>JAMJFZ010000236.1:12657500-13007500 GCA_026225945.1 Cricetomys ansorgei
GGACAGCAGAAAAACATTACCAATGTCTAATCATCTGGAATTCACTCATGATCTTCTGGGCTCCTCCAAAGAGCTTGGATCATTTCTTGGGCTCTGATCTCTGCAGCACACACAGTTTGTCCTACAGGTTCTGGTTGGTTCCACTCCACTGCTGCTGCTGCTCTTGGTGGTCATCCATGGTGCTGGCATCTCCAAAACTGCTGGAGTCCTTTGCTGCAACTGGGCTGCACTTTCACCAATAGCCTCTCCTGGGCTCTCTTCATGGTGCTAAACCTCAATTCTTCTACATGACCCCTTCAATCTAGGCCTTTCACTGCCACTGAAGCTGCACCCTTACCAATGGCCTCTCCTGGCCTCTCTTCATGGTGCTAAGCCTCAGCTGCTCTCCAATGATTCTTTCATGCCTTTAAAACCAGTACCACCTAGGTGATTCTTATGGTACCAAGTTCAGCTTCCAGCATGAGATACAACCTTGGTCAGTTCTGAAAGACAGCTTCTGTGTGGTGACCCTGAGGAAACACCTTCCATATTTTAAGACAGAGTCTGTTTTACAGGAAAATAATGGGTCAGTTTATATTAGTGGCTTTTTGGCTTCAAGCCACAGCAGGGGATTCTGGGTCATTAGGAAGAACTTCTAATCGAAACAAAACTTTTTGGTGGCTTGCCATTCTATTACATCACATCACTGCCATGGGAAAAAATACAACCTTCTTCATAGATCTCAAGCACAAGACCCTCTTGGGCTGTACACACACACACACACACACACACACAAACTCTGTCCTCTGGGAGCTGCCCTGAGCTTACTTTACTGGGACTCTGTGAGGTCTGTTCTTCCTTGACTCCACATTGGATGAGCTGGCTTGACTTGGGCCCCACGTTGGACACCACTTATAGTAGTACACCTACGGTGTGACTCATCAAGGAAGCACAGAGCCATATTCATAGGTGAAAACCCTGCCAGACCTCAGCGGAGGGAACCACTATCATGGCAAGCGCCATACTGGCCAGTGGAACCCTGAGCGTCTCATCGCAGGGTTTTTTGTTTTGCTTTTTATACCTAATCTCAGATGTTCTATTGATACCACATGCAGAACATGAACAATCAAACATCCCCCACATAAAGCCAACACGTGCACACAATACAAAACCAAGGCCTAGGCAGCCCTTCACCCAACAACGCACAAAACAACCATTTTAAATATAACTAAAAATAACTTCTGCAATATTTCTGTAACCAGAATGACAGTAGTTATGAATGTGGAGATAAATGTCACATACACTCTCATTCAGCAAACACAGACGGCTTAACTGTATGTCAGGCCCTGACCACAGAATTGCAAAAATATCCATAACACCCTGCAAGATAAGTTCTACTCTTACTCCCATTACATAGATGAGGAAACTGAGGCTTGAAAAGGTTCATGATTTGCCCAGCTCATGACTGGGAAGTGATATGTCTCACTAGGATATAGGCAGCCTGCCTCTGAACCCTTAAATCTTGCTCACTTTCTTGTCTGTGGTCCTTTAGCAGGCAGCTCGGGGTATTTGTAAATTGGGAGCATTTATAGGCTTCAGGGTTGACGGTTGACTATGGATATATACGGAATTGCAGGAGCAGTTCCGGGTGGATGGAGTCAGATCACTTTTATTTGGTCTGTCTTCCTGTTTGGATAAGGTCTAAAATTCTTATGGGAGGGGTTAGGGTTACGGTTAGGGTTATGGTTAGGAAAGAATCCCAGCAGCCATACCTTACTGTACTAGGGCCTCAGGTAAGCGCCCCACCAGCCCCAATGCTTTCTCCACCGGAGGAACACTTAGCATTTGCCCCACAGTCTATGTCTGTGACACCACTCCATTCTGTCTCACTCAGTCGTTCTAAAGTGAAGTTATCACTTTTCCTCAGTAACAAGAGATGAAACAAAGCCACTCACCTGGCAATTAAGCCCATTTCCACCCAATCCAACCCAGCAGTCAATTTTCCTGCCACGTGGTCCAATCAAGTCCCCAACCAACTAAACTAGAAATAACCTAGCCAATCACCCTTTTCCCTCAGAGAAATTCCTCACCAGCTCCCTTCATTCTCCCTCAAGACAAGGGTCCCTATCCCTGATTTATGCTCTCTACACCATCCCAATTTAAATATTCTTTCCTTAAATACCAGGGAAACATAGATTAAGGAATCAGAGCATTAATCAAAATGTAGCTCTTAAGGGTGGGGAGCTGGATTAGCCAGTAAACTGCTTGCTACGCAAGCACGAGGTCCTGACCGCCAACCCAGCACCCATGGAAAAAGCCAGGTGTGGTGGCATGCACTTGGAATCACACTGCTCAGGTGGCAGAGACAGGATATCCCTAGGGACACTGGCCAGCCACCCCAGTCTAACCAGCAAGCCACACGAAGTGGATATAGCTCTTAAGGAATGATACCTTAATTTGACCTCTGGCCTCTACACGCACATGCTCACATATGTACCTGAGTGCAGGCAGGCACAAACACGCGCACACGCACACGCACGCGCACATACATATCCCTACAGAGCATCTTTGATAAGACACAGGAAGCCACTTAGTTCACAGCCAACTTAAGTGAATAATAACGTCCCCATTCCATGGGGCTCTGGAGCATTAGACTCGGACTGTCTCCTGAGATGCGAGCCTCCTCCCGCTCGCACAGCTCTGTCCACCCGCAGGGCACGCCTGGGAACACAGCTGTCCGCAGTGGAGCTGTGCTTTACTGATAGCTGCAATCCCTAAGCACCGCCTTCTGTTTTCCTATGTTACATAATGCTAAGATCCGCTGCAAGCAACCAATGGGCATGAACAAAGCTGTTTTTTCACATTAACTCATTTGGTGCTGGACATCACTGACCCTGAAACAGCATTCTTAGTAGTGGTTTTAAATAAGGCACTTCCTAGAGCGTAAATACAAACCTGGCAGACCCCGGGTGCACAGTGGCGCCATCAAGGTCAAGGGCCCGCAGAGTTCTTAAAAGTCCGCCTTGTGGCATGATTTGCCTTCCTCTCTCCCTTTGGAAATGTCTTCTAAGTCAAAGTTTGCCAACCTCTCAACCTTGGTACAACTGACATTTCTTTTGGTTCATATGCCTTCCTCATTGGAGGAGCTTGTTTGGCATATTATGGGATACTTAGCGAGATTCTTGGCCTCCACTCAGAAACTGCAAGTAGCTTGCCTGCCCCCCCCCCCCCCAGAGTGACAACCAATACGTGCCAAATATCATTAAGCATCTCTGGGTTGGAAAGCTGGTTCAAGCTGGGATCAATGTTTTGGGTAAAAAGATTCCAAAAGCCCAAACTTGGTTGTCTGTGGTCCAGACAAGGACACTAAATCAATAATGGATTCTGGGTACAGACTGTTTTTGAAGTAGCACAAAAGAACTCCTGGATGCAGGAACCCCAAAATGATTCATCATGAGAAGCATCTGGGAGCTTCTTAAGTCCCAGTGGAAACTCAGCTGGCTCCGGGATGATATCTAGAAATTATCATGAGAAGAATTCCTGAAGAGCTCCACACTGAACTGTGGTGTCACCCACACACAGGGCCTAGGGTATCCGATGTCTGTCATGCACTCCCAGACACACACACAGTGGTGGAGATGGGGGGCTATACGGGTGAAGCAAGTGCAATAAACTGCCCATTGCCATAGAGACCATGTGGGGGTGGGGTTATGCCCAGGATATTACCATGCAGTCCTTCTGTTTTTCTGTAGGTCTGCATTTTTTCATAATAAAACACTGGGGATGGGGAGAGGTGGAGAGATAGATCAGTAAGTTTATTTCCCAGAACCCACAGATTTTGTTCTGGAAAAAAAAAAAAAAGGGGTTGGACATAGTGGTCCAAGGCTTGGGGAAGTGAAGACCCACGGGTCCTGGGCTCTGGGCTAGCTATCCTAGCCTGAGCTCAGACCAACAAGAGACCTTGCCACACAAGCTTGACTTTCCTGTTTGGTTGGTTGGTTGTTTTTTGTTGTTGCTGTTTCTTTCTTTGTTTTTTGAGAGCACAGGGGTGGGAGTGTAGAACAGGGAGGAGTGGGAAGAGGGTGTTATCGAGATACATTGTATGAAACTCAAATTATTAATAAAAGTATTATAAAGAGAGAGAGAGAGAGAGACCTTGCCTCAAAAAAACAAACAAACAAACAAACAATGGATTTTGAGGAGGGGTGGATGTGGTTGCCCCACTGTGGAGTGTATGTGTGTGTGTGTGTGTGTGTGTGTGTGTGTGTAAGCTTCCATACCACTAGATTCCTGTATGTCTTTTAGAAAAGTCTTTAGTGTTGCTATTTATCTCTTCCCCATATTCTCTCCTCTACCCTGTCCTGCCTCCCCAACCCCAATTTAACCTTTCCTGTTCCATTATAAAATACCCAGGGCCAGGACTCGGTTACCTCAGTTGTTGGCCAGTGAGGTCCCACAGACACCTAAACATTACAGACTATTGCCGATGTTCTTGGCTACCCTGCAGAACTTGACGCTAGGACCCTGTTGTTGGAGACGCCACATACTTGAGTCAAACACCATGGAGAAATCAAGCTGGTATTAACCTGGAAGCTTCGTTCCTACTGGCTAGCTTTCTCAGTGCTGGAAGGTGATATCCACACTAGCAAAGGAAAAGGGTAATCATCAGTCTTACCCAGCTGTCAACACTCGAGGTACAATAGTAACTGACCTGGCAGTGTAGGTCCACTGGTACCTAGTGATACGAACATCACAGGAGTAACCAACAACTTTTCTGCTTGGGTTTAAGTCCTGCTCTGCGAGATGAAATCCATATCTGGCACTGCGAACCTGATAGTAGGTTCTCCTAAAGGAGAACTATTATCCTGCTAAATTATCCTGCCATCATCCTGCTAAATGGATGTAGCATTACAGTGACTCCTGATGACATCATTATGTTCATAGATTAATGCATCTCTCAACCCTCACCTGTGAAGCTTCTATTAACTTAGAAATCCACAACTGGCCAGTGTGCATAGAAGAAGACTGTGGACTGCTCAGCCATAGATGGGACAAGTCTATCACATTCCCTCCCCGAAAGGCTAAGGGATCACTGTACAAGAGGGGCAGAGGAGAGTAAGAGCCAGAGGTGGTGGATGACAACAAGGAAACTTTGTCTTCTGAACACAGCAGGGCAGCTGCTCAGCCCACTGAGAGTGGTTGCGTCAGCAGTGTAAGACCTGTGCAAGCTCAAGCCAGGCCAAATCCCAGCATGAAAGAGCACAGCACTCCTAGGCACTGCTAGCTAGCTGAAAGTGACCGTCAGTTTTCCCTACAAGTGCAGCCCCTGGTAAGTCAACCACGCTCCAGTGCAAGTCCACACACCCATCTGGACAGTACAAACTGGTCTTGATGAATTTAATGAAATTAGACAAATAAGAACACAAAGGGAAGGGAGGTGACCTGGGAAGAACTGTGGAGGGTGAGGGACTATGACCAAAACATATATGGAATTCTGAAAGAATTTTTAAAAAAAAATCTTTATTTAAAAAAAAAAAAAAAAGCTATGGTACCTGAGGAAGGACGCCTGAGGACAGACGGACGGACACACACAGACACACACACACACTACCAGGGTGAAAGGATGGCAGGGACTAGACGACTTGCAATGAGCAACAGGACATGGAAAGTGCTGGATAGCACGGTGGGAGGGCAGATCTTTAGTCTCCTTCCTTCAGTGGCCCTGCCACCTCTCATGTTATATTCCTGATCTTTATTAAATGAAGCACAGCTTAGAACGCTGCCTGATTTGTCTCGGGTTCCCACTAGCAGCCCAAAGCCCAACGAAGAGCTCCATCGCCCACTAAACTGTCTCTTACCCTTACTGTACCTAAGTTTAGAAAGACAAGTATCCACTTACACATTACCAGTTATAGGCTTGCTCTTTTTGGGACCTTCGCCACCCATTCTGCCTCCGTATCACACTTTAGACGACTCAAACTACGAACAGCGGTGGAACGTTCTGGGTTTGCCTCGACACCCAGCAACTCCAGCTGGCCTAGTCACGGGCTAAACTCATCCACAACTAGCTGCGAAAGGGAGTCGAGTAACCTTCCCACGGACCTCCGATTCAAGCAATCCAGGAAGCACTCTAGTGATCGAGTTTGCTGTGTTTATCAAAGGGCATAATCATCACTCCCAGCGTCAGCGACGGTTCTCTGCCACGGTGCTTTGTGCCAACCTAACCATTACTTTGTGCCGCTAAACCAGAAGAAAACCAGTAAGCCAACTATGTGGCCTCCACCCAGGATGTCAGGGGGAAAAAATGTGCTCATTTCTTGAACTCTCTGGCCTTCCATTTCCCTTTAGCTCTCAAGGACAGGAAGTTCCTGCTTCTAGGATGTCCTCTGATCCGAAAACTCTTATTATAAACTGGAATGTTACAAAACATGCAGGAGTTCAGTCCTGAGCTCGCTCACTCTCTCTCTCTCTCTCTCTCTCTCTCTCTCTCTCTCTCTCTCTCTCTCTCACACACACACACACACACACACACAAAAGCAGCAAGATCATTTGATACGTGGAAGTTAAATACTACTGTGTCCTAAGAACGGCTATCCATCCAGTATCACCTACAGCCTGTAACTCCTCATATGCTTTGTCAGGTCTTGTCGTATTTTCCACCGGCCTGTGACTCTTCTTCGCCAGTTCTAATCTACTGTTGAGCCCCTTAGTAAATTCTTCCTCTGTAGGACTTCCGGGCCTGTCTGAATAATCACTACCTTTTTATTAACATCTTGTATTTGGTAATGCATCATTCCATTCTTTCACGTATTTGTTTTAGATTCTAGTGTGTGTGTGTGTGTGTGTATGTGTGTATGTGCATGCACATGCACGCGCGTGCATGCGCTTATGTGTGTGGGTGTATGCATAGTTTTATGTCAACTCAATGCAAGCTAGAGTCTTTGGAGAGGAGGGAGCCTCAATTGAGAAATTGCTTCCATCCCATCAGGCTGTAGGCAAGTCTGTAGGGCATTTTCTTAATTAGTGATTGATGTGGGAAGGCCTCGTCCATTGTGGGTGGGGCCACCCCGGAATGGTGGTCCTGGGCTCTCCTAAGAAAGCAACCTGAGCAAACCATGAAGAGGAAGCCAGTAAGCAACACCCCTCCACGCCCTCTGCATCAGCTCTTACCTCCATGTTCCTACCCTGTTTGAGTTCCTACCCTGACTTCCTTCCATGGTGGTCTATAATGTGGAAGTGTAAGCCAAATAGACCCTTTCCTCCACAACCTGCTTTTGGTTGTGCTGTTTCATCATAGCCATAGTAACTCTAACTACAATACTATTGTGTGCCTGCGAAGGTTGGTGGGTAACTTTCAGGAGTTGGTTCTCTCCTTCCACTGTGTGTGCTCCAGGGGTCAAACTCGAGCGCCTTTACCTCTAAGTTATCCTCCTGGCCCACATTTAATGCATTAGACATGGCTGCTCATATTTCTTTGAACCTATCTATCATACGTATTTCTAGTTTTGCAATAATCTGCCCAACATCAGAGCTTCCTTGGGAACAGTTTTTAGTAACTGTCTTTTTTTCTCCCTGTGTATTGGCCATATTCCCCATCCCTTTGGATACCGTCTAATTTTATCAAAACTCTGACATTTTAAACACAGTATACCAATCCTAGAAATCAGATTCTTTTCCTGCCCACCCCCATTAGTTTTGTTGTTTAGTGACTTCCTGAACTAATCCTGTCAACTCCATTATGTCCTGTTCCGTGTGGTATCTGAAGTTTCCCCCTAGTTTTGTGGTTCCCTAATAACAGGACAAATTTCCTTAGGTAACTTGAACTGATAAATTTTCTAGCCTCTGTGTGTGTGTGTGTGTTTATGAATGAATGTGTGTGTATGGGGCGGGTAGTTCTCTAATACACTCCCAGGCAGTTTGTAAGTCTACAATTGTCTTCCTGCTCCTGTATAGCTTCAAGGTGAGACACAGGTAATACATACTTCAGGGCCTTCAGAGGTCTTTCCTAGCACCCACAGAGCATTCTAGATTCTCAGGGATGTACTGGCACTTTTCAGAATCTCCAATGGACATTTCCTTCTCAATTCTTTTGGTTTGTCAGTGGCTGGCCTCAAACAGCCATATGCTTTCAAACATCTATGATTTTTAAATGGACACTGGTTGCTTTCAACAATGACTCAATGGAGATGTGCACAAAGTTAAGCTCTGTCAGATCACATAAAGACTACTTTTCGGACAGGGGCTACTGAGCAAGCTTTCAGATAGGTCAAAACAGTGCTCTGTGCGTGTGTTCACATGCACAGGCATATGTGTATGTGCACGTGTGTGCATGCTTGTGCGGTAGAAAGGGGAACCAGAAGCTACAGTTCTGTTGTGCCCATCTAGTGCCTGATGGTTTTCACAGGCTATATCGTACAGGTGGGGAGAAGAGACGGAACAAGGGCTGAGCACAAACATCACGGCACTGTCATTCTACGAAGATCCCAATGTCTTCCTTGAATAACCGTTCCTGGGACTGTTTGAATCTTTAATTTCCACAGTTCAGAAAACATCATATTAATGGGATTTTCTCTCTTTTTTCCTTTTTTTTTTTTCTTCTATTGATCTTTGTCTTACTTTGTTGGGTGACTTGTTCCACTTCTAATTCATGAACCAGAATTTAATAAGAATGTATGCTGCTGTTATAAATCACATACTTAGTGGCTTATTTATGATCTTATAATTCTGAAGGCTAGAAGTAGAAAATAAGAAGGCAATTTGCATAAATAGGCTATCTATGAGGTATAGACACATGAATTTATTTTACTAAAGCAACTATTTTATAGTCAATTTGCAGCCAGTACTATCACATGAACATTAAATGTCCACAGCAAACTTATTTTTAAACAACCAGTAGTCTCTGATTCTTGTGCATCTCTGGAGCTCTTTTCCTTGTGTTTGTTTGTTTTGTCCAATTCTGATGTGTTCGTTTCTGTTTCATCACATTATATTATTTTATAACCCCTTAGATGCTTGTTCATTTTCTAATGAGAGACAGAAAGGGGTGGATCCGGATGGGAGGGGAGGCAGGAGGAACTGTAATCAGGATATATTATGTGAGGGGAAAAAAAATCTATTTTCAATAAAAGGAAAAACAGAAGAAGAAGAGAGCAAATGTGGAACGAGGCTATCAAGCTCAGAGTTTGCCCCCATTGAGGTCCCACCTCACAGGGAGGTTCCATAGCCTTCCAGAACAATGCCACCAGCTGGAAGTGTTCAAATAGGTGAGCATATGAGGGACAAACCACAGGGTCTCCACAGGCATCATTAAGGATTTTAACCCCGGTTAAATGCAGTGGGTCACATGAACAGACATGGAAGTCGGAGGAAAAATTGTTGGAAGAAGAATGTGAAGAAGTGGGCAGCGGAGAAGAGAGGATTCATGGGGCACACGGTATATATAAAATTGTAAATATGCATTTTGTTGAAATTATTATTAATATATTATTATTCTATGTGTATGGGTGTTTTGCCTGCATGTATATCTGCATACCACATGTGTGCCTAGTACCATAGGAGACCAGAAGAGAACATTGGATCCCTTGGGATCGAAGGTTATAAATGATTGTGAGCTGCCATATGGGTGGTGGGAATCGAACCTGAGTCCTCTAGAAGAGCAGCCATTGCTTTTAACTACTGTGCCATCTCTCCCACCCCAAAAGAACAAAATTTTACAAAGAAAACTAAAACAAACTAGCAACATAATTGTCCATAACTGTTTGCTTCTGTGAAGCTTCATTTTCTTATACTTCTCGTTTGTTCTATAGTATTATTCCTTCTTAGCCAAAACTAAATCATATTTTACTTTTTAAGTACATAAGCACTTTTGAAAACTCATTAGAGGGGAGGGAGAGATGGCTAAATGGCTAAGAGCACTGGCTGCTCTTTCAGAGGACCCAGGCTCAATTCCCAGCACCAACATGGCAGCTCACAACTGTCTGTTGTTGTGGAAGTTTATTTTTAGTTGTGTTTAAAATAATTGTTTTTGTGCACTGTTGGAAAAAGAGATGCATAGGCCTTAGCGTTTTGTATTGTCTGCAGGTATTGGATTTCCGTGGGGGATGTTTGATTGCTTACAATTTGCACCTGAGGAGTTCTGAATGAATAAAAACACCTGAGCTGAGATGCTCGGGGTTCCACTGTCGACTGAGTATGGCGCTTGCCATGATGGTGGTTCCCTCTGCTGAGGTCTGCTGGCAGAGCTTGCAGATATGAATATGCCTCCTTGTCCTGTTTACTGAGCCACCACAGCAGCGTACTACTACAGTCTGTAACTCCAGTTCCAGGGGATCTGACACCCTCATGCCAATGCAAATAACATAAAATTATTAATTTTAAAAAAAAAACATACATTAAATTAGGGAAAAAAAACTGTGAATTCCACTGGAAGTGCACAAGATCCATGTTCACAAATATAAGCTCAACTCCAAACAAATGTGCAGCACTCAGTAAGAAATCACTTAGGCTTCCATGTCCCAGCACCCTAAAATCAACGGTAACCCATGTAACTTCTGTGCAAATGGAAGCTTCAGAAAAGGGTTGACCCCGGATATACACAGAGAGTGACCAACACACACACACACACACACACACACACACACAGAGAGGTCAAAGGTATGACATCAAATAGATAAGTGGTGGAGTGAAGTGACAATAGAGAAAAATAAAAAAGCATGTACTGTGTAGAAATCTCCTAATAATTTCTGCTTGTTCACTTTTTCTACAGCATAAGATGTTAAAGAGTTTCTTTCCTGATACAGGTTGACAAGAGGATTCGAAGACAGGAGGATTCACAAGTGTAGCCTCGCTCCTCTTGAATAGTGTTTGAACACCAGGAACTCTTCTGAGTCTTGACAGCGACCTTTGAACTCTATGTACTCAGGTCAGCTGGAGGTCATTAGCCAATACCTTCCTGGGCCTTTTCAGCTGCGGCTGTCACCTGGAAGCCTGGATCCAGTTCCGGCCACCGCTGTGAGTAGTGGGCACGTGTGCCTTCCCAGGGGATAAATTCCATTTCCAGAAGCAGCTTTAAGGCTAATCAGTGTCTAACTCGGGGAAGACCACATTAATAAGGTTCTGTTGTAAAGTAACGGATCTGATGTAACTGATCGAACGGCGCTGAGTAAGGAAAGCAAAGAAATGCACTGGCCCAGGGTCACCCCATTCAGAGTAAGACAGGATCCCCAAAAAGCTATCCCGAATGGCAGTGCTCACTTGGATGGCCATGTGCAGTCTATCGCTTTAAAAAAATAAATGCCAATCCTTATTTACTGTCATACTTAGCTAAGTAAAAGAAACGGTTAAGGGAATACTGCGAGGCAAAAAATGCCAAAGCTATATAGAAGACCAGGACATCTTATAGAGTGGTCTCTAACACCTGGGCACACCACACAGCTGGTAACTGGTTGCTGTTTGCCTTGAAAGAGACACAGCGAAAGCATTTACCACTTGGGACCTGATTACGGTCATCTAGTGGTGGCAAGGGAAAGAAAGGTTGCTAAGGAATGAGAAAACAAGCATGCAGATGAAGCGTGTTCGTTCACCGAGGGAATTTTCAGTATCAAACTACCTTTAAAAGCAAAGGCGGGGTTTGGGCGAGATCAAGCAACAGTACACAAGATGTCGTAGATCTAAACCACTCTCAATAGGGATAAGGTCCCAGGGCCAGGTGACAACCATCCACCCTCTGACATGCCACGGTGGTATAAGAGTCTATCGATCATCCAAAGAGGCTCCACTACCAATTAGTCCCCTCCCTGTTGGCTATGACTTCATGAGAGTCAAGACCACATTGAGGGCAGCAAGCAGTAGGCAATAATGATCTTAATATATTAATAAAGACGGTCTTCAGCTTGCAAGTTACGTCCAAAACTGACACCGTAAGTTGAAACCGTAAGCCGAAAACCATTTCTTTAGATTTACTTATTTATTTTATTTCTGTATATGTGTATGTGCTGCATGAGTTTGTATGCACTACCCAAGTTTGATCCTGGGTCACGGCACTGTAGAAGGAACTGACTTCCAAATGTTTTCTGACCTTCATGTGCATGTCACTTGTGCACACACACATTCGAGCACACACACGATGTAATTAAGGGAAAAAAAAAGCTTTCTGAAAACAAAGCTTAAGAAAGACATATATAATTGAAAAAATACTGATAAAGAGATACAAAGAGCTCAGCCATGAGATCTCTGTCCCTAGAGCGCTAACATGATGAATCACTAAGGAAGGTCTGAGACCTGCATATAGGAAGGACCTACATCCATCACCTACATCCCAGAAGAGGATAAGTATTAAGACTGGGCAGCAACTGCCAGCTCCGCGCTGGATTCAGAAGGACTGACTCCAGGGCTCTTTGCCTCTTGAAAACGAAACCATGTTTACCAGTTCTGCTACCTCTCTGTCTCTCAATCCAGAGGGTCTTTTGGGTTCCCCTTTTTATCTCGAGTCTTCTCAAAGGCCCAGCCATTAGTGTGGACTACCTGCATTACTTGACAGCCACAGGCGCTTCACCTGGGTGCTTTCCGTTTCATCTTACCTTAATGATGGAGACAGTAAAGGTTCTCTTCTTGAGCCTGCAGCGGAAGGCTGACAACTAAATTATATTTCTTTGACTACCACTGCACATCCTTAGGGATTGGAAAATTCGATCCACTGCAGAGCTATACTATAAATAGCCACCTTCCTTCCTGCCACCACCAGTGTGAAGCCAGCAACTACTAATGAGCACCCTGCAACCCAGTATGAGCCTTCCTTCCATGGCTGGGGAGGCAGAGGGAAGTATTGGGGACATTTGAGGGGGACAGGAGATTGCTGAGGTTTCCCAGCTCAATGGTAAGGACAAAAGAAAGGAAGGGGGAGACTGGGGGAGGGGTATCTAAGAGACACACCCTATTAGATTTGGTTTAGGTGTTCACAAAGACCCGCTCCGGGGCACTTCCTAAGGGCATAGTTTTGGCCAAAGTGATCGTCATTCTCTCTCTGTGCCTCAGTTTTCTAACCAATAGTATGATCTCCATGGTCCATTTGTGGATTAATTAGATTAGCCATGATAAGTAGTAGCACCATAGAGTGGGGCTGGCACTTTGGCATCGGAGGCCTGGAAGCTGTCACAGAGAATGTCACGTAAAATATTGAGCAGCAACCCTGGCCTCCACCTAACAGATGCTGTAGCTCCTTTTAGGCCGTGGAGTCAGATGCCTCTTAAGCATTGCCTAGAAGGACCAGTTACCTGGGCCCCTAGGTCAGACTCTCTGCAATAGGTGTTTAATAAACATACACTTTTTCCTTCCCAGTCCTCTGAAGTAAGAAACCTGGGCTATCATTCCAGACTCTTCTTTCTTAGCTAATAAACAGAAACCAAATCTGATGGAAGTGTATCTCCAAATATCCTCTCTCCTCATCTCCTCGTTCGCTTCCACTGTCATCACCACCATTTGGTCCGCCAGGACAGCTCCATGGCCTTCTACGGCTGTCTGACTAAAATCCACTCTCCATGGTGCTCCATGGTAAGCTTCATCTCTGTATTGATTCACTTACTTATCCAGCCACACTGGAGCTGAGCACATGCTATACCACTGAGCCACATCCCCAGCCCCTAGAGTGAACTTCAGAAAAGCTCAGACCTCAACAGCTTCCAGCAACTGAGTCCCAGTCACTCCCTGAGGCCCACAAGGCTGACTGCACAGCCTGTCCTCCAGACCACTCCTCGGGCCTGAAGAACTCCCAGACACAGCACAGCCTAAAGCTTCCCAGGCTGTGCTGGTTCAAGTCCTGCCCCTGACACCCACTACCAAGGTTAGTTAACCCCTTCATGTCTTGGTTTCTCCCAACTGCAAAATGAGATATTAGTACCTACCTCAAAGTCCTGTTGTAAGTATTCTGGCTCATTTAAAAAATTTCTGGTTTAATTGACAAGATCATATTTATTGTGTATGACTTCAAGTATACATAAGTTGGGCTAAATTGAGCTAACCAATACATGTTTACCTGGCATATTTTTATGGTAAGAACACTTAAAATGTACTCTACTACTTTCAAGAATGCAGTGCGTATTTTACGCACACAGGTGCACAGGCACCTGTACATGAGGGCACCTGCACACAGACACAAAAAAATACAGCACATTATCATTAACTATGTTTATGGTGTCACATGGCAGGCAAGTTCCCGTTTCTCATAGGTAACACATGTAATATATAAGATATAATTACACCAGTGCTTAGCACAAGGACAATTCTGCAGACAGCATAAGGTGAGCTAGCTGATCCCAATTTCCCAAACATCTTTGTCTGTCTAAGTTCTTGTCTGTTTTGCAGTGCTCCGTGATGGATTAATCCTGAGAAAGCAGAGACATATTTCTTAGTGATGTAACGCCAGCCTTGGAGTCAAAAGAAATGTCATTTCCGGACATTTCTGTGGTTCTGTGGGTTACGGCATTTGCTACACGAGCTTGAAGACCTGAGTTCAAATCCCAGACTAAAGTTTAAAAAAAAAAAAACAGGGGTGGTCACACATGCCTATAACCCCGAGGACTGGGTGGGTGGAGGGGGCTGGTCCATACACTAGCTGCAGGTTCATCTAGAAACCCTGCTTCAAGGGAATAAGAAGGTGAGAGCGGGATAAGGCTGGAATGTAACTTCCTCTGGCCTCTTCACGTGCACACGCACATGCACACACAAGACACCAAGCACGCAGGCACGCACAGCACAGCACACACAATTTGAGGAGCTACTGACAACCGGTGGCTGTTGGGGTCAGGAGAATTGGTTTTCTTTAGGAATGTGGACCCTGAGAGGTTACCCGAGCTTCAGTAATAGCAGACAGCCCCACATGAACACACATACGGGCGGCACTAAATGGGCTCAGTGGGTGTAAAAAAAGAAAAGGAGAACACATGAATTTGGGAGAAAAATAGTAGTGCGGGAATGGGTAGAGCTGCAGGGGAGAGGACGGGTACAGCCTCGTTCCACGGCCACTATGCGCATATGGAAATATTAAGTAGTAGTTAATATTTGTTTAACATAAGGAGAGAAGCAGTTCCAAACAGAAGACATGACATTGGTAGTGGCAGTTTTAATAGTTTATCGTAAGGATCTGGAGGGTGGGGGGAGCTGAAAAGATGGCTCACCTGTCCCTGCAGCAGAGAAATGAGGACACAGGTACTTTTGAGTCGAGGCTATGAAGATGGGTCAGAAGACAGGTGCCCAGCTTTCAACAGTGATCACTATACTGACTCTGTAAGTGAAATACCCTCGCAGCGGCAGTTATGGAAGCCTCGCTTTCCTTGGCTGTCCCTGCTCCGTGACAACCGCCTAGACCCACCTCCTGAACCTTGTAGGCACCATGGTGCTCCGGAGGGTCTTCCTCTAATTTTTTTTTTTTTTTAAATAAGCCTGTTTGGGCTTTTGCTTTTCTGACCAGTCTTGTTACTTAGCCTGCACTGCAACTGGGGATTCTCATGTCTCAGTCTCCTTCAGAACCTCAGATGCTCACCACCACCACATCTGGCTTCTCCTTCTGCTTAACCTGGATTCCTGTCTATTATAATCAAGATCACCTCCACCCTGGCTGTGGAGATGATTCAGTAAGTAAAGGCACCTGCTTACAAGCCTGACAACCCCACAGCCAGAGCTTGATCCCCGGGGACCCACATACTGAAGAAGCAGAGAACTGACTCTGGCGAGCTATCTTCTAACCTACACACACACACGCACGCACGCACGCACACAAACTTTAACCACAGCGAGAAGCTCACAGACTTTTGTAACAAAAAGAAGAGATGCTACAAAGAAAGTGAGAATGCCTGCAAACAGAGCTCTTGATCCAAGTATCCAAGTCCAAGTATTTCAGGTCTGCAACCTGATGAGTTGTGTGGACACATGTGGGTGATGGCTGCACAACCCTAAGAAGGTACTTAACATCATGCCGGCTTCAATATGGCCGACACGGCCGACTTTGTGTTATACAGTCTATTCGCATTTTCAAATTCCTTTAAAAACTCAGAAAGCTGAGTGTAGGAAAGGGTAGAAGACATCACAATCACAGTCTAGGGAAAAAGCCCCCTGTATCAGTTGGCGCCAAACCCTGTCTCTTCATCTGAAGCTCTCTGAAAGTTGTCTCAAGGCAGAAAGCCCCAAGGAGGAGCAAGGCAAAGGACCTAATGCTTAGACCCAGAAATCCTCAGTGGCAGAGTCTTCACTTGAATTAAGATCTCCTGCTGTGGTCACAGCCCAACAAAGGACTGTAAACAAACTCGCCCCAAACCTAAGTTCTCATAGAACCAGTTTGCCAGAGACCTAACACCACTCCGTGCTTTTCAACTCAGATGGTCAATCTCAAGACCCAAACGCATGCCAAACTGAACTCAAGGAAAGGATCCCCACCCCCACCCCCAGTGTCCATGCTGTCCAAGGACAGCTGTAGAGACAATGACCGAGAGAGATGGCATACCAGACCTACTTAGACAGAACCAGAAGCTGCCACACAGGTGACAAAGGCCAGCATTGCTGGCTCCTCCGATTGGCCAGCCATGCGACCACGTGCTTTCTCATTCTCACCTTTACTGGGGTGGGTACAGGTGTCCTGTTCTTTCTTTACTGACGCAGGTTGTGTGTTGTAAGGGATATAAGCTCGTCATGAGCTACCAAGCCATAAGAGGCAAGCAAACAACCCCCCATCTGATATGAGACAGGTATAGTATTAGTATTAGTAATGGCATTATCACCCACAGGTCCTTGCAATACCAAGGTAAGTCTCTTCCTTGAGTAGAAAAAGTGTGCGCTTTTCATGGAGCCAAAAGTATTCATCTTCATCGTCATTCTCGTTCTCTCTCTTCCTTCATCCTGTGTGTGTGTGTGTATGTGTGTGTGTGTGTGTGTGTGTGTGTGTGTGTCCCATCCTCCCAGGCCCACATCATGAGAATTCTGAATGGGAAATCAGTGAAGGGGTATGCAGTAGAGTAGCACAGCTGACTTGGGTGAACCTCCAGGGTAGGGCAATAAAAGCCATTCCAGCCCCTCCTTGACACATTTAGCTGAGGGATGAGCAGATCTGAGCCTCTGCGAACCAGAGGAACACAGAGAGAGACTTCCTGCACAATTGTGGGGATGAAAGGTTCTTAATCTTAAAAGAAAGCCACAGGAAGCCATTCTCTTTCCTCTCCAAGCAATATACAAAGAGCCTGGCTCTGGCTGCCAGTGGCTACTACCCTCAGATAAATAAGGCCTCTGAAAAGAGCAGGATTATAGATGGCAGAACAGAGAAAAGAGCTCCCACAGTTCCTTAATGACATCACTGGGTTGGCAGACCTGACCTGGGAGCATGTTCCCTAAATGGCATATGGGTAGTGACTATGCCAAGTGCAGTTACAGTCCCCATGACAGCTACAACAATCGGCCATGATATTAAGTCCCACAACATACAAATGGAAACTGGCTAACTCAAACCCCAAAATTGTATGATACTGCCAACTGTGGCCTGTTAAGTGGGGAGACTGGGGACCTGAGGGGAGTGCATGGAACCCACCAACAGACTAAACACACATAAACTGGAGGACAGATGCATCCTCTTTCAGAAATACTGTTCAGCTGAGTTAGAGCTCTGATCTGTCTCAGATTAGAAATAGCACAGTATGTGTCAGCTCCACCCTTTTGTTTGGGAAGGGACATGCTCTAGGTCACACCCAGCACTTACAGGGCATTAGCTGGAAGGCAAAATACAGAGCGACTGGCCACTTAGATATTTATGTGAACTGACAGAGCAGAATCCCACTACGCATACATCAGCAGAACAGTGGAAAACTATTCGCGGGATGCAGTGGTGCATGTAGGCCTCAGTTATTGGGGAGGTTGAGGCAGGAGGATTCCTTTGGCCTCTGAGTTCCAAGGTTAGCCTGGGCAGCAAGATCCACAATCAAATTAGCCAGTGCATTGAAAGAGAGTTATATTAAGAGGTGTAACTCCAAACCGAAGGAAAAAAAAAAAAAACCAGAGACAGACTCATGTTGGATTCTAGCCCATAATCTTCACGGAACACTCCAAAAACTTCCAGAGGACATAAAACACTACTAGAGTAAAATTATGTTCATGTGACTGTTCATGCACAGAAGGAGGGAAAAGACAAACATCAAGTAGAGAAAATAAAACATCTGTAAAAATATCCCATTTACCAGCTAGTGGTTTGCCCTCCCACCTCCCACTGCAGTGGGAGCTCCTGACCGGCAATGCGATGACCTTGGTGCCCTTGGTAAAAAGCACAAGGCAGGCCTTGATAGACACGTGTCCGACCGAGCAAATATCATATCCACATTTGTACCAAAGTACTCTCATTTTCACCGGAACCTTGAAGCCCAGGTATGGGCAGAGGAGTTCTTTCTACTTACATTTTATATATGAATTAATTTTAATTATACATATGTACGGGGTACATGTAGCATAATAATAAATGTATATAATGTGTAAAGATTCTTTCTATCCCCTTAAACATTAAATTTGAGATTAACCTATAGTAATTATATGTATTCATGGAAGCGGTTATTCGGATACAGTGCGTGATTACAGCTGCATTATAGATCACAGGTACTAATCAAATCTAGGTAAGTAACATTTCCATCTGCTTACCATTGTGTTTGTGCTCAGAGTCTTCAAGTTCCTCTTTACTCATACCATACACTACAGGTTCCTATGAACTGTACTCATTGCACAGTTCTGCCTTACTTTTAAACTTATAAAGAAAAAAGAAAGTTTCTCAAGAAACAACATACATAATGTTAAATTATCTGTAATTCCTTTGCTGAAAGTTAGATATAGCCAGCCACTAACCTGCTGGGATGTCCTTAGCGGGTTTTTTTTCTATGTGTAAACTCTTTTTTACAACAGAATTCTATTGTACCAGTTTTACAAGCCACTTTTCATAAGTATCTCGTTACTGACATCCCCATGTTAGTGAACAGTCTTCAGCACGACCTCCTGCCCACACCCCTGACTGCACCACTCTGCTCAGCCTCTCTCTGGAAGCCAGGAAAGCTCTCACCCCGGCTCAAAGTGTCCTCTTTCATTAATATTCACAGAAAGCTAAGCCACTACTGCAAGGCAGGCATACTA
This sequence comes from Cricetomys ansorgei, assembly GCA_026225945.1. NCBI lineage: Eukaryota > Metazoa > Chordata > Mammalia > Rodentia > Nesomyidae > Cricetomys > Cricetomys ansorgei. The sequence continues at coordinate 12,676,623 of JAMJFZ010000236.1, forward strand.
AATGCCAGCTTCTCAAGAATCAACATAAAGGTACCCTAGAGCCTACAATCAGCATGGAGAGGTCAGCTCAAAGAACCATGGCACTCATGTATCCTCCAGAGTTACCAAGACTAAGGTCAGGAGCTGGGGACATACAAGCTCATCAGGATGGAGGTTGTCTTGCAAGCAGGAGGCCATGGGTTAGCTCCCAGCACTGGGAAGCAGGCTTCAAGGGGAGGGAGGATGGGAGAGAAAAAAAAGATGGAAGATAAGACAGGATGAGGAGTGAGCTTAGTGGAAGAATGGTTACCTAGAAAGGCCCTGAGTTCGGTTCCTAGACTCAAAAATTCATATGTCAATACAACTAAAGCATTCAGTAAAAACTCAATTCGGATTACTCAAACCAGTGGCGATGTCTAAAATGCATGCCAAAATGTAAACATAAAACTAAGGGCAGGAGACGTGGGTCTTCCAAAGGACCTAAGTTCGGTTACCAAAACCCACAGGGTGGCTCACAACCCTCTGTAACTTCCATCCCTGGGGACCCAATGCCCTCTTCTGGCCTCTGCAGACATCAGGCATGCTTGTGGTACACATATATACCCTAGGGCAAAACACTCGTACACATAAATCAGTCAATTAATTAATTAATTGGTAAATTAATTAAATCCATTTAAAAATCTGCTTAACTTTGTTATTTTAAATCACTCACTGGTAGCAGAAGTGCAGCTGGGACAATTCAGTGTGACCTCCTTCAGGCAGGAGCATGCCAGCCACTGGTTCCAGCTTTTCCTATCACTATTGAAGCAATCTCAACCTCTTACCTACAACAGGGTAACTTTACAATATGTTTTAAAAACACTGCAATCCCAGCATTCAGACAGCTGAGGCAGGAGGCTCTTGAGTTCAAAGCTAGCCTTGGCTACACAGTAAGATCATACCTAACCAAAAAGGGGGGGGGGGCGGGAGGCGATACACAGAGAGAGACATACTCACAGTAAAAAAGAGCCAGAGAGCATGACTAGCCCAAGGACTCAGAACAGGCCTTGAGTCAGACTGAACATGGGAATGTAGTTAGAATCACACAGGCACAACCAAGGCCTGGGGTACAACTCAGGATCTTGTTACTGCAGCCCAGGTCCCACCAAACAGGGCACATGCCCACTGCCTGGGCGATAGGAGGCAGAAACCTGCCAGATCACCGCAAGTGCCATTCCCATTTTACGTCAGCCTGCTGAAAGCCTCTGGTCCCTAGAGCCCTGACCAACTGACAGGGAGCCTGACGCCACTCGCACCCACAGCAGGCCATTTCCCACAGTGTAGATATCCATCTTCGTGGGACTACTGTCCCAATGAGCCCTTTCACGTTCCACATCCAGATGGATAGCACATCACATCTTCTTTGGACCAAAAGAAAACTCTTCTCTGAATGGCCCTTTTCTCTTGGAGAATAGGAGATATAGAGTGAACACAAACGCTCTCTGAGCATGCCTGCCTGCCAAGAAGTCACCAAACACTGAATGTGCTTGGGAATCTGAGAGGCTTGACATTAGACTTGGTGAGTTTTGAATCAATGCATGGCTCTGCAGTCAGGGACAAAAAGTCAGCTGAAGTGTCACATTCAAACTAGTTACCCAGATACATGTAGGGGAGGTGGCATCTCTCCCGGGCATTATAGCAACAGTCAGCAGTTGGGCCATCTGAATTCAGAGCAAACCTGTACGACTGTAACAATGTCTAGACTGGCACATCCACTAGCGTCAGCTAGGATCTGAGCTACAGGCTTGTACTGGGAACCAAAGATCTCTTTAGCAGGGCTAGGGATGTAGCTCAGTTGGTAGAGTGCTTACACAGCATGCACAAAGCCTTGGGACTGATCCCAGGGCTACATAAACTAGACATGGTGGCAAATGCCTGTAATCTAGCAGAAGGATGAGAAGTTCAAGGTTGTCTGGGCTCCACAGTAAATTAGAAGCTAGATGGGGATACAAGAAACCCTGAAACCCTGATTCGAGATAAAAAAACAAAATCTTTTTAGTAACTAAGACTAGGAGTGGTGGTGATCAGCTCCTTCTCAATGACAAGAAATTACAGGAAGTTATACACAGCACAACCAGAAGCATCAGCAATCTCTACACAGCCAAGGAAGAAGACTAGAGCAGAAAACACCTCTCTGTGCCAGGATGCTATGGGGACTTCTCTCCCTAAATCTAAAAGCCTTCCACTCTCTCCTGGGTAAAGTCAACCTTGAAAACACTTGGAAAATTGATAGTTCCCGCTTCTGTCTCCAGTGAGAATCAATATTCAGTATGTTTTCATTAAATAAACTGATTTTTCTAACAGAAAATATTGGTTTCTAAATCTAGGTTCTATATTTTTGTCTCTAAATTACAATCTCATTTCCATATTCTACCCACAAGTGCAGAGCCAAATGTAACATTAAACAGTACAAACATTGCCACCTATAGTCAGAGAGCATCTGTTTGTACTGCCACCTGCAAGAGAAACACTGTAACCACAGAAGTAACATTCAGTTCACCTTCCCCACACTCTCACTAATCGAGATTACTGGATTAGTTATTATATTATGTTTATCCTCCTTAATGTGGACTGTCAAACTTGCTATATTCCCAATCCACAGATATTTCAAAGTCAGATGTGGGGGCACACATCCCCAGTCTCAGCCGCTAGAGACAGAGAAACAAAGACAGGCCGTAGGTTCAGGACATCCCCATCTCTTTAAAAAAAAAAAAAAATCAGAATGACCAACTCATCCACCAAACACCTGCAACACCAAGACTGAAAACTTGTGAGATCCCCCTCCTCTTCCTCTAGTCTTCTTCTCCTCCCTCCAACACTGCCATTCATCAAAAAATTAAGGACAACAAAATTATTTAGCTCATCTTATAACTCAAAAAATTCCTTTAAGGTAAGTAGTATGTTTTCATTCTGTCACATATAGCCATTTTATTTCTGGTTTGGGTTTTGATTTTTTTCCCAGGGCTGTAGATCCAACCCAGGGCCTTGGGCTTTAAGGCTTGTTTTTATTATGCTATTTGAAACACTACACAAGGCAGAAAGGTGATTAAATGAGCAATGAACTCAGGTCCTCCCAATTTACCAGGAAGTCGAATGTGTTGTTGCAATAATGTTACATTCTAAAATGATTCATAACTTTAAACAGTTTTAATGACCCATGCAAACCACTTCACCAATTTACAGTATACACAGCTCAATGACATTCACCCTTATGCAAGGGAATTTCTTCCTCTAATGCATTCCTTTTTCTTTGGAACACATAGTAAGCCTATGGGAGCTCTGTAAATTCCTGAAATCAACTTTCAGAAACACGTTTCCCAGTAACCGAAGTACCCACTGTCTCAGAGATGCCCGACTATCACAGGACATATCTGTGCTCTCCTTGACAGCTAAAGACACCGCTGGCATCTCCAGATTCCCATTTCACTGATCTCCTCATCCCTACCAACAGATTTCTTGTATTCCTTCAGTTAAGACAACTGCTTTTCAGTAATATAAGAATTCAAGCATTCTGACAACAAAACACTGTAACGCAAATAAAAACAGCCAGAGTTACTCTTTTCTAGATAGCCTGGCTGGCCTCCAGCTCACCATCCTCCTGTCCAGGCCTCCACGGCACTGGGATGACAGGTGTGTGCCACCACGGCTGGGGACACAACATCCTCGGTGAAATCTATAAACCAGAAGAGGGAACTTAAAACACCATTGTGTCCGCCCACAGACAGAAGTGCTTAGACTACAGAGAGGCTCCCGAGTGGGAGACTGCCTGCCTCACCGGGCTAAGGCCCTGGCTTCCAACTTTAGGGCTGTAAAAGACACAGTTTTTAAATGGCACTCCAAAGCCTGGGCTCCGTTTTAGTTTCTCAGTGTTTAGCAACTGTGCCACAGAGAGTCCACGCTGTGGGCCTATCCTGGATACACAGCAAATGAGGGAGCACAGCGGGCCTGACACAACACTAGGGATGACGGCAGGACTGGGAAGACAGTCTGGCAGCCCCACATCTTAGGACACAAACATGACCTACGTCCCTAACTTCCAAACGCAGTTTTGTCCTGACTGTCTTCCACACCTACCAAGATGGTGCCTGGGGTTTGTCCAAGCACTTTAAAAATGAGCTAACAAATGGCTGTTTGAGCAGCACCACGGAGGCTTTGGTTTCTCCTCTGCTAATGCCTGTTCAAGGCTGTTCCTCTCACTCTAACCCTTGCTCAGGCAGATACCTGCCTTCAAAGTGCTAGGCTGGCACTGGAGAGACATTTGCTTAATATGCACAAAGTCCTGAGTTCAAGCCTGAACATTCCAACAACGAAAAAAATTTTTAAAAAATTCTGGGGATTCTGCTAGGGATTCTGCAGTCGACCAATCACCAGGTTTTTTCTTATTAATAAAAGTCATCAGTTCTGAAACATCCTTATTCCCTATCTTAATGTCTATGAAATAAAGGTATTTCCCCAAATTGACAGTATGTGTCAATTTGACAGCGATATTTGTTTTCCTTTCTTAGTAGCACATAAAATAATGATACTGTGTCTTAAGAAGTCCAGGCCCTTAAAAGGAAACCAAGATGCTATCTACAGCCAAGTTAACCTTAAGCGTTCATCAGCAAGTTTATAATTATGTACAAATCAGTAGAGACCCCTAAGGCTACAGAGAAGAGCGCTGGCTGCGGCAACACGCACTGCTACACAGGAGCGGCGTACAAAGCTCACTATTGCCAGGTGAGAATGTCACCCAAAGGAGCTAGATTTCTCATCATTTTCCATGAGCCCTCCCGAGCTCTAATACAGTATGGAGACCACACTGATGAGAGCTAGCAATCAACTGTGGTCAAGGAGTGTTGGTTTGCAACCCTGGACGTTTAGCTCATTTTCCACTATCATGGATGATCTAGCTATGACAACCTTTCAAGATGCTTTGAAGAAAAAAGGTGAGATCTGTCAGCATCCTTAGGGCTCTGGGGCCAAGAGCCCTACTCATTCTCTGAATGTTTTCACAGAGTTCATTTAAGCTCTCCTAGTGTCCATTCCTCAACTAGAAATCACAGCATACCTCAGAGTTTTTAATGAAGCGTAAGTTAGATGACATATACATAAGGCTTAGTCCCCAATGCATACCCCTGTCTATATGGAATAAGATGGTCTAAGTACCATCTCATGTCAACCTGCCCTTCATGTTTATGCCTTCTGCCTCATTCTAGTTACCAAAAACAAAGTGGCATCTGATCAGTGTGTTTGGTTTTGTGGGTTGTGGTTTGTTTGTCTGTTTGTTTGTAAGAAGGTTCTAGCATTTAGTCCAGACTGGCCTCAAGCTCACCATCCCTTCCTCAGCCTCCTAAGTGCCGGGATGCCACAGACAGTCTTTACAGAGGCTGTCATCAAACTCTTGATATGTCATCCAATAGGAAAACCTTTCCAAAGATACCTTTCTCTGGTGTATAGAGAAAGACTTCAAGAGAGTAACAACAGGACTCATGAGTCAAGCATGCTAAAGTAAGCTAAAGATGGCCACAAAATAAATACAAACAAGAAAAGGCCCTTCAAGGACCCAAGCCAGATGCAGAAACTAGTTCAAACTGTTCTGACTCCAAACCAAATCTGATCCTCAGCCATGAATATGAATGGCTGTTCATTAGCTAATCCCTTCAACACCAACAGTCCACTGATGCTGACTTTGATTCTGGTACCTGAAACTCACATAATTTAAATAAGAGTGAATATTAATTAAAAATCACCCAAGGAATCTCAGCCATGATGCCTAGCAAAAATTACATAGTGCATACATCTACTGGAGCAAAACCTACAGTTTAATCTTTCTCATTCTGTACATGAGCCAGAACTTAGGCTGATGCCCCAAGCAGCAAAGTCTTGGCTCTGGCATCCTGCTATGTTCTGGATTAGCATCATGCTTGACCAATAGCAGTACAGAGCTCACCCACGCTTTATGAAATGTAACTTGACTAAGTTCATTACAAATACATAATGGTTTCTCTGCCACCATCAAATACAAATGCATGTTTACTTACAAGAAACCCCTGGGTATGGTGCCTGTTTTGCCGAGAGGTTTACAAGTGGTTTACATCTCTCTACAGCTAAACAAGTATCTTCCTGTGATACTCACAGTCCACTGGTATACCCTATTTAACACAACTTGGCGAGCCTACGGTACTGTTCGTTTCATTGGGTATTCCACTTTCAGAGCCTGTTAACTATTCTCATTTGTCTGTTTAGGTACTGATTCTGGAGACCCTAATGACAACCAAGTAAATTTAACAAATGTTTGTTAATATTATATGAAAGCATTCTGTCTTTCTTCAGAGGACCCCCTGAACATCAAGAAACCTCCCATACCAAACAAATACTTTAGAAATATAAAGGCACTCATTCATTTTCTATTGGTAAGAGAAAAATGAAAAAGGAAGGCAGATGAGGCTTATTTTGTATCACATACGGTGTGTGTAGAACTAAACAGCCATCAATAGCATTGTCGCCTTGCTGTTCCCTACACAGTTCTGACAGCATGCAGGAGTGAAGAGCCACAGGCAAGCCCCCCCACACTCGGTTCTGTGTCTAGGCTCTTCACTTTCACACCCCACACCAGGAAAGATCAGCAGTGATTCTCACAGACAAAAGTGGCGAGATGCGCCTGAGGTGGATTCTGGCGCTCCCTGCCAGCATAAACAAAGCGTACACAAGGGTGACAGGATTCCTTTATGCAGAAGCTTTTCCCAAAACAGCCTTCAAATATTCCTTTCAAGGGGCTTTTAAAAATTATCATATGATTTTTAAAAATTAAGAGAACCTAAGATGAAACACAGCTGTCTCCATCTCCCTTGATACCTCTCCCAGGGAGCCCTTTGTTTTGGAACGCCAGTATCTCAGCACCTCCAAGAGCTCTGACTGCCCTCCAGCTCCACATAAGGAGAGTAGCTAGGAAGAGGAGAATCCCTTGGGTAAACAAAACAATTCTACTTTCACCCATCTCCAGGTAACAGTTCACTCTCTCACACACACACAGACACACACGCACACACGTTTATTTTACACAAGCATGGCAAATAATCAAAAACACATCACACATTATTTGCATTGTGATCATTGTTTGATAAAGTAAGCAGTCCAGCAAGCCTACCAAGCATTATCATAAAGTAAAATCAACCCCTACACGCCCTGCTTGCCACAAGATACCTAATTTCCGTCCACACTTAGGAGGTAGAATACATACATACATACATACATACACACACACACACACACACACACACACACACACACACACACACCATGCCAGTAGGGAAGCAAAGCCAGAACATAAGCCTGTCTCAGATAATAGACTCTCTTTAAACCCCACCCCCATCACCAGAGAAAGAGGGAACCTCAGAAAGAAAGGAGGGTAAGAAAGAGAAATCGAGAAAGCCCAAATTTCCAGGCATCCACTTTTCATGAAATGCACAACCAGGATAGGAAATACCTCCCTGCTGAGTAATGCTTCATGGGTAGTAAATTCACCTCTTGAAAGGGGAGCCAGACCTGGGCGCGCGCCCCGCCAGATGGCGAACCACTCCTACCTGCTCCATCCAGCCTGCCTGTCACTCCGCGCCCGCGACAGGCCTCCCACCCCCCTTTTTGGCAGAGCAACACACCAATAAGAGTCGAGAATGGCTGGTCGAGTGAGGGCTGAGCTGTGATTTAGCAGGACCGTTTCAAAAGGGGGAGTGGGGACCGCGATGAGAGAGTGAGGTTTTTTAAAAACAAAGCCCTCTCCCACTCAAACCGACCGTTTGGGGGTGTGGCTTATTTCATTCGTTTTATTAATAAAAGAGATCAATGGAGCTTTCTTTTCTCCACCCACCCCGGAGGTGCCGAGCTTTGAATCCTCCTGACAGGGGAGAAATGGCAGGGCAACAAGCTTCCCCTAAGTTTCCTGCAGCACCTGCCTCCTTCCCGGATCACCTCCACACACCAAAATAGGAGACTCCCGAACGCACAATCCCAGCTCCGACTTTGCAAGACCCAGGGGCTGCCGCAGGCAACTCTCCGGGTACACCCCCCCCCCCCACACACACACACACTGGCGGGGATCAGCACACATCCGCCGCCGGGAGCCCGCTAGCAAGAAAAGTCCCAGGGGGAGACACCACCAGACTTCTCGGCGGCCCCCATATCGCCCGCGCCACGGAGAGACCCCTGCAGCGACCCAGACGTGACACTCGTCACGGACTCCTGGCTGCAGGGGCAAGACCAGGAAAGTTACCCAACAGCCCCGAAAGACCGGGCTGGCACAGGAAAGGGACCCGCGGGGTAGAAGCGCAAGCGGCCTCCGCCCACCCCGAGAACCCCGGGGCTGGGAGCGCACCGCCCAGGCAAGGAGGGAGGACCAAGTCAGCCAGGACCGCTCTGGGGCACCGGAATCCCCGGACACATTCCTAGCAGAGGACGCGCACAGCGGAGCGGCCCCGTCTCCTCCCCACAGCGCTCTGGGCAGGAACTCACCTCCTCTTCCGAAAGTCCGTAGACGGGTTCCCCGAGCCCGGTCGCCATGGAGCCGGCGCCCCGCGCGGGGTCCTAGACGCTGCGACGGGCTGAAGTGCGTCGCGGGGCCGCGACCGTCTGTCCTTCTGCGCCGCCCGGCGGGGAACGGCCGGCAGGTGAGGCTGCGCCCGGCCGCGGCGCCGCTTCCTCCCGGAAGGCTGCGGGGACGCGCCGGCTCGCGGCTCCGAGAGCGCGCCGATCGGCGGCTGGCCCGGCGCTCTCCCCGCTCAGCGCTGAGCCCGCCGGGCTCCCGCCCCCGCCGCTGGCTCTCCGGGCCTCCCCGAGCCCGCTCCGCGATCCCCGGGACCCGCGCGCCCGCCCCTCGCGCGCCCGCCCCTCGCGCGCTCCGCCCGGCCCGTTCTCCCCGCCCCGCCTGCGCCGCTCGGCACCCACGGGGACCCTCCCGCTCGCCGGGGCGGGCACTGGCGCCCCCCAAGCCAATCACAGGCCGGGCTGGGGGGCGGGCCGCGGGGGTGGTTGTGCTTCGCCCCACGCCCACCCCACCCCCACGCCTCCCGGGTCACCCCGCTGAAGAGCGCTGTGCTGGGGCGCGCCCTGGCGGGCTGGGCCTGCCGGACTGACCCTCCTCTTTGCCCCGCTTCCCTCCCTCCGCCCTGGGGACCCGGTGGACTGGACCTTGGGGAGCCATGAAGACACCGTGCAAACAACAAAAGCGCCGGGTCCGTTTTCGTGCTTTTTTTTTTTTTTCCTTAACCTAGAGTCCCAAGGAGCGTGAAAAGACGGCAACGACGCATTTCTAGACCCCCTTTAAATTCTTGGCAGCTACGCCAGGCCAGACTTGGCTAACCGCGGCAGCTCCCCGCAGAGATTCGCCTGGCCGGGCCGCCAGCCGAGGAGAGGCTGCCCCGATGTGGCCGCGAGTCGCCATTGCCGGTGTCAACTCCACTGGGAACAAAACCAACTGGGCGCCCGCGCTGAGTACACTCCCACCCACTTGAAACCCGGCCGCCTGGTTCTTTGATAAAAGCTCGTATTTTGTTATTTTTTTTTTTTTGTGAGGCACAACGTGAAATACCAAATGCAAGTTTAAGTTTGTCCTTTACATATGCAAACGACGGAGATGTTTTATTAGCCACCGTAGGAGTCTTCGCACATTCCAGATAGGGAGTTTCTCTAAGCACGCCCTTTATTTAATCCTGCGATATACAGGAATGCAAGAGGCTACTTTAAATAAGAGAGATTCGTTACTCTCTCTACTTTCTTCAAGAAGCCTTTCCCAGGAATCGGGAGTGGTGACACAAGCCTTTAGTCCCTGCACTGGGAGGCAGAGGCAGGTGGATCTCTGGGACCAGTTATTCAGGACAACCAGGGCAAAAGAGAGTGGGTGGGGAGGGAGGGAGAGAGGGAAGGAGGGAAGGAGGGAGGGAGGGAGAGACTGTCTCAAAAAACAAAAACAAAAAAAGAAGGAAGAAGAAAAAGAAGAAGCTATTCGTTCCTTAAATTTAAATGCCGAGTGCAGTGGTGAAAGCAGGAAGAACATTCTGTTTGCCTTTAAAAAGATATCACCAGAGCGTCTGGTATTTTCTGGGCGGTTAGGGTTTTCACTGAAGGGAGAGGGAAGTCACCTTGCCTGTCCCAGCTTAAAGATCAAGTATCTGGTGGGCCCCAACTTAAGCTCTCCTTCTCCTCCCTTGCAATGTGCCCCATGCAGTGGTTTCCCTTGAAGACAGCCCTGTAGAATCAACACACTGCTCAGAAGCCTCCGAATTCGGAGCCAGTGAGTCTCTCTAGTGCTTAGATGCCACAAGATCACTACTGAGAAAAAAAAAAATGTGAAAGAACCACAGATGTCTGCTTGTGTTTCTCTCTCTCTCTCTCTCTCTCTCTCTCTCTCTCTCACACACACACACACACACACACACACACACACACACACATTTATGATAGCCTTCTTGGTGCCTGTGACCCACAGGAAGCCATTGCTTTTCGACATACACAAGCAGGTCTTTGTCAAACTTGCAGTTTATGTTATGTAACGAGGCAAGGAGGACCAGATACGCAACTCTTTAAATTCCCTGAAAGAAAATCATGTTTCTGGGATCTCGAGAGACGATTCGCTAACAAGCCCATCCTCCTGCAAATGCCTGCAACTCCAGCCCCAAGGGACCAAATGAGCTCTTCTGCCCTCACACAGGTGTGTACCTCATGCACGCACGCATACGTGTGCACACACACGGGTAAATAAACAAATTTTAATAAAATGGTCATTTCTGATCCTAAAGGTAAGGCCGGCTTAAACAACTATCAAACAACTATTCTCTCCAAATTGAAACATTCTCTTACAAGCCCTGAGCTGGACTGCATAAAAACAGTAAATTGCTGTGAGAAAGGCCAGCTCTCCTGTGGCACTGCCTGGAAGTTGGATGGGTGGTCCCGGCGATGCAGCGCTCATGAACTGCTGCTACCCATGAGTGGATAGATGGGCTTTTCTGTGATGCAGATGCCTTTGAGTCACCCATACTCCTTTCAGCAATCCCAATAAGCTCATTGGTTCACTAAGTGACACTTCAGAGGAGCTGTCTCATCGTGTCCTATGAGATGAATATACATCTGTTCATCTCTCCCTAGGAAGAGTCAGGCAACAGGCTGAATCATCTGCAGGCTGTAGAAGGGTGTCATACTTCCTCACCCCATCCCTCCTCATCCTGCGCAGCAGCCCGTGCCACTTGCAGTCTGGGTCATGCCCTTGGCTTTCACTGAGAGATGGATAATAGAAGTGGGGTGTGGTTGTGATCAAAATATGTTATAGGCAGTAATACACCATCAAAGAATTAAGAAAAGGTTACAATAAAATAGACATGGGAAGTTTGCCGTATGCCACTTGTTATGGACAGTTTACAAAATGATGATCTGTGACATTCAATGTCTTCTGTCAATGGACTCAGACAAACAAAACGTTTACTTGAGATCTACAAAGGAAACCTTATTGTCTTTCAAGAAACCGGTGAGGTTTTGTACTGTGGGTGACCAAAAAAAATGTTTTTACTTGATTGTGATTTTTTTTTTTTTTTTAGTTACTTTGCCTACCAGGAGATACAGAGCATTAAGCCATGAAAGATGTCACTAAAAATTATCGACCTTCTTTGTAGCTATGTACCAACATTCCCCCAGTGTGGTGGTCTCATACACTGGATACACGTTAGGAGCATCTGGGGAGCTTTCAAAATAGACAAAGGGCAGGTTATCCTAACAGTGCTGGTGGAGGGGGGCAGGCATCAATCCTCACATGAAGGTTAGCCTGAGACCCACCCCTATCCTAAGCTAACAGCTCCCAAACTGCTACATAGAGAAACCCTGGAGACTCTTAATGACTAGTCTGGGCCACCCCAACCCAGGCATGTAACTAATATGGGGGGGTGGGAGGGGGGACACATGAAGTCAGTTTCAAAACTTTCCAGATGATTCTAAAACACAGCAAGAGTTAGGGACCCCCGCGCTAGAGTTATATTCTGCACTTTTACACTTTCATAATTTTTATTCCCTTTTTTTGCTTTAGAAGAAACTGCATCTTATAAATGCACAGAGATCATTTATAGAGTAATATAGGATGTGAACATCTATCTTTTCCTGTGGAATATCCATCGGCATAACCCAGGGATCCTGGGTTGTTATGGGTAGAATGGATAGACAGAAATAGCTATGAGAAACTACACAACACTCCTAGCTAAAGCAACCAGTTTCTTCCCATCTGCTTGACACCTATTCAGAAACCATACAGTAACTTATGGCTTCCCCTCTAGAGGCTGGTGTATTTTTTTAATAATACTTTTATTAATAATTTGAGTTTCATGCAATGTATCTCGATAATACCCTCCTCTCATTTCTCCCTGTTCCCCCTTTCTGTCTCTGTGCCTTCAAATCAAACAAACAAACAAATAAATAAAAACAAATAAAAGAAAATTAAGTCCAGCTAGAGTGGCAGGAGCATGGATCACAGGCATCACCCTGGATCCTGGAGGCTACTCCGATGATGGACATTCACCAGGCCCATATCAGCCCAAGACCAAGCATGAAGCTCAACCTGAAGTTGGATCCTACTGCCCAAGCCTGCAGTCACCCCACATTGCCCAGAAACCCAGACACTGAGCAGGCACCCCAACATCCTGTAAGTACCAGGGCATCCGGCAGGTCCTCAGACATCCCGCAGGCACCAGAACCTCCCTGGGTCACCAAGAAGTTCTCCAGGCTCCAGGGAATTCCACAGATGCTTGAGCATCATGCAAGCACTGGGCAAAGGCTGTTGCATTTTATCTTTGACTTCTTAGATTTGATACTTTAATCTAGATTAGATTAGGGTATTGGCAGGTGATCTTCACTGGGGTTATTAAATATGAAGAAGGAGCAAAACCAACTTTTAAAAACAAAGGTTAATCACAAACAGGGAACATATTAAAGCTGTGCTTTGGGTTTGCAGATTATTGAGTTGTCTAGCAAAATTCTGTGACTCTTAATCCCATCTGGGAAAAACTCAAAACAGAATAATACATAAAACCACAACATTATACACGTTTGTCAGTTAAAGTTGCTTTTTAGTAGTGGCTGTGTTTCCTAGAGCAGCCGTGTTGAAAATGGCTACATACTTGAAAAACTGTTTTCACAGAGATTGAACTGCCTGTGTCTTTGAGTGCTGCTGGGATTGAAAGCATGTACCACCATGCCCAGCTAAAACATTGTTGCTGAGTTTTGTTTTGTTTTAACGTTTCCAATTCCTTATACAGTATTGATATTCAATTTCATTCTGAATTTACATTTGTGATGCTGGATATCAAACCTAGAGCCTCACAAGTGCAGGGCGAGGGAATCTACCTTCCTCTCTCTCTTTCTCTCGCTCTAACTTCAATGTTGGACATTATTATTATACAACGTCTAAAGGTTTTCTAATATAGTTTTCATTACTTTTCCCCCTTTGGATTACTTATTGCTTTTTTGTATTTTCCTTTATACTGCAGCCCTTTAATACAGCTCCTCATGTTGTGATGACCCCCCAAGCATAAAATTCGTTGCTACTTCTTAACTGTAATTTTGCTACTGTTACAAATCGTCATGTAAATATCTGCTATACAGATGTTCTTATACATCTGCAATGGGAAGTGTCGTTTGACCCCACCCCCACCCCACCACCAAAGGAGTCATGACCCACAGGTTGAAAACCACTACTTTAGGGTCACTTTTTCTTTTCCAGGGGTTTGTCTGTTTAAATTCTTTTGTAAAGGATCAACAGGGACAAGCTCAAGCTCCATTCATCTGAAAACACCTACCCTAGTCCTTGACAGATGAGATAATGCAAGGTCCAAAGCCCTTGTGGAACGCGTCTCAGTCTCAGCAGGTTGAAGATATTTCTGAGGTTCAGCTCCCATTGTTACAAAGGAAACGCAGGGCTAAGGGCTCTTGGTCTTACTTAGGTTGCTGTATCTGCTTTCAGGATATCTTGGTTTTCTAAACTTTCTATTATTTCTCCCCATGTGGTTTTGTTTTTCTTTTCGTTGCCTCATACCCCTTGCACTTACATGAATTTAAGTCTGTCATCGTTTCCAGAGAACACTTGGCTCCTCTGTGTTTGATTAGCCTTCATCCCCCATTCTCTTTGTTCTCTTCTTCTGGGACTCCTGGTAATTGCATCTTTTCTTTCCATTCTCCATTTCTTAACTACCTCCACACATTCTAGCTCCTTGTCTGTGCTAAATTTCAAATGAATTCTTCAACTCTTTCTCCCACTTCATTAAATAATTATTGAGTCTAATTTTTCTGTTTAACTCAGCAACTGAGTTTTGATTGACCATTATAAGTTCTAGGTAACTCTTTTTCAAAACAATTTTATCATTCTTTTTGCTTGTCTTAGGAGAAAACTAGCCTCACCATTCTCGGTAGTTTCTGCTTTTGTGTTTCCATAGTTTATTTTATTAACTTTTTTTTTTAAATTGTTGAGGATTAAGCCCTAGGGCCCCACATGTGCTCAGCAAGTGCCCTACCATTGAGTCATGCCCCCAGCCTCCTAATTAAACATTTCATATTAATTTTTAATTTATTGTTATGTTTGTTTGTTTGCTTGTGGAGACAGGGTCTTGCTATGTAGCCCTGGCTAACTTAGAACTCACTGTGTATACCAGGCTGGCTTTGAAATTATAGCAATCCTCCTGCCTCTACCTCCTGAACACTGGGATTAAAGGTATGTGTCACCATTCCTATCTTCTTAAACAACAACTGTATAGTTTGGCAATTCTAATATCTAAAAGTTTGGGTGGTACCTTCCGGTGTTTCTGCTGACTCTCATTCACAGTAACTCCATTTCATATTTGCTTATTGCAAATTCATTTGGTCGTCATCTTATTTAATGCTAGTCCCCTGAAATCAAATTAGATTTAGGTTTACTTCTGCTAAGAACAAGGAAATAATAGCACTCAGGCACCATCCTAACCCCATTTGAGAGTCCCAACTGAGTATAGAAGTATTCAGGTTCAACCACAAGCTGAAGTCTCACCCTCTACAGCAGTCCTGGCACAGATAGCATTTACTTACTTTTCCACTGAATCCAGCTACATTTTTCCAAGTGTGAGGACATGACAGACTGTATCCCTGCTGTTCATTTTTATTTTCCTACCTCCCTTAAGTATTTCTGACCCAGTAACAGTGCACTTGGCCATGCATTTACACATGCTACTGTAAGAAGTGGCAGTGTGGCCAACTCAAAACAGAGACCATTAGCTGTACAACTCTGCACCATCTCTTCAGAGCTCCTGCCTTCCACCAGCAGAGCATCACAGCCCAGAGGAGGCTGTCCCTTAAGCCTGAATGATGAAACACATTGTCCTCAAAACAGATTTGAGCCTGTGATGGTGAATATTCATTGTCAACATGGTAGGACCTGGAATTGCCTAAGAGGCATAGCTCTGGGTGTTTCCAGAGAGGCGTCTCCTAGGAGACCTCCCCTGAAAGTGGGCAGCACCATCCTCTGGGATAGCATCCTAGGCTGGATAAGGGGAAAAGGAAAAGGAGAAAGCAAGCCCGGTATCAGCATTCATCTCTCTGTGTCCTGATGGAACACAATTTGGCCAGCTGACACATGCTCCTGCTGCCACAGCCAGAGCTGCTCTCAACACCATGCCTTCCTGTCCATGCTGGACGGCACCCTCAAACTGTAGAAAATCTGGGGAAACACTTCCTCCCTTAAGTTGCTTTGTCAGTTATTTTGTCAATAAGGAAAGCAACTAATACAAAATCAAACACTGGGTTTTGTTTCATAGAGATGGAGAAATTTTTTTAATTAATTTCATACGCCACTGTAGCAAGTTACCACCAACCTGAGTCACTTAAGACAACAGAAATACATTCACTTACAGCCCTGGAGGGCAGAAGCTCAGAATCAGCATCTCTGGGCCCAACCCAAGTAGCTGGAGATATGACTCAGTAGGTACAGTGCTGACCTAGCATTCCAGAGGCCTGGGGTTGGCTCCCTGCTCCTGGTAAAACAGAGTAATAGCACACAGGCCTAGAATCCCAGTACTCCAGAGGGTAAGTCAGGAGGACCAGAAGTTCAAGGTCAGCCTCAGCCTTAACCCTTTCTGGTCAACCTGGGCTACATAAGACTGTGTTTCAAAACAAGGAGAGACAGCAAGATGGTTTATTGGGCCTAAGTACTTGTTTTGCAGGGCTGATGACCTTAGTTCCAGTCCTACAACCTAGGGTGAAGGGCAAGAATTGACTTCTCAAAGTAGTTGTTGTACAGGACTATCCTGTAAGCTAAATAACCATCAACTTGAGACATCCATGTGCCTGTTCACAGCAGATCACCCCAGCCTGGCTTGTTGACTGTCTACATCTCCTCTTAGAACAGTGGGAAGGGTCATGAGACTCTTATTTGAGTATCTGGCCTCTCTCTATTACCTGTTGTATACAAGTGGCCTCAGAGAGGGCTAGAGAGTGTAGACTGGAAACCGAGGGGGCTCCATCCCTGTGGTTATGGAAAAGTCCTCTTTCCTGCCTGGTAAAGACTCTTTGCTTCAGCCTTTTGCGGGGAGGATCCCCCACACCCTTGTAGATAACCCGTCATCCATGCTCTGTAAGGAAGCCGGATAAACGATAAACTCGTTGGTTCCCTAGAATCAACTTTGGTGGAATGGTGCCTTAGGGACCTTGGGAGGGGGAGGGGATGTTTATGTCTCCCCTTGGAAGGAATTTTAGCAACAGCTTCTCCACAGGAATGCTGTAGCATGTGTGTACACCCCACCCCCATCCCAGGCCCACTGCTACACATGTGTGTACACCCACATCTATATAAAAAAAAAATAAAAGAAAGAAAGAATAAATAAAATAAATAATTTATTTAAAAGATCTGGGCCCAAACCAAAATGGTCCAGCCTCTCCAGGGTGTGTAGGGAAGAGTCTGCACTCCAGCCTTCTAAGGCTTCTGCAGGTACATTGCAGCTTTCCTTGGCTCAGAGCACTGCCTGCTATTCTGGATGTCAAGGGCATCGTCATGTTCCTCTCTGCTGGGGACGATCTCACCAACTGTACTCTGTGCATAGCCAGACATTCCTTGCCTCCCTCGAATGAGGACTCTTGTTATTATATTTAGGACCCACCTAGATAAGCTGGGGTCACCTCTCTATCCCACCGTAACATTACTGTTTCCCTTTCTCCTTATTATTTCTTTCTAACCGGGTCTTGCTAGGAAGCCGAGGCTGGCCTGCAACTCAGTGCATCGGCCTCCTGAGGTCCCGGATTGCAGGTCTATGGTACCACTCTTTGCTTCAAGACTCTTAGTGACACCTGATAAACCCTCCCACCAAGGTAATGGAGCTCTCAGGCATTCTTGAGTTCCAGTCAGTCGTGGGCATCTTTGGAGGGCATTATTTAGCCAATGACAAAAAGCATGGTGACACCCTTCAGGTCTTTGCTTTTCTGGGTGCCACTAGTGCCCTGTGATTTGAGTCCAGTGGTTAGGAGAGATAAGGGCAATTACTTGAATTTTTTCCTTACTTATTTGCATTTTCATTTTCCAGAGGGGGGCAAAATAATGATTCCTTCAACTCTATAGTGAGAATTCTAAAACAGCTCCCTTAAGAAACAATTTTGATAAGCTCAATGATTATTTTTTAAATATAATAATTCCTTTAGTAACCTGAAAAAATACATTTTTTTTCCATTGTGGGACTCTTACTATTCTGCTACTAAAAATGTAAAGTGTCCTTCAAAGGATGCTCTCCGCATACATTATTTTTATTAAATACAGGATGACGGAGGGAGGGGAAGTGATTAAATGACTCAACTAACAGTTCCTACAAAGTCAAATCACTTTCTGCCGCACAGGTGGGGAGGGGGTGAAGTGGAGGAAGACACACTGGAGTTATTTGATTCGCATATTTGAAGTGCTTTATTATCACCAGAGGCTTTGCGGCCATTGCAACAAACCAAAGCAACCCTTTCTAGCTGATAGTGGGAGACAAGTGTCCCATTTGTCTCAATGAGTTTTCCCATCTCCAGGTTCAAATTCAACCCCGTGTGCTGGCTGCCCGCAGCACACTCTTGCTCCTTTTGAGGTCTTCCGGTTCTATGGGCTTCTCTTTCACTGTGGCGATTAAGATGGAATCCCAGCACAGATGATCCTTCATAGTCCCTGACGTTGCTGTCAGCATCTCCGTTAATTTATACCCCTTGTGAGTGGCCTCAGTCCTATTAAGGCAGCATCACAGAGAGGTGGGCAGTTTCTTCACCTTCCCAAGTGGGGCGGAGAGTTTCAAAAGCCCAGGCCACGCCCAGGCTGACACTCTCTGTGTGAAGATCGCGATGTAGCTCTCATCTATTGTCCCGGCACATGGTTGCTGTCGTGTTCCTTGCCACGATGATAGTGGACTGAACCTCTGAAGCAGTGAGAGAGCCCCCCACCACCACCCCTGCCCCAGTTAAACGCTTTCTCTTATAACATTTGCCTTGGCGGTGGTATCCCTTCACAACAATGGAACAGTGACTAAGACAAACAGAGAACCTGTTGGAAGAAGTGAGGAAGCCAAGGCTTTTCGTACACTGTTTGCTGTGGAGAGTAACCTGTGCGGAACAAATTACTGTGCTGTTTAGCTAGTCCAGAAACCCACTCCTGAGACTATCTGCACTGCAAAATTTGAAGTGATGTTTGTACATTTCAAATATCAAAAGGCTGGAAGCCATCCCAAGTGGCCCTCCAGTGGGGCATTATGTAGCTATAAAAATGAATGAGGATTCTCTCTATATTGATGTGGAGGAATCTCAAGGCTATGTTAAGTTTAACAAACAAATCAACATGCAGAATCATGTTTACACGAGGACCTTGGGTAAGTCGGTGAGAAGACTCACCTAGGTCTAGAAGTACAGATGAGGAAGCCAGGACTCTGTCTTTCCGCAGTGGGTTCCATTCAGCCTGGCTTCTTCCGAAGCTTGGGGCAGAGTGATTAACCTAAGGCCACTTGTCCTCTCGACAAAGAGCTGGTTTCTGTCTGTTAGCCTTTAGTAAAGTTGAAGGGAATTAGGAAGAGCTGGTCCTTCACAAGCTAGTCCGTCATATGGAAATCCCTGGGTCACTGGTCCACTCCTATGCAGGGGATACGGGGAGAAGGTGCTGTGGAGTTGATAACCCCATCTGCAGGACTAGCTGACATGAAGGGGAGGGAGAGTCACCGAGGAAAGAGGAGAGAGCTGACCATAGAAGGAAAAGGAATCCACCACACACTCAGACCTACACAAAGACTATAAAGATGAGCCCTAGCCTTCAGAATTCTAAACAGAATGTGTGAGATACAAACATGCCCCGTCGCCCTGTGGCTGTGGGGTGGGTATAAGCATCCATTAGCAGTATGGAGATGTATCTGTATCAGTATTCAGTGTTTTTAATTTAATTAGCGTGGGAAATTGTATGATAATTGGCTTCTGGTTTTTCCTTTTCACTTACGAAATTTTTAGTGACTCGATGATGTAAGATGTGTAGCGAGACGGACTCATAGCGAAGCAGATGTGAGTGTCCGTCCCTCCGGAGGTCCTGCAGATATGCATATCTGTCCCTCATGGAGTTCCTGTAGTGGCTGTGTTTCTAGTGAGCACTTTCAACTCATTCTCCCATCTGCTGCTTTCTGTTGTGTGACCTCTGTCTCTCCATCGGATATAAAATGTGGACTGCAAAGACAAAATAAAAACATCAGTACTGGCTGGCATTCTGTTCCTACCAAGTAGCCCTGCCCTAGTTCCCTGGTGGGACCTTGCTGGAACTCCCTGGAGTGACTGTAATGGAGACCAGGGTGGGAAGAATGGGTGTAGCTTACTGGAAGGAGCTACTGATCTTGGAAGCACTTTGAGATCCACAGAGATGTTTCCAAGCAGCTTTGTATACACACCACTACCACTACCAGCTCCACAACAATACCAATACCAATATCAACACCAGTACCACCACCACAACAATACCACCACACCACCACCACACCACCACCACACCACCACCACACCACCACCACACCACCACCACCACAACACCACCACTACCACCACCATCACCACAACAACAACAACAACACCAGCACCAATACCAACACCAGGACCTTCCCAGTCTTAGTATTTACAAGGAGAGACAAAAACATGTAAATAAAAAATTTCTATGTCTGGGAAGCCTTTGGATGGCTCAGGAAACTGGGGTTCTCTGGAGACCCCCTACACATTTCAGCCCCAACTTGTAAGGCCGGCTGCTGGCATCTGTTCTTACAGAAGCCATTTCTCCTTTCTTTTTTCTCGTAAAACCATACATATTTGACCAGAGCTAGAGGAATCATCTGCTTCCTACAAATGAAACTGAACCTGTGGAAGGGGCCTTGTGATACAAAATTCCCAGTAGCCCTGCTGGCAAGTGGTCACTTATGCCACAGGGTCCCTGGATCTGCTGGGAGAGGCATCACCCCCAATCAGTATGGAACAAGCCTCTGCTATTATGACAATGGAAATGTCCCACAGTCATGTGAACTCGGGTCCTTTAACAAATCCAAAATCTGCTGTGTTTTATAGCACTGGTTACTCTAAGTGGGTACTGCAACACACTAAAAATTCATTCCTTTAATTTCATATTTATGACAAGGGTTTAAACACTGCAGAGCATTTCTTTTCTGCGCACGCTGAGTTGTCGTCAATATCAGACCCATCCCTGTTCTGTTCACGTAGCAGCTGGGATATAATAATGAATATATATCAGGGTGTTCCTTCGGACTCCTGGCTTCTCGAGTCGGTGTCCCCCACCCCAGGCCCTCTTCTGGGCCTCTTCTTCTTTGTCTCCTTGTTTGTTTGGGACAAGGTTTCTCTAACCCAGACTGGCATGAGCTCTCGAATCTCCTGCCGCAGGCTCCTGAGTGCTGACATTACAGGCTCGTCTTACGGTGCCCGTATGTCTTTGTTTCTGACGGCCTTCCCGCTCTACATAACATCCTATCGTTTACCAATCCTCCGATTTACTGCACCTCCAGAGTCAGAGATGTTGACACTGTCTCTCTGATCCTGACCTCTTCACACCCCAGTCACCATTTTACTCCATTCCCTCTATTTTCTCCCAACTCTGAGGCCTCTTGATCTTAACTTCACCACGCCATCTTGTTCAGCTTAAATCTCACAGTCTCACATTTCAGCTTGCAGTGGCTCCTAACATCTTTTCCCTCTGCCCTCTGCTGTGGCTGCAGTCCCGGTCCTAAGCCTGGGTGTCTGAAGATTGTTGAAAAGAAGAAGGTAGTAGTCCTTGATGCTACTAACGTCAAGTGGCCAGTGCTAGCTGGACTCTCACCTTGCCCTTTCTTTTCCATGCCTTTGCCCTCGGTGATGACTTTGTTGCTGTTTTTTGGAAGAAAAACCCAACCACAAAACATCCCACATGGCCGTACCTAGACTCGTACCCTTACACGCTCCCTTGTCCAGCCCCTTCCTTCTTTGCTCTCTCTTCTGTTAGACACCAGTCATCCCAAGGAAGCCAGGATCCCTTCCTATTCTCCTGCCTACTGGATCCTGTCCACCCACATTTCAGTTGTTCTCTAACCTACACAAGAAAATAAAGAAAAGCTCCTCCTTGACTTTCTAGTGATCTCTTACAATCCCACCCTGCCTCACCTTCACAGTGGACCGTCTCCCCCCGCGCACCGTCTCCTCCCGCTGGACCGTCTCCCCCCGCTGGACCGTCTCCCTCTGCTGTCTATGCTCTCAGACCTGTGTGGTTCTCACTCTTGACATCCCATTGACATTTTTTCGTTGATTTCAACATGAGTGTCACTTTAAAGCAATGGATACATTTCTGTCTTTATTTGTTCTCTGAATGGCATCCAGCACCGCGATCTCTTTGTTTCTCTGGAAACTTTCTGCCATAATTCGCAGGCTCACTGACAGCAAACTTTCCCAGCCACCCCTCTACCTGTCTGGATTCTTCTGTTCAGTTCTATCATAGGCTTTCCCTCCACCACCCTGTTGAGATCCAAGGGCCTCATCACAAGGCCCCCTCCTTCCCTTTTGTTATCTGTCCTCTCTCTTCAGTTGCTACCTCATCACCAACCATTCTGAAACATGTATCTTCATTTCAGCTCCCTTCTGAGTTTAGGCCTCCGTGCACACATAAATCCATCTGACCCTATAGCAGCCACTCCTGGGCATGGCAAGTTCAATATGCTGTCCATTGGACACATCACCTCTCCCACCCCCGTGCTTTCAGACAAACTCCAGGTAGGACAGCCAGTGTGATGAGATACAGAAGGCTGAGGAAGCTCAAGGAAGGTAGATGGTAGGAATGTTGGGAAATGGGTTACAAAATTAAAAGAAAATGAAAGTAAAAGATTTTAACCACTATCTAAAGTGTCTGCTTACTTTTGCCCCATTCCTCCATCTAAAGCCATCTAAAAGCCAAATCCCTCTTTACTTAAAGGGAAACAGCTCTCCCCACTTCTCTGATTTGATGGCTGAATCTATCCCTGAAGACAGCTGCAGCTACCCAGGCTTAGTCCAAGTGTCAGAACTCCCAACCATAATGGTTCAGGGACGGTTCATATTACCGTCCCATGAACAGGGAATTGGTTCACATGACCCAAGTTGGGCTACCAAAGCAATACATTAGGTTATGAGTCTAGAGTTACTGGGGCCATCTTTACCACTTTATGGGGGTGAACTGCCTAAGAAAGTACTGAAAGGAAATCTGACTCAAATTTTAGAAAAATTATTCTAGCCATAGGTGCAGCTTAGTGGAAAAATACGTGCTAGGAATGAACAAGGCCATGGATTCAACTTTCAGTACCCTGGGAGGGGGAGAAAAAGACAGGAGGGGGGCAGTCATGTTCAGCCTCTAAGCTCAGAGTGCTGCGGATTGGATTCTTTTTCTAAACTGAGACTAATATTGCTATGTGGACCTTGAACTTGTGATTCCCCTGCCTCAGCCTCCCAAGTGCTGAGATTACTGGTGTGTGACACTACCCTTCATTGGTTTAGATCATAAAAGCGCCCTATAGGCCAAGATTGCTGAAGATTGACTCCCCAGCCTTGGTACTATTGAGAAATAGGGAGCCTTGAAGAATGGAGCCTAGTGAAAAGCCTCAGGGGAGCGTCATTGGCCGTAGGCATGTGGGAGTGGATTAAGACTCAGGTCTCCTCCTCTCTCTCTCTCTTTGCTCCTAACTATAGTACTCTGCCTTGACACAGGTCCTCAAACAGCAAAGACAACTTGCCAAGGATGAAACCTCTGAAACTGTGAGGTAAAAGGAATCTTTCCTTCTTTTAACTTTATTTTCTCAGTTATTTTGTGATGGCAACAGAAAGCAGACTGACGGTGTATTGTGCTTTGTTCTGACATATCTTCAAGAGTTTCATATGATGAATACTTGGTCCCAGGGTGACCATCCAGGAACCTGATGGCTGGTTGACTACATTGGATCATATTCTTTGAAGAAAGAGCATCACTTTTTCTTATTAGAATAGATACTTATTCTGGTTATGAATTTTCTTTTCCTGCATACAATACTACAGCCAATATTCCCACCTGTGGACTTTCATAATGCCTTCTCCTTGTCAGGGCAGTCTACCCAGCACTGTTTCTGACCAAGGAACTCACTTCACAGCCAGAGAAGTGCGACACTGGGCCATGATTGTGGAACCCACGGTTCCTACCATGTAACCTGGCATTCTGAAACAGCTGGCTTTGCTGAAGTGGTGGAACGGCCTTCTGAAGACGCAGTACAGCACCAATTAGGTGGCAGCGGCCTGGGATGCCGCATCAGTGTTCTCCAGGAGGTAGTATGTACTTTGAATCAGCGCACAGTTTCTTCCATAGCCAGAATCTACAGGTCTAGAAATCAAGGGGTTGAAATGGGAATGGTTCCACTCACTATCACTTCTGGTGACTTTCAAGGAAAATTTTTGCTTCCTGTTCCCAAACTCTTAAGTTCTTCTGGCCTAAAAGTTTTAATTCCAGACAGAGAGACAAAAACATCCCATTGAACTGGAGCTCAGACTTCCCTCTGGCCACTTTGGGATTCCAATGCTCTTAAACCAACAAAGTAAGAAAATAGCAACAGTGTTAAAAGGAGAGACTGATCGAAGCTACTAGGATGAGTTGGCATGTTTCTCCACAATGGAGGTAAAGAAGATTGTGTCTAGAGTGCAGGAGATCCCTTGGCATCTCCTGGTGCTACCGTGTCTTGTGATTACAGTCAATGAGAAACTACTGCAACAGACAAGATGACAAAGGGCCCAGACCATTCAGGAATGCAGGTAGGGGGTCACTCCTCCAGGAAAAGAACTGAGACCTGCTGTGGTGCTTGTTGAGAGCAGAGGAAATATAGAATTAGTAGTAGAGGAAGGTAGTTCTAAATACTACCTGAGGCCATGTGACCTGTTGCAGAAACCAAGATTATAATGGACACTATTATTTCTGTCCTATTTTGTTAAGAATGCATATCTATCTATCTATCTGTCTGCCTATGTATCCATCTATATCTATCTATCTATATGCACATACATACATTAAGCATATATTTATGCTTTCTCTCCTGTATCTCTCTATCATGTAATGTAACATAGATTGAGATAATATCATATTTAAGTTATGAGACACTAAAAGACAGAACAATCCTCAGGGGACATTGCCACCTATCCTAAAATACATAGCACATTTTCAGTTTTACATGGGATAATTATATCATGCTAGGCAGAATTATGACCTAGTTACTGTTTTCATTTGTAAATTAGGCATGACATAAGGCAATACGGTTCTGTGTCAGGTTGGCAAGGGGTGGAGTTAAGATGGCCAGTCTTGGTTGTCCACGTGATTACATCTGAATGTAAGCACCTGGGCACACCTGTGAGGGATTTTCCTGATTGGATCATTTAAGGTGGAAAGACCCACCCTAAATCTGGATATAAAAGGACATGAAAGAAGGAAGCTTTGGGTTTTTGCCTGTTTGCCCTCACTCTCATTGGGAAGTTCATCTATCCTGTTTCTGAGGCATTCTTTTGCTGGTGTTAGAACCTACTTCTTTGGGATTCCAACACAGACTGAAGACCAGCAGGCCTCTAGGAATCCTTAGGGACTCCAGTACCAGATTGGGACTACTGAGATACAGTCTCAGGGACTGAACAACTTTCCATCAGGAGGCAGCCACTGTTGGACTAGCCGGATCACAGTATATAAGCCACTCTGAATAAATTATATATATATATGATCAGTTCTGTTCCTTTATACATCTCTGACTAATGCAGGAAGTGGGATCTGACTGGTTTAAATGGGCCACTAGGACAGACATTTGAAGATTATAATCTTCCTCCTCCTCCTCCTCCTTGTTCTTCTCATTCTTCTTATTCTTATTCTTTGGTTTTTTTGAGACAGGGTTTCTCTATGTAACAACCTCCTGAGTGCTGGGATTAAAGGTGTGTACTACCACCACTGGGTTTCATCTCTTTTTCTTCTCTCTCCATTTCCTAGTCTCCTACAGTATGAAAAAGATTCTACTATGTCGTCCTGCCACCATAGACAGAGCCACTCTTGCTGCCTAACACCCCTACATAATAAACTAAAACGTCTCTGAAACTGCGAGCCAACATAAATCTTCCCTCCCCTACATTGTTGCTTTCAGATATTTTGATATACTAACAAGAAAATCAAAGTTGATCAACGCAACAATGTTAATCGGTGGAGACACTGAGACCACTATCAATGGTAGTAGTTTGATTTTCCAGGTTCTGGGTTTCTTATTCAAAGAACTGAAGTGCACACAAACAACAAAGGAGCAAGGGTCATTTTTCAAAACCAATATGAAGCTCAAGGGAACAGTGGACCAAGAGTCCCTGATTGCTGCCCAGGCTTGCTTTTGTCAGTCAAGGAGTAGGAAGGGCTGGTTGTCGCAAATGCTCTATGGATGGCTTTCTGTTTTTATTGATGGACTTTTTGTAAGCCTGTGTCCACCACACATTTCCTTTTTGAAGATGCATCCACTTTTAATCGTATGCAAGCCCAATCATGCATAAGCATAAGATTATAAATAGGAGTTCTCTCTGCATAGTCATGCAGAAGACAATTTGCCTTACTGCACATGCATCCAAAACCAGTACAGGGTGGATTGGTTGTTAACTTGGCTAATCTTGGTTGTCAACTTGCCATACCTGGGAAGAGGGAAACTCAAGTAATTAGACTGGCCTGTAGGCATGTTCATGGGAGCATTTTCTTGATTGCTGATTGACTTAGCAAGAGCCAGCCCACTGTTAGGAGGTGCCATTTTTGCAGGTGGGCCTAGGCTATGTAAGAAATGTAGCTAAATATGAACCAGGGAGCAAGCATTCCTCCATGGTCTCTGCTTGATCTCCTGTCTCCTTGAGTTCTTCTTGCCTGGACTTTCCCTGGTTAGATTTTAACCTTAAATTTTTAAGATGGAATACCCCCGCCCCCAAAACTGGTTTTTGTCAGAGTTTATTCCAGCAACAGAAAACAAAGACATGCCTACTGCTCCTATTTTCTGGCTATGTCCCAGGATGTGTTTGGCCACAAAGGAGTTGGGGGAGCTAGTAAGGTTTCCTAGAGAGTGGTAGGTCAGAGTGACCGGATTGCTTTTGTTTAGAGAAGGATGTGTGTAAGTGTGTGTGTGCTCACGCAGTTTAGTGCTGGTGGCTTACTGTGTTGCTAAGTGCATTGTTAGGGAAGTTACGTATATGTAGCTCAAACCAATCAGGGACCTGGGTTACTAAGCTATCCTGATACTTGCCTGCCCCCAAACCAAGGCTTAGAATAAACCAAGTAAAGACCCCACCTAAGACAGTGATAGCAGAAACAGAAAAACAGGGCTACGTTTGAAAAGGAATCTGGGAATCAGGTTCACAAGAGTAGGGTGCAATTGATATTAAAGGGAGTGATAAGGAATTGTTAAAGACAGCTCCGGTTTAGCTGGTGTCCAGATGAGCAGGTAATTGTCATTCTGGAGAGGGGACACAGGAGGAATGAGGGGTCAGAAGTGGACTTTGGTCAGGGGGAAATATCTAGGACAAGAAAATCTGAGTGTTGGAAGATACACTCGTGGAGGGAAATGCAAATTCATTACAGACAAAACGGAAGAAAACCCGTGGGTGAGAAAGTAGAAGGCCTCTAGTTTATGATGGCCAAACAGAGATGTTTTAGGAAGTTTCAGATTCATATAGAGACACTGGAAAGTTCGTGTAAATGCATCTTTTGAAAACGCTGTTGTTGTTATTATTATTGTGCATGAGGCTTCAAACTTACAACTTCCTGCTTCCACCTCCTGAGTGTTGGAATTTCCGGTTTGCGTTACCATGTGTAAGGGTTAATAGTTCTGATAGTCAACTTGATGAGATTTAGACTCACTAAGGAAAGAAATCAATGGGCTGGCACGTAAGGCGTTATTTAGATTAGGTTAACTGAGATAGAAAAACACCCTAAACGTAGGTGGTACTGGTCTGGGCTCCCACACTGATGGCAGAGGAGAAAGTTGAGTGCAGCTTTCTGCTTCTTGGCTTCAGATGCAATGTGACCAGCTACCTCAAGCTACTGCCACGGTCACTTCCCACCTCAGTGAGCTGTACCTCGGAACTTTGAACCAAAATAAACCCTTTCTTCCCCCTCCCACAGGCCCTAAGATGTTAGTAGTCCCCCTCCCCTACTACCAGACCTCAGTACAACTGACTCCATGTTGAAAATACCATTTAGGCCATAAAACTCAGCGTGTAGACAGTACCACCTGCCAAAACTAAAACGAAGATTTAATCCATCAGAGTCCATAGTTCTGGGAAAATCTCTAAACGTGTTAATCTTTCTTTTTGGCTTCTGTTACTCCGTTTCTGGCTAACTGTTCCTGTGAACTGAAGTATGTCAACCCAGGATATGGTTTTTGTGCTTAAAAGCTCATCCTAAGAAAAGTCTGGGGCTTCCCTGGGATCCTGAACACGCAGAGTAGTTGGCTGCTGGCTAATAAAGATTTCCTATTGGCTCAAACGCATGTCAGCCCAGTCTCCTCTGGTGGATACCCCATAACACTTGCATTGCTTCTGTCAGATGCTTTGTTGCAGCAACAAGCCAAATAACTAATGCACCATGCCTGAGAAAAATTTTATAACTTTGTAATCTAGAACCTACATGCATAAAGACATTTTTGGAATGTGATATATAGCTCTTCTATTAAGTAATTTAGGTTTATTTTTTTCCCTTGTAAATATAAAGTATAATACACCGGGCAGGTTCCCTAGCCTGAGTGAAATGATGACTGTTAACAAAGCCCATCGATTAAATGAAAAGCAAGCAGCAGGCCTCAACTGCTGCAAAGTTTTAGGGAAAAGTAGATTCTGAGAGATACTGTGGCAGTCTTCGTAAACAGAATTTCATGTGCTTTAGCCAATCAAGATGAAATAGGATTTCTGCACAATAAACAGTAATGGATTTATTGTGTGTGGCTTAGAAAGAGGGAGAGTGCTAAGCAGGTTGGGAGAAGCAGCCATTGTCCCGGAGCCTAGGTAGCAGTCCTTTCATCCTATAGTCCTTAGCCTGAGAGATGGACTTTGGCCAGGCTGTAATGACGCCTGTTAGGAACCTTACTCCCGTAATCAAAGACTTCCCTGGGTCATAGCTCAACTCTTGTTGATGGCTGTTCTGAGACAGCCAATTGGAGGACAGAGAGAACTGAAACATTTCCATGACAACAGAGGTTTATTAAGAGAAGAAAATTCTTTTTATGACCAGACTGTTCTGAAATGAATAATTGGCCATAAAAGGTTATCTCATAATCTTTTCTACCCCACATGTTACAATGATTAGTTAAAATTGAGCACAAATATCAAGACCCTTGGAGTCCAATGAAACATATAATCTAATCACACAATCTTCCATTCTTCCAATAAGAAATAAAGACCATCATGATAATGCCATATAGGGGTAGTTTTTAAGATTAATTAGCTCATATTCTTAAAGTATGTTTTGAAGTGGTAAATGAAAAATATCATAAAATATTCTAATATCATCGGTCTTGCAAAACAGAAAACAAACTAATATGTTTTGTTCATGAAATGTATGAGATTTGGCTCTTATTTATAAAATTTAGTAGTTATAATTCATTTTGTTTTTTGTAGAATCTCCTGAATCATAATTTAAGAAACATGCACAATCTATGAATCACAAAGACATAATACACAAAGAATATTCCAGGGACTTGGCCAGAATTCCAGCCCTGAGTCTATAGGAATTCTTCCTTTCTTCCTTCTTCCCTTCCCTTCCCCCTCACCCTCTCTCTCCATGGTGCTGGCTGCTGATCCCAGGGTCTTGCACAAGCTAGGCAAGTGCTCCAACTGAACTATTCTAGTCCTCTAATACTTAAAAAAAAAAACAAGTTGTATTAGCATATATTATTTATGCCAATGGGTGTTGTAGGACATTTTCATACATGTACATAATTTATTTTGATTAGAGTCAACCCCCATCAACTCCTACTCATCCCCTTTCTCTTCCCATCTAGTCGCTCATCTTTCTTTTGTCTTTTTAACTGAGTGAGTAGGAGCAAGGTGAAAGGTTGGTTACAGGAACATGGACTCCTCACCAGGAGCTTACAGTGCTGAAGAAAAATGTCTCTTCCTCCCCAGCAAACATCAATTACCCACAGATCCTCAGCAAGTCGTCCACCTCATGAGCCCCTTCCTCCTCTGTGACAGGATTTCAACCGGCCTAATCTTGTGCACGTTTTGTGAGCGGAAGAGTACAGCGGCAACATCACACCTGGAAGTCACGTTCCTCAACATTGCACCCTACCCTCCAGATCTTACACTTTCTTGGTGTTCCCCAAGTCTTGAATGGGGCAATATAGATGTCCCTCTTACGGCTGAGCATCCAAAGTTCCCTATTCTCAGCACACTGACCAGTCAGGAGTCTCTGCAGTTGCCACTGCCCACTGGGGGGGGGGGCAGGGGGAGAAGCCTCTCTGACTAAAGCTGAGAGCAACTCACAGAAATAAACATAATCACTTTAAAGACAATTTTCTGGGCACATAATATCCATTTAGCAAGGCAGCAGCTGTAACTTACCCTCTAGGGTGGATGATCTTGCCAGCCATGGGATTTGGGGTAGGTTTTCAGTACTAGATGTGAATTTCTTCCCCTGGAACAACTCTCAACACCAACTAGAAAGTAGTTAGTCACCCTGTGACAGATCTGCCGTCATTGCACCACCGGGCACATCTTGCACAGTCAGTTGGTTTATTGCACGCAGGATCCGCAGCTAAATAAAACTCTTGATGACAATCCTTCGCCAGCAGTCTGCAGAATACCTCTGGCAATGTAAGAGCCGGTCAGCCTAGTTGCAGCTTGATTTCTCTATGTCCCGCAACCTTCAGCAATAGGACCTTACTGTCTAGTTCTGAAGGGCAACCAACCTCAGTGGCAACTGCCTGTATTGTTTTGGGGAAACTCAGGTGCCTTCCTGACCAACAACCTTATGGAGGTAATCCACCATTGGTACTGGGATTTTTATTTAATGACCTATGATGTGGTAGTTAGTTTTGTCAACTTGACAGTCTAGAATCACCCGAGAAAAAGGTTTCAATAAGGTATTGTCTAGGTCAGATTAACCTGTCAACATGTCTTTGGAGGAATTAACTGCTTTAGTTGATAATGGGAAGACTCAAGGTGAAAGTGGGTGATGTCATTCCTTGGTGCTATACAGGACAATCTTCTGAACCAGCTGCTGCCATCTTCAGGAGTCCAGCTGGACCTGCCTACCAAAGATCATCATGGCCGGGCTTGTTGACTAATGATGCTCCCTCTTGGAAGGAGGTGGTGAGAATCCACATGTGAGTGTCCAGCCTCCCCTCCCAACCAATTGGGTACAATTCTGCCCTAACTGCGTGTGACCGGTGGGGGCGGGTGTTACTGGGAGGGGCTAGAGGATTTCGGTGGGGAAGGAAGAGGAAAGCCATTATCCCTATAAAGTAAAGGCTTTCTGGGCCTAGTGTGTTAGGGGAGGAACACTCACACTCTATAAGTAACCTCTCACTTGTGTCCTGTAAGGAAGCCCAATAAATGCATTGGTTCCTCAGAATAAACTTTGGTGGCATTGTGCCTTGGTTTGTTTTGGGGACCATAGGAGACGGGTAGATGCTACTTATTATGTCTCTTCCTGGAAAGGAATTTTAGCAACACTTCGTTTTGGGTCCTGATCTCTACAAGCCTTGTAGCCTTCTACGAGAAAACTGCTGAGTACTTGGCTTGCCTGCATTTATTCTCCCTCTGCTCTTGGATGTGATGTGAGGACCTGCCCTGAATTCTTGCCCCGACTTCTTTAAACGATGGACTATAACTTAGACTTGTAAGACAAATAGTCCCTTTCCCCTGGGTTTGTTTTTTTTGGGGAGCATATTTATCATAACAACAGCAATGACACTAGAATATATCAATCTGAAAGTACTTTACCCACACAGGGTGCCTCTATTCAAATGTTATTTTATTTTTAAATAGTTTACAAGTATCAGGTTTTCTTATGTGTAGTAGAAAGCTGCTGGGTGGCTCAGCAAACAGGACAAGGAGGTGCTTTCACATGTGCAAATCCTGCCAGACCTCAACAGAGGGAACCAGTGTCACGGCAAGCACCACACTGGGCAGTGGAACCCCGAGCATCCCAGCTCAGGTGTTTTTATTGATCCAGATCTCCTCAGGCGCTCTACTGATAGCATATGCAGATCACATGCAATTAAACATCCACCACATGTATCCAACACCAGCAGACAATACAAAACACCAAGACCTAGGCAGCCCTCACCCAACAGTGCACAAAACATTTATTTTATATATAATAATAATAATAAAACCTTCTACAACACTCATGACTTTTTGGAGGGGGAGTTCACTGAGTTACCCCGGCTACCCTTGAACTGACTCTGTACCAGCAGGCCTTGGATTTGTCCTCCTGACTCTGCCTGTGTGGTCTCTGGGATTCTAGACCTGTTTCACTAGGCCCAGATTCTGATTTCTTGCCTTGCTTCGGCTTCTATTTTCCACTGATTTAGAACAGGAGACTACATTTGCAATTACAAATCAGCCAGCATGGTGCTCAAATATGACCTTCTGTTTAATTAAATATTCAGATGAGCAGGCAGATGTCGAATAACACATTTGGTGTGTTAATTTTCTAAAACTGAAAATTCATTAGAAATATAACTAGAAACTTAAATTCGATATTTTGCCTATATTTAATATATCGCTTACATTCGACATATTGACATTCAGAAATTATTTTTCTAGGGTCATAATTAACATTAGGCATCTTTACATTCCATGTTGGAAGCTTCCAGTTGATAGATTATTTGGCAAAGAAAGCTTATTCTGTCTTTTGTTGAAATTTTTCATAAATATCTTTCATTAGTCTCAGTACCAAGTATAAAAATACACATTCAGGGAACTTAATAAATTTTTGGTGTAAAATAATAACAAGCAGATTTACTCTCTACAATAGATAGTATTGTACAAGTAAGAAAACTAAGGGCCGTAGACGTTAAAGAGCTAGCTCAAAGACTCAGCCATGACTAGGGTCTAGGCAAGCCACATCCAATATGGTTCACACCATGAATGTGACAGTCTCTGTGTCTAATCAGTAGAGCTTCAGGGATGTACTCATTCTTCAACAGTTCCTCTAGCTTGTGTGTCAGGCACAAATGCAGCCCACACACCATCAGTCCATATGATCCTGTGACGAGCTTCTTAGTGTTGAGACATCTCTCCAAGGCTGGGTTTGTCAGCATAAGATAAGACTCACACTGTCTTTTGGATTCCATGATAGGCAGGCTCTTCCTTAACTGATGCTGTGTTGGCATCAGACTATTTACATACCCCGTGGTTCCCTACCTAGGGGCATGCACTCCCTGGCAACAGAATGTTCCGCACAGACTCAGCCTCTCTCCTGCTTTTTGTGTCCCTGTGCCGCCTCAGTCTTCCCACAGTTGCAGTTCCAAAAACCCTGTTCCCAGTCACAAATTTCATGCCCAGCCTCACCCATTCCAGCTTCAAACTGATATGAACTGGGATGACCAAATGAGAGGTGGATTCTGGGAGACTGGGGTTGAAGCAATGCCTCAGACTGAATAGGAGCCTAGGAAAGGGGGGAAGAGAAGGCAAGGAGAGGCAAATAAAATGTGAAAAGCTGGGGAGATACCCAACTCATAAACAGAGTCGATACATAGCTGAGGACCCCTGCCTCATCACAGCTCTTTGTAAAGGGCAAGGCTAACTCGGGAAGAAGGAGACCACATTTCTGCACAAGATGAAGCCCTTAATGGACTTGCTTTTCCTGTACTTTTAAAGGGACAGGTCAGGCGTGGTGACCCACACTTGTGATATCAGCACTAGGAAGGCTGAATCTGAACAATTGTAAGTTCAAATTTGAACTGCTCTGGACTACATTGCAAGACCCTATACACACCATAAGGAAGAGGAAAAGAAAGAGGGAAGAGAAAGGAAAGGGGGTGTTGTGGAAGTTTATTTTTAGTGATGTATAAAATAATTGTTTTGTGCACCATTGGGGGAAGAGTAGACCTTGGGGTTTTGTATGGTCTGCAGGTGTTGGCTTTATGTAAATTCCTCATGATCTGCACATGCTATCAGTAGAATACTTGAGGAGTTCTGAATCAATAAAAACACCTGAGCTCAGACGGTCAGGGTTCCACTGTCCAGTATGGTGCCTGCCAGGATAGTGGTTCCTTCTGCTGAGGTCTGACAGGGTTCACACTTATGATTATGCCTCCTTGTCTTCTCGGCTGAGCCACCACAGCAGCCTAACTACTACAAGTGGGGAAAGAAAAAGAGGAAAAAATTACGTAGCAACAAGAAGAGAGAAGTATGGGTGAGGGGAATCCTGACCTCTGTCTTCTTAATGACAAATATTTCTATTCTTTAGATAGCTGCTGAATTTTTCAAATTTAAGAATCATTATAGTGTGTTATAGTTTGAGCATAAAGTGTCCTTTATTGGCACTTGTGTTTGAATGGTTGATCCCAAACTCTGTCACTGCTTCAAGAGGATCCCTATGGACATGAGGCCTAGTTGTCAGACATAGGGGATGAAGCTTGAGAGTTCTTGCTAGCTCTGCTTCTGCCCAAGCTCTCTGATGGATCCCCAGCAGCCATGCTTTCTCCACCATGAAAGACTATTTTTCCCCTAAGCCACGAGTTAAATCATTCCTTCCTTAAGTTGTTATTATCAGGTATTTTGCCACTAAGAGTAGAAGATTAATACAACATGCCTGGAAGATAAACATCCTTTGGAAAAAAATGAAAGACCATTTAAATTCTTGGCTCAGTCATACAATGTTCTCTCCACAAGAGGCACCAAGGGTAGCACATTCAGAGACTGGAAGCCAGGGAAGAGGGTGTGTGAACTTGGCCATTCCATTTTCTGTCCTTTAGTAGAGGCTTGCTGTCTTAGTTACTAGTTACCTTTCCGTTGTTGTGATAAGAAACGGATAGAAGGAAGAGTTTATTGTGGGCTTACAGAGGATTAGAATCAGAACCTTCATGATCAGGAGCAGGGCAGCAAGCAGGTGTGGTGCTGGAGCGGTAACTGAGAGCTCACACCGTGATCCCTAAGCATGAGGCTAACTGGGAAGGCATGGGCTTTTTGAAACCTCAAAGCTGGCCCTCAGTGACATGCCTCTGCCAACAAGGCCACATCTCCTAATCCTTCCCAAACACTCACACCAACTTGGGATCAAGTATTGAAGCATATGAGGCCCCCAGCCCTGGAGAAGGGCCTTCTCATTCAAACCACCACACTAGAGGGGGAAGGATAGCCACTCAGAAATTCAAGAGACCCAGATAGGAAAGAAAAGCTTTTGTTTTTTAGTTCCTACTTGACATCTGCTGTCTTTCCCAGGTCTGAGAATAAATAGTGTAGGACTTGTTTATTGAAGAAGGGGGAGGAAGCTGAGGGACTGTGCTCTCCTCAAAGCCTTTGATCCTTGAGAAGCGAGAGATCTAAACCTCAGACAAACCCTTGCATGATTTAGGTCTTGATTTTACCTATCTGTGGATCTGAGATAGTCACATCTCTTCTACTGCTGGTTGGGAACACACTCTGCTTATCCTAAATACTGTGAAGAGTAACTCCATAATAGCAGGAGACTAGACCAAGGCACCAGCCCTCAGTTTTCGGAAGCATGTGGCAACAGTCTGTAAAAACTAAAAAGAAACAAAACGAAACCAAACGAAACAAAATGACATCAGACTATTCAATTCCATCAGACTTTTAAAATTCACTGAGCGGTTGTTATGGACAGCCTGGTGCCAATGCCTGTCAATTAATTTTAAGGATTCTTAGTCCTCACTTGGTTAGACTATGACAATTCAAGTCAGCCTTTTAAAAAATTATGCAAATAAAGGCATGCCTGCCTTTTCTCCCTTCAGCCATGACTGACAGCATACTGGTGGCTAGGATTGCTGCCCCAAGATGGCTAACACAATGTGAGCACATTAGTACGATAGGAACAAAACATGCTTCCAGTTGGTTTTATTGCAATTTATTCCCCTTACCTAACCCCACCCCCAACCTCTGCATACCAGCTTCCACGGAGGGGAGCGATACTCATTTTGTATTATCATCTCTCCTCTTCAAGTCAGATGTGAGACAGAAACACTGGCCTGAAGTGTATGCTAGAGGTCTAAGCTTGCTGCCTTAGCATCCCTGTGCCAGGAACCTGACACACAACCCACTGTAAGCCATTGGTAGGTAGTGACGGCAACATCGGAAATGTTGCTAAGTTCAGCGTGAATAAAACATACCGAAACCTAGGCCTATGTGCTTCCAACAGCTCACAGAAGGCTGACACTCAAGACAAGCCCTGTATTTTCCACCTGAACTGAAGAGT
This sequence comes from Cricetomys ansorgei, assembly GCA_026225945.1. Classification (NCBI taxonomy): domain Eukaryota; kingdom Metazoa; phylum Chordata; class Mammalia; order Rodentia; family Nesomyidae; genus Cricetomys; species Cricetomys ansorgei. The sequence goes on from JAMJFZ010000236.1 coordinate 12,712,549, forward strand.
CATTTCGATTTTCTTCCCTCAGATGCCTGACTATATGGATTCTCAGCCTAGGAGATTAATTCCCTTCCTGCCATCCTGCAGGACATATTTTCCCCCCTTTGCTCTGGGGACTCGTTACAAATGTTTAATAAGCCATCCCTCTCAATGTAAATCAAAAGGCAGAGTCCAGCGGACTGTGAGGTGCTTTCTGTAACTGTGTACATTTGTGTAGCTAAGCGCTAAACAGCGAAGGCATATCGAAGCCTGTTCCTGGTTTTCATCTAAACATCGTGTCACACATATTTTCTGAAATAAGAAGGACGACGTCACATTCTTGACTTACCAGATGGCCCTTGGTCCTAGCATTCTTAAAGTGAATGGTTCATGGCTGACCGAAACCGGTGGCCCAGGATCTGCAGCTGGCCGTCACTGAGCATCTCTCACACTCTGGCTACTGCCCTGAGAGCTGTACAAGCCTCCTATTTCACCTTCACTGATTGCATGTGGCAGAAGGTTGGAACGTCCTCCAAAATTGTGAAGGCTGCACTATCTGTGCAGCGAGTTGATTAAGACAGATCTCACTTTAGGTAAATACAGTAGCTTATTTTAGATAAGACACGCCTTAGAATTGGTAGGATAGTTTGGCGGGTGAATCACACATTGGCTTTGAGGAGATCTTTGTAAATATCTTGTGATTTGTTTTTCTGTAGCTTTGACACTAGCCTGTAAAGACAGTTTTCTGGCTGTAGCTCAGCTTTCTAGAATACAGGCGCTGGCAAAATGGTACCTGTAATTCCGGCAGCTGCTTAAATCTGCTTCCTGAGTTAGCCCGTATCTATTAGCAGTTCTTGGCTGAAGTTACTGATGTTCAAAATACTGTGTCCTTGGAATGTTACATGTCAAAAGCCAATTGTTTATGATATGGCTAATGAAGTGACTTTTATGGCTCTCCCCTGTGGCTTCCAGCAACAAAGTTTTGAGGGACATCTCAAAAACAGCCACTTGACTTACAGCTGTGATGGCGCTGTAGTCCACTGACTGAAGGCTGGGGGTTGTTGAGCTACGAGATTCTATCCGTTATGCAAATGAGGTCTTTGTTTCAGTTTGTCAAATTTTTTCACTAATACAAGAGCTGGCGACATGTGCTCAAGGCTTAGCTCGAGGAGGAGCTGCAGTCCTTGCATCTGGAAGCATCTCTTCTGTTCGCTGAACTCGAGTGACGAAATTAAAATTCTACACACAGAGATAAGAAACTGAGGTAGAAAGTGAATATCTTTACACCTGGACCTGTTTCCAAGCTGGTTTCATTTCTGTTGTCACGATAGCATACTCTGACAAAAGGCAACTGAGTGGAGAAAGGTTTATTTGGCTCACAGTTCTCCATCACAGTCCAAGACTGCGGGGAAGTCAAGGAGGCAGGGACTTGAAGCAGCTGGCCACATCTGCAGAAAAGAGCAAAGAGAGAAAAAGTGCATGCATGGTGATGCTCGGCCAGCTTTTTCTATACTTCCTTAAGCCAGGACCCACCCTGGAAATCTATGCAACCCATGTTCAGGGCCGGTTTTCTTATCTCCATTATCTCAACTAAGACAATTCCTCACAAGTGTGCCTACAGGCCAAGCATTTCTATTTAATTCCTCCTTGAGACCCTCTTCTTCTCAGGTATGTCAAGTTGACACTTAAAACTAACAATCGCATTGGGAATTACTCATTAAGATTTCTCTTACCAAGAGAGCCACATCCTGCTTGCGATCCCTTTTCTTGGTGTGTGTCTGCTTATTATGTGTATGTGGTATGCATATGTGTATGAATGCATGTGTGTGTGTGTGTGTGTGTGTATGTGTGTGTGTGTGTGTGGTGGGGGGTGCATGTGTACATGTGCATAGACCTGAAGTTGACATTAGATGTTTTCTTCCATTGCTCTTTATGGACTGAGGCTGGAACTCTTGCTCAACCTAGAGCCCACCCGTTCCTAATCTGTAGTCTAGCCCTGGACTCCTCTACTGTGTCTCCCAAGTTCTGGGAGTACAAGTGGCCGCCATACCTGCCTTGCTTTGTATGGGTTCTGGGGGTCCAAACTTTGGTCCTCCTCTGGGGTATCTCCCCAGCCCCTGCAATGACTTCTTGTAGAAACACACATTCATTTATTCACCAGACTAGCCAAATACCTAATGTGTCAAGTAGCAAGGACGGCTACAGAGGTAATAAGGCAGACATGAGCCCTCGCTCTCCACAGATGACAGCCTAACTAGGACACAAAAACTCCAAAGTAGACACATGAAGCAAGAGCAGCTGACAGGGAATGCTGACAGCAGGCTGAGAAAGCAGGGCAGACTCCGGAGTGCTTCCTGTGGTCTGGCCATCGATCCGTACCCTCCTCTAGTTGTTTTGGATTGGTCTCACATCTGTCCTGCAGCACGGCATCATTATGTCTCTATTTGGCAGAGAAGCCAACTGAGCACAGCTGAGGTTGGTGACCTGATCTTGATCACAGATGAGACTTCCGCTGCCGATGCGGAGGTCAGCTCGGCTCTGCTTGGTAATCTTGTTAGAAACAACTACAGTTAGCCTAGATCACATATATACTTTAAAAACCTTGAAACCATTTAAGAGTTGACATGTTAGTGGATACTTTTGGGCAAAAATCTAAGGTAAATCATCTGCCTACAAGATCCCACAGGGCTACACCCTTAATATCTGACGATAAACCAGGAATCCGTGTGCCCACAAAGGAAGTCTTCTGGGATCTGAACAGATTAGGGGGCACTAAGCTCCAGGACCAGAGACATCACACTGGAAATAACCCAACTTGTTCATTTGCAGCTGAAGTTCACAACATAAATTCCGAGCAGTCCAGGAAATCTCAAGTCAGGAACCTATTTCAAGTTGTCCCAGACCAGTAATGCTGTTGGGAACATAGCAACCTGTCTCTCACACATTTCCCCAAAATTAGTCCTTAAGGAAAATTCATAGTTCTCAGGAATGAATCAAGAAGTGAACACTCAAGGAGACCAGGTTCTTCAAACTGAAAGAGAACAAAGATATAACAGGCCCCCAGTCCTGAAATTATGCAAAAAATTTATTTTATTTTTTTAAAAGACTTCTCCTCGATCAAAATCAAATCAATAAGCAGATAAGTTTGAACATATCTTTAAGAAACAAGAAGCAAACACAAGAGAAAAAATATACTCACGGGAGAACTCAGTAATTGTTACATGGGGCTCAATGGACATGTTCAGCTTTGTATTAGGTATGGCTAGTGAGAGAATTAGTGAAGTGGAATATAGAATTGGAGAAATACAGAATGCAGGACACATAGTGAAGAAAAACATAAAAAGGATGTCAAGAGACACAAAAGGTAGCTGGGGTTGTTGCTCAGTTGTGGACAATGTGTCAGGGCTTAAGTGAGGCTAATGCATGGTGGGATGTTTTTGCTGCTTAACAGAGTTGAAACTGCTGCTGAGATTGGCAAAACCAAAATATAGCCTTCGTTTTAGGCAGTAGGCTGCCTGGGCAGAGGAAAACTTCTTTCTAAATCCCACAGGAGACTGAACAGTGACAGCTCTGGCCCTATTATAACAGCTTTCACTTTTTGCACTTGGATTATAAAATAGAAATGGCCTTTCCAGAGAACAGTGACATCAGATCAGGTTGTCATCTTTTCTTCCAAAGATCAAATTTCCATCCAAAGGGAACACTGCTGTTTCAGGAACCAAGCACACGCCCCCGCGCCTCTGTTTCACGTGGCATTGATTATAGCCAATTTTAGTTCAGGATCTGGACTCTCTGCCTTATGCAGGTGTTGGCTTCTGTCTTGCTTTGTAGTTCTTTTCTTTCTTATCCTTCCAGAATTTCATCTTCAATTTCACCTTAGTGGTGTCTGTAATCTAATACATGCCTCACTTTGCGTTCTGAAGCATGTGAGATATTTTCTCTGACAATCATAGCCAAAAGATAGTCACTGCTCATGGCTGTGGATTAGCTGAGGTCCCTGACCGAAAGGGCAACCCAGTGTCCCGTGAGTGATTCATGGTAGTGTGTGAGGGTCGACAGTTGTTTAATAGCTCACCTTAAAGTACGACAGAGGGCAGAGTTGAGATAATTTACAACTTACAGAATTAGTAGCAGCAAATAAGGCCTTCTCTGAAGTGCTAATTACACTGAAGGGAAAGAAGGCTAGACGTCTGGGTCACTCTGCTGTTGGTCAGAAGATTGGAGCAGTGGTGGAGTAAGCAGCTCCTGATCTCTGCAGTTGGACTTGAACTTCGCAGAGACAGTGTTACATCAGTGGAATCACGAGTGGGTCTTGGGAACAGAGCTTGAGACGTTCCTGCTGAGCTACACCAACAACAGGAAGAAGATGATTCCAAACATCCAAAAGATCTGAGAGCTCTCCTGTAAAAGACCAGGAATGTAAGGCTGGAGAGACGGCTCAGTTTGTAAAGCACCCACCCGTCAGGCAAGGGTGAGGACCTGAGTTGGGATCCCTAGCCCCCGTGTAAGAAGTTGGATGTGGGGGTGCGTGTCTGTAAGCCTGGCACTGGGGTTAAGAACATGTGCTGCCCTTGCAGAGGTCTGAAGCTGGACTTCCAGCACAAGGTAACTCACAAATACCTGTAACCGTAGCTCCAGGGACTCCAACATCCTCGTCTGGCCTCCATAGGCACATACACTCATATACGCAAAGTACAGAAGCTGTCATGATAGCTCAGCAGGTAGAGTGTTTGCTGAGAAAGCACCCATATAATGTCATGCCAGGTGGGCATAGCAGGTCTCCTGTAATCCCAGCACCCGTGAGGGACAGACAGACTATCCCCAGACATGCTGGGTAGGCAGACTACATGAAAACAACCTTTGAGTTCAAGTGGAAGACCCTGCCTCAGTATATAGGGTGGAGAGCAATCGAGGAAGACACCTTATATCAACCTCTGTCTCTACGCACTCACACACATGTAAATGCGCGCGCGCGTGCGCGCGCGCGCGCACACACGCACACACACAGTGATAAGCAGGTTCCACACTCATGCATAGACACCGCACACATTCACACACATAATTAAACTAATTAAATGAATAACGTGGAGATGGATGGATAAGATAAGATATGGATAAGATATCTGAAATTGATCTCGGGCCTCCATGTGCAGGTACAAGCACAGCAAACAAGCAGGCACACAACACACACAACACACACAAACACACACACATACACAATTAAAAATAGACTGTATGTGTGTGACCCCAGCTTGCCAGAAGGCAGTATGCATTTGCACACCATAGCCACTGTCAGGAACAAAAGCAACATGTTTGCAGCAGATGGGGCACATTTCTTGCATCTCCTGGAAACTGCAGGGAAGAGATATTTCTATTGAAGGAGGGATGGCAAATTGAATTAATTACATAGCACCATTAGCACTAATTAAAGATGCGCACTGCATCACTGGTGTTTTCTTATTTAGTGTGCTCTCAGCTGCTCATTTTCCTTCAGCAAACACAGAAAATATTAATAAAGGCTTTCATTGAATCACCATAAATGTTGGAGTCCAATTCTTGTTTTACCATGTAGCTGAAAGCCCTTAGCCTCTCAATTTCCCTTTGATGGAAAAACCTGGAATCTTAGTCATTCCAAAGACTTAGCTACACTTGAAATACCCTTCTAGTATGATTTCCACTGCATAAAATCCTTTTGTTCGAGGAGAGAAAGAGAGAAAGGAACATCTGCCAATCCTTTAGCCAAGAGAAATCTTTCTCCAGGGTGTGTTGGGCCAGAGAGTTGTTTCCTCTGATATCCCACACGGTGCAAGGACACATGGCCGGTCACTTTTTGGCTCACTTTTTCCCCCCAGGGGTCACCAGCAAAGCTTTTTGCAAATGATTAACCAACAGGTTTTTGTTTTATCAGCAATGTAACTACCACAATCTCTCCTTGCTGTCTGATGTGTGGATCAGAGGTCAATAGTAGCTCCGAGACTAGCTATTGATGTATAGAGTCAAGCATTCCTTGGTTCTTGATGGAAATAGATGCTCTTCCTCTTCACAACATTTGGTATGAGGTAGCTGCTACCTGGAGAGAGGAATTCTTGTCAGCCCAATTGTACACTAGAATCGCAACTGCACCCCGTACACTTCTGGCATCTGGTTTCACTCAACAGCAAGATTAATTGCCTCTCAAAGACTATGTTGACTTTGCCACCACCTTAGTCAGTATTTACTTTGGAATCAATAATGAGATCCGAAATGTTCGAGGTGGGAACCTGCAAAGCCTGCAGACTAAAGAGACTTCAGACAGGGAGGAACTCAAGCAATGGAATGAGGAAGTGGGAAAAAAATAACACGTTGCCTTTGAGAGGCAACTATCTTGTTTGTAAAACCTGAGTCAGGATTCCTGGTGAAGCCAACCAATCCAGGCCTGCCTTACAGGATGTTTTTCAGAAGGAAACAGACTTTGGCTGTCCAATTCAGTGAATTATGCAATGCAGAGTTTCTTCCCAGTGAAGGGAAAGCAACGAGAGTAACTCCCGTGAGTCACACTTTTATTAATAGCATTCATTAAGCATACCGAACGTGTGGGTGGGGTTTGTGCTACTCACCACACAAACTATCCTATCCAACGGGGACTGAAAAAGAAAAATCCTTCTGCAGCAGTTCACTACACCAGCCGGCTCTGCTAGAGCCTGGACTCCTACCTGAGCAAAGTGGTATTCACAAAGTGTGGGTTACAAAATGGTAGAATTGGCATTGCTGAGCCTTCCATTGGCCCTGCTCTGTAAGTCTTACTTCTTCCCATTGCTCTGTGCATGGAGAAATACTGTAGACATATGCTTCTCAAGTGACACCTGCATGGTGCTTACTTGGGGGTGGGGATGTCTTGTAATAATGAAGTTTGATTCAGAAGGTCTCATGTGGAACTGAGATTCTGCTTCCCCAAGACGCTTCTGGTGATGCCAGTACTGTGGGTTCATGATCATACGACATGAGAAATGTGTTAGTTGTTCTTCTCATTGCTGTGACAAAATCGACTTAATGAACAGTTTATTTTGGCTCATGATTTTCAGGGACAGCCCATTGTCCAAAAAAACCACTGTGCTGAGAACAAGAGGCAGCTGGTCACATTGCTTCTACAGCAAACAGGAAGTGGGGCGAGGCTATGAAACCTTACAGTTGCTTCAGTGTAACCCACTCCCGGCACCTCCCAAGAAGTTCTACAACCTTTCAAAACAGTGCCGTGGGTTTGGAACCAAGTATTCATACATATGAGCCTATGGGGGAATATTTCATAGTCAACCCATAATGTACCTGCCACCTCAATATTGTCATCGTCAGTAGCACCCCTTTCTGTCACTCTGTGTGTGGATTTTTACTGATTGTATATCAGATTAACTAGACGTTCTACCAATTATTTAATCTTTTAGAAACGACACTTAAGAGATTCCTATGTAGACCATTTTCCCTTTCAGCATCTTTCCTGCCACCACTGAGATATGTACCAGGACATTAAAGTTACAACATTATTCTCGTTTGGATACACAAAGGTCAGGAAAGGTTGTGAAAATCCCTTTAAATATGTTTGTGGCCACTGTTGAGATGTGTTTTTCACAGCCGAAGCAGCTATTCCCTAGGCCTGGGGGTTCCTGAGCGGAGCTCTGCCTCTCTTGTGTAACCTTGTACACAAGGTCCCAGCTCTCTGGAGCCCAGACCAGTAGACAGGATTGCTGGAGTTAATGACCTAGAAGGCCTCTTACATTCTAAAATTTTGTGGTTGGTAATAACACATATATTTGTCTAGGTTTGCCTACCAAATGGCAATGGAAGTTTTTACTGAAGAAACAAGACTGGGAATATGGCTCAGGATGTAAAATTCCTGCCGGACAAGCGTGAAGACCTGAGTTCAGGTCCCCAGCTCTCACACGAAAGTCATGTGCAGTGGTACGCATCTGCATGCCACATCTGCGGGGGTAGAGACAAGCAGAGTCCTGGAGCTTATTTATTGGCTAGTCAGAATAGCCAGACCCATGAGCTCCAGGTTCGGTGAGAAATCCTGTCTCAAAAACCACAATGGAGAGCAATGGAGGAAATCCTGCGGCCTTCACAAGCGTGTGTTTTTATTGAAGATACAGGAATTGGGTATCAGGATATGACTCGGAATGTAGACTATCTGCCCTACAATTGTGAGAACCCGAGTTCAGATCCCAGCATTCACAGGTGCGATCACATCTGCATATGCACATGAACACATCCCCCCCCCCCCGCCCCCACAGAAACAAAAAGCTATTTTCCACCATCTGTACAAACAGGAAGTTTACTAACAAAAATGGCAACCACAAACAGGCCATGTTTGTTTCTGTGCACTTGCTTGTCCCTGAGGTCTCAAAAGCCACGGATTAGAAGACAACACACGGGGTGACAGTACTCAGCAAGCAGCATCCCTTAAGTCTGCGTATTTACCTGAAGTCTGAGTCATTACCTGCAGAATAATGGGCTCTATGATCCATACACCAGAAATACAGCTAAAAGTCACAAACCTAGCTTTCCTTGCTCATTGATCCCCTCAGCCCACCCATGGGAAAAAGGAGAGGGTTCCTAACCATGCTCTGTGCCTTTGTACATGGAACAACCAGCACTCTTGTAGAACAAAGACATTTCATTTATGCCAGCCTTCCCTCCATGGCTCTTTGAATAATATAACGAATGAATCAGAGATTTTTCTCTACAAGATACATAGGGAACCGTTCCACACACTGAGGTCAGGGTGCTAAGGTTCTTTGGGAGCTATGACCCTGGTCTCTAGCTGATGGCACAGAAGTGGTTGCTTAAAGGGGCTGCAGGACATTTGGTCAGCTTCTAAATTCTTGTTGTTGTTTGTTGTTGTTGTTTTTTGAGACAGGGTTTCTCTGTTGTAACTCTGTCACTCTGTAGACCAGGCTGGCCTCAAACTCACAGAGATCCGCCTGCCTCTGCCTCCCAAGTGCTGGGATTAAAGGTGTGCACCACCACTGTGCCGCTCTTTAAATTTTTATTTATTTATTTATTTATTTATTTATTTATTTATTTGTTTATTTATTTATTATTTGTCTATTTTATGTGTGTGGAGATTTTGTCTCTTGTATGTCTGTGTACCACATGTATGCTTGCTGTTTTCAGAGGCCAGAAGAGGTCAGTGGATCCTCTGGGACTAGAGTTACAGATGGTTGTTAACCACTATATAGGTGCCGGAAGTTGAAACCTAGTCCTCTGGAAGAGCAGTCAATGCTCTTAACCTCTGAGCCATCATTCCAGAGAACTTGAATTCCCTCCTCTTCCTCCTCCTCCTCCTCCTCCTCCTCCTCCTCCTCCTCCTTCTTCTTCTTCTTCTTCAAGACAAGGTCATATCATGTAGCCCAGGCTGTCTTTGAACTCACTCAGGCTTGCCTCAAATTCAAGATCTGGGGCCCAAATTACCACAAAAGCAAAAGAAGTCAGGAAAAGGCACTGTTAGCAAAAGCACAGTAGTGCCTCAAAACAATAAGCAGATTTGGGATCCTCTTTAGGTTTCATTTCAATCCCTAATGCTAAGTTTTAATTTGACTTGGGAATTGGGTTTAATCAGAAGTGTTTCCACAGGGAACAAAGCTTGGGAAATTGGAACTGGTAAGTACATGCTTAGTTTGGTTTCAAGAGAAAAAAGAATCCAGTTTTGAAGGGAGTCTATGGCCAACTGGGAATTGTGGGCAGATATAATTAATAGTATCATAGATGATAAACCAGGAAGGATCTTCATCAATGAGGTATACCCTTTGATTTCTGTTCTTGAAAGTAAGCTTGGCATGTAATGGAAGGAAGGGAAAATTCACTATGGGAAGCTGCAGCCATCAGCTTTGCTGCTGACTCTGGGGTGCTGCAGAGACTCCCTCCCACTGTGTAGTTCAGCATTTAAGAACACAGGCTCCCAGTCCCCTTCATGTACATGTTCTCACACGAGGGCCCAGGATCAGCCAGGGATCTATGTGGTGGACTTAAGATACTCTTAAGCTTGAGAATCGAGCCCTGAACAAGTCACAGTCATTTCTACTTGTACCTGAATAAATTTCAGTTTCTTTCCTTATCACACAGATGGTATGTTTCTAAGCCAAGGGAGGAGGAGAACCTGTGATTAAACACAGGAGGGTACTTTGTAAAGGTTCTGGGGAGACTGAATTTGAATGAGAAAAAAAAATGTCACAAATGAGAAGAAAAGATGCTGTGGCAAAAAAAAAAAAAAAAAATTTAAGCCAGCTCTCTAGTTCCATTCCAGTGGAGGTAGGGTAGGGACAAGACACTTGAAGAAATTTTCCAAAACCAGACCTTCCTGTGACCCATGCATGTGTCTGTGAGCACAGCCAAATGCCTCCACATGTTTATCTTTCCTGAGCCTCTCAGTCATGTGGAGATAGATTCCGAAGAGGAGGAAATGTCCTTGGACAGCCAGCTGCCTTCATAAAACTATGTTGTGGTGCTCTTGCTCCTCCTCCTCTACCCCCACTTCCTCCTCCTCCTCTTCGTTTTCTCCTTCTCCTCCTCCTTCTTCAAGACAAGGTCACACTATGTAGCCCAGGCTGGCTTGACTGGCAGGTGCCTCCATGCCTAGTAGCTCATACTGTTTCTTGATGCCAAGGGCTGTTGAGATGGTAGAGCTGATAAACAGACATTGTTTCCAGCAATACTTTTCCAAGACTGACAGCAAATTGCACATCGAATTCTCATGGGAACTGAAGAATTCCTGTCTTCAATCCAAATGATCTGAGTCTCTCCCCAAGGACTAGCACAACTCAAAGAATACTGGAGGGGGGAAAAACAACAACAACACAATGTTTCTATTTTCTTAAAGTTTGTAGTCTTGTCTGGGAGCTGAAACACACAGAGCTGAAAGCAGAAAGCAACACTGGGCCTTCCATCTATGTTGCTGAAGTGAGTATCATTCATTTAACAAACTCTTACCTAGCACCAACAGATTTTCTTCTCACTAATCAGCTCAGATGACAAGACTTATTTTTGAAAATGTTTTCTCCCGGACTGCATAAGGAGACTTTTCCCCTGCTTGGCTCCCTTGTGCCACATCCCAGTAAACAAATCCATCACTGGGGAAAAGGAAATATATTCTGCATGTGAGCATGCTGCGAATTGTGACCAGAACTCAAACAGAAGCAGAGAGTCCCATCCCAGCATGTTTTTCTTCTAATGTGATATTTATGCATTCTTCCAAGTGGGATCTCTGTTCTGTTTCTATGAATACGAGCAGCAGCTGAGAATGACAGCCAGCAGACACGCAGCCTAATAAAGTTGAGCCTTTTCACCTTGTAGCACCAGGGAACAAGCTTTGCTCAACCTGACAACCTCAGGGCCAGTGCCCAGTTCAGTCCCCGGATGATCGCATAGCCTAACTGCCATCTAAATCCAAGTCCTGCGGGACTCAAAGCAGATGATCCAAATCATTACACATGTGTTAAGCCTGACCCAAAGACACTGTGACCTGGATGTACACTGTTTAAGCCACTAAGATTGCAGAAATTTGTTTTGTAGCAATAGGAAACCACAAACTTGGCCATCTTGGAGTCTCTATGCTTGAAAGGTCATGCAGCACGTCAGGTCAGCAACAGGTCAGCAAGGCCCAGCCCCTCCATCTCCTAGACACTGGGGAGCTTCCACACATCCACTTTAGAGCTGTAAAGGGGCTGTCTTAATTTATGTTTTCTGTAATAGCATACCCCAATAAAACCAACTTAAGGGAGAAAGGGCTTATTTCAGCTCACAGTGCGAGGTGACAGTCCATCATGATGGTGGAGTCACAGCAGCAGGAGCTTGATGTAGCTGGGAGCATTGCATTCATAGTCAAGACTCGGCGAGAGATGAATGCCTATGCTCTGCTCACTTTCTCTTTTCTGTTTACAGCCCAGATCTCAGCCCAGGGAATGGTGCCACCCACAATGAGCAGATCTTTCCAGCTCTACTAATATAATATAATTAATATAATATAATATAATATAATATAATATAATATAATATAATTGATATAATATAATATAATACAATACAACACAACATAATATAATATAATATTCCCTCACAGGCACACCTAGAGAATCATCACTCAGGTGACTCTAGAGCTCAGCAGATTGACAAATATATATATATATATATATATATATATATATATAATTTTCCCTTTTCTTTCCTCTATCCAGTGCCTTACAATATACTTCACCTTGCTCTTTTTCAAATTCATGGCCCCTTTTCCCTTAGTTTTTGTTTTTTCTATCATCTATCATCTATGTATGTATATATGTATATACGTATGTATGTATGTATCTATCTATCTATCTATCATCTTCCTAAATATATAAACACAATTCATATAATGTTACTTGTATATGTGATGTCAGAACTGACCACTTAGTATTGGATAACCAGTTGGGGGCCTTTTCCCTGGGGAAGACTATTCCTCCCACTGTCAGCCTTCCTTAGCTGCTCGTAGTTCTTTGTCTAGGAGTAGAGCGGAATGAGATTTCTCCCTCCAGGTACCTGTCTATCAGTTTCATTCTTAATTAGTTCTATCTTGGTTAGGCAGCCATATTGATGAAACGTCATAGGTGCAGCTTCTCTGTCATTTCTAGGAGACACAACCTCACAGTAAACTTTGCGATCCTCTGGCTCTTACAAACTTTCTGCCAATGCTTCTGTGATGATTCCTGAACCTTAGGTGCAGGGCTTGTCTTATAGATGTGTCAGTTTGGGTGGGCAGCCCATGATCAGTTGGTGCTACATGTTGATCAGCTGTGATTTTCTGTGATGGTCTTCATCTGTTGCACTCATCTGTGGGATAAGGATAAATAATTAGAATGTAGTTAGGGAGTATTCTGGTTTAGTAAAGTGTAGGCTCTCCTCCAAGATGCATGACTTCACCAGTCCCAAGGAGTTGGCTAGGTTGCCAGGACTAGGCGTGACGTTTTCCCTCTTGTTGAGTAGGCCTTAAATCCAATTAAAGAGCTGTTGCTTACTGCCAAGGTATCATGTGGCCATTATTGTACCCTTAGGGGTGTCATGCCTTGCTGGTTACTATTGTGGTTCATAGGCCTCGTAGCTGCGTAGGACTACTGGTTGCTTCCCTTCCTTGGAAGCGTGCACTGCACCCTCTCTCAGCTCTTGCTTCTGGTTTTGGGATTTGGGTGTCTATTTGTTAGTCTTCCCTGCACGTCACATAGCTTATATTCTAATTCACCATAACTGACAAAGCCATCATTGGAGCACAGGTAAAATTTAGACTGCCATGCATATGTAAGTTTCCGCATCCACCAGATGTATCAGATCATGGGTTCTTCCACATCATGTGCCTCTATAATTCTGGGTCTCACTCAGGAGGGCATCAGTACTCAGTTTCCTGAATAGTTCTATCATTTTGCTATGGTAACACCTTTGCTCTTAAAGAATACACCCTCCAGTAACAAATGGACCAAATTAGAAGGTATTAGCCTCTTAGAAGTTTTTGCGACCTTGATATTAAGAAAGATTTGTTGTATTTGGATGAGTGAAAAGAGAAAAGAAGGCATTTTGGACATAAGGACAGCATAGGAAAGTTATGTGGTGTGCAGAGATGGAATCCCAGAATTTGAAGGATGGGAATGTTCTAGGAAGAGGTGTTTTTCCATGGAGAAGTAGCAGCAACGTTCTGCTACATGTCTGACTTTATGTAACCTGTGGGTTCCAAAAATTCTTGCTAATCTGCTTTGCTCCAGTTCTGCTATCTAGATCATGTTTTGAGTATCCATATTTTTCATGAATTGAATCAAGAATTATTTGAATCATTTATTAATCTATGCTGTAGATCACCATAAGCACACTTCATTTGGTCTGCACTAGGTGTACTGCAGTGAAAATCCAATTCATCACTAGATAGATTAATTTGACATACGAAATCAGGCCTACAGATTGTAAAGCCACAGGCTTAGATTTCTTAAGCCTTGAGAAGCCCTGGAACTAAAGTCGAATGCTATGGCTAAAGGCTGTTCACACTTCTTGTGATCTGAGGTTCATGTAATCCTAGGTATTATGATGGTAATGATTCTGATCTCACCAGAACTGGTTGAGGAATACTGAGCCTGGCAAGTGTATATATTAGCTGGGGAAAGCTGAGTTGCCCGGTTGTTATGGCAACAAATACGGTGCAACTTCTTTTGGAGGATTTCCATGACACAAAACAACATGAACCTAGAAGAGTTTAGTTCAGCAACAAAGTCAGACTTCAATGTGGGCATAGATTTGCCTCACGGCTTCACCCTGTGGGGACAGGACACTGTTCAGCTTGGGGACAAACGAGGAACTATGAAGGCCTCCTTGTAGTTCTTGAGTCAGAGAAATGGATATACTTACAGGGGAGGCCACCTCATCAGCCACAGGCATCTGTGATAATGATGGACAAGTAACTCCAATGCTCATCAGCTTAGAGCCACAGAGAGCATTTGTGGCTCGGGCTGTGTTTGTGTCATAGGTCATTCAAAGAGCTGTGTTCTGATTTATTCTTGAATGAGGACACAGTCAGGTGGGAGGAATCCAACTCTATGTTTCCAAGGTTCCTAAGAGGACCAAAGAAGGAAGAAGGAAATACAACAGCATGATCTGGCTTTTAGACTTTGCCTAACAGTGACATATGTCACTGCCTGTGATATCGCACTGGCCAAAGCAAGATGTATAACAATACCTACTTCAAGACTTGCAAAACTGGGCATGAAGATCAATGACTAGCAGTCTTTGTGTTCTAGAGTATGCTGTTCATCCTTAGAACACTGATGCTTGGGCTGTAAATTTGTCTCCATGGCGAGCCATTCAGGATTTTTAGCAGCATCTTTAACTAGGTCTATCCATTGTATGCCAGTAATTGGCTTCCCAAATATGTTCGCAAGTTGCAATAACTGAAATGTTTCCAGATGTTGCCAAAGGTCCTTTGAAGGTGAGAAAACAAATAGCCCCAGGAGAAGACCATTGGCGTAAGGTGATTGGTAGCAGAGGCTGTACCTTTCTAGGTACCTGCCTTTGATTGCTGAGGTTTCTACCACCAACTGTGGGACCTTGCCTCACAGGTGAAAATGAGGGGCATGGTAGTTCTCCCATAGCGGTGTTATAAGAGATTGGTTGAGGCAATATAGTTATTTGCAAAGTACTTAGAAAAGCATCTGACACATAATAAATATGAAATATATAAATATGAAAAAATGAGCTTTAGACAGCCTGAGATTTACAGCTTTAACTCCAGTTTCAGGCGTGTTTGTCTTATGTCACATTGAATATGCTATTTAAATAAGCAAATCACTAATTTTAAAAAATTACACACGCTAGTTCTTTAGTACCACGTGAGTTACATTGGCTAAGAATGCCCTGGTTCCATCCCGCGGGATTAGAAATAAACAGGAACCAGGTGTCTAATGAGGGTGAGTCAATGAACTTACATCTGATGTATTTTGTTTCTGGTGGTTTTCTCATTTGTGTATGGAAAAATGTTTTTAGAAAGCATGAATTCAAAGTTGATTTCTTTTCCTTCTGATACTTTCTGAGAGCAGAGGACTCATGAGGATTGGGTCAAATGTGTCTGTTTGTTCTAAGCCCAGAACATGGCAATCATAGCCACTGTAAGCAAGAGGTAAGGATTGCCCCAGAGGCTAAGGACCTGGGCTGTCAGCTCACGGATCCTTTAGAATTCAGTGTAGCTGCTCATGTAGCTTCAGTGCAATTCTGCACATTTTTACTCAACATTTATTCATTTGGTGTCAGTGTTAGTGATAGAAACAGGGGTAACCCATATTAGACACCCAATAAGTAATTATACAATTAAGGGTCACGGACATTGGAATCAACCATTTATGAAGAGAAGCCGAGGAAAGGACGCTGCATTGCCATCTGGTGTTATACAAGGATGAGGAGTGACTGCACCTCTTATTTTTCTTGTCAAAACCTCACAAAATTGACAGCAAAATAATTTTTGAAGACATAAACCCATAGGGACAGAGACCAAAGGAGAGGAACAGCCGTAAGCATATTTAGTGAATTAGAGAAAGGCTTAGAAAGGGGTTAGTAGAACCATAAAAGCTGAATTCTAAGTGGACCTGGGGAAAATAGAGGCCTAGCCTGATTTTCAACACAGGACCAAGGTTTTGAAGGCTTGAAACTTGAGGCATATGAATACACTGCTAACCAGGGGAGACTTGCTTGGAAGTGGTTTAAGATGAACCTATAGATCTTCCCTTGCAGCTTTTTACCCTTGAGCTGAAGATCCATGGCTTTTCCATGAAATTAGTCTCTGCATTAAATACACAAGTACTGAACTTGCAAGAAGAGGGCACCGAATAACCTCATGCCAACCCCTTGTCCCTTTCTTCTGTGAGACAGCACTAGGGTACTAAGTAAAGAGGAAATGCTACCAGTAAAAAGAAAATACCTTGAAACACAGGTAAGATCAGGTTTCCCCATTAAGTGATTCAGCCAGGCCATTTCATGGTGAAGTGAATTGTTGACAGACCCCAGGCACCTAGCCAAAGCTTTTGAAGAACATTTTACTCCCTAGATCTTATGTATGACTTGACAGCCAAG
The DNA here is from genome assembly GCA_026225945.1 of Cricetomys ansorgei. Taxonomy (NCBI): domain Eukaryota; kingdom Metazoa; phylum Chordata; class Mammalia; order Rodentia; family Nesomyidae; genus Cricetomys; species Cricetomys ansorgei. The sequence goes on from JAMJFZ010000236.1 coordinate 12,729,118, forward strand.
AATGATTGGATGCCAAGGAAAGCCTCAAACAGGACAGAGTCCAGAGCAATGAAATAGGTACGTGTGATTTGTAAGCAACAGGAAAAAGGGAACTAAAAGAAAATGTAAAACAAATATAACAACAAAAACCTCAAGCAAATTTTTTTTAGGGTGGGGAGATTTGAAACACAGTCTCTCTGTTGTAACTCCAGCTGTCCTAGAACTCACTCTGTAAACCAAGCTGGCCTTGAACTCCCAGAGATCTACCTGCTACTGCTTCCCAAGTGCTGGGATTTAAGGCATGCACCACAACTTCCCGGGTAGCAAAATATTCAGAGAGATAAAGAAGTCACAACCATAAACGAGAATCAATTATGATAAAAAGAGAACACTTCAGTAAGAGAAAAACTTGTTAGAAATTAAAAATATGAGATCATAAATTAAAAATTCAATAGAGCTGAAAAATTTCCCAGAAAAGCTGACCAAAAAGAACTAGGCAAAAAGTGTGTGTGTGTGTGTGTGTGTGTGTGTGTGTGTGTCAGGGGGTGGGGTGGGGATGGGGGGTAATAGGAAAACTAGAAGTACAAGATGCCTATCATCTTAGTGATAAATGATTTTCTCAGGGAGGGGGGAAAAACAGAACAAAGGGAAGTGATCACGCTATTACTCAATGGAAAATGCTTGTCTAGCATGCAGAAATTCCTGGGTTCATCCCCAGCAAGACAGATAAATAGGAAGAAAGCAACAATGAAATCATTAATGAAATAACTCAAGAAAATTTCACAGAACTATGGGATATGAATTTCCAATTCAAAAGGACTCATCAAATGTCTAAAAGAAGTCAGTGAATGAAAATAAACCCCCAATAAAGATAACAGGTCAGGCAATAGGAAAGCACTGATCACTGAAAAGATTGGGAATTCTAGTGTCACCGTAGTTCTTGAGAGCCGCACAGGAAGTCAAGGTGATGTGCACCAGTAATAGACACTTTTAAGGTATTATTATTATTATTATTATTTTGTCTTTTTCGAGACAGGGTTTCTCTGTTGTAACTCTGGCTGTCCTGGAACTCACTCTGTAGACCAGGCTGGCCTTGAACTCCCAGAGATCCTCCTGCCTCTGCCTCCCAAGTGCTGGGATTAAAGGCAAGCACCATCACCTCCCCAGCTTTAAGGTAATATGATTTTTAAACTTAGAATTATGCTCTTAGTCAAATTATCAATTAAGTATGAGAGCAAATAATGATACTTTTGAAATGTAAGGGGTGAAAAAAATTACGGTCCTTGAATCATTTCTCTGGAAACTATCAGTGCGGTGTTGTATAAAATGGCAGCCGCTTGCCACAAGAGGCTATTTAAATTTGCACTCACTGTCACTAGATTATTCGTTGTTAGTGTTTTTTATCGGTCACGGTCTGGCTATGTTGTCAGCGCTGTTTGGCATGGGATTCACTATCTAGAACAGGTGGGCCTTGAGTGTGCAGCTGTCTGTGTGAGTTCTGGGATCGTGGTCATCTCTCTATCTAGCACACGTATACAAATATTGAAATTTCAAACCTTAGTCACACAACCCACATTTTGGACACCTCCAAGCCACATGTTGCTAATGAGAACCACATTGTATTATGCAAAATTAACAGAAAAACACTATCATCACTGCAGAGTGTCTATTAGACAGCGTGGGGTATGCTCCAACAAAGTAAGAGAAGCTGTAAATACCACTAATTACTGGGCAATGTCACATAACATATTACGTATTTGCATCATGGTGCCTTTTGTGTCTTTTAATCTGAAGGCTCCTGAACTCTGAATTGTGCTTACTCTAAGGGTTTTGGATAAAGGATTACAGACACATGTAAATAGAAACAAACTCCAAAAGCTAAGTGCAGGACAGTGAGGCCAATGATGGAGTATTGGCAAGGTGTCACGTCCCCACTAACCAAATGATACATTTCCATCCGTTAATTTTTTAAAAAATTCCGACAGAGATTTCTTCCCTCTCTCTATAATTTAACAGATTAATCATAAATTTTATTTGGAAGATCAAGTGTCCTTTTAAAGTTAAATTTAGAAGAGCCAATTAGAGTTATTTGCGCTATCAGATAATCAAGACCTATTAAAAATGCCATGGTGGTAAAGAGGGTGGCAGCAGGCACAGGCAGTTCAAGTAATGGAGCAGAGCAATAATCTCGGAATCAGGATCACTGAGGCCACTTAATAAATGGTGGAGGTGGTGACCAAAGTAACGGGAAGTGTTTAAAACTAAGGTGGACAAAAGGCACAGGATGCGTCAATCCTTCCTTATCCTCCTGTCTTAGGGTTTCTCTCTGTGATAAAGCACCATGACTAAAAGCAACTTGGAGAGGAAAGGGCTTATTTCAGCCTAAAGGTCCATCATCAAACAAAGCTGCGGTAGGGACTTAGAGGCCGGAACTGAAGCAGAAGCCATGGAAGAACGCTGCTTACTGGCTTGTTCCTTATGGCTTATATAGCCTGCTTTCTTATACCATTCAGGACCACCTACTAAGGAATGGCACTGCCCACAGTGGGTGCCACATTGCCACATCAATCATCAGTCAAGACAAAGCCCTACAGACTTGCCTACCGGCCCACTCTTACGGAGGCATTTCCTCAATTAAGTTTCCTTCTTCCTAATGCCTGTAGGTTTGTATCAGGTTGATAAAAGGCCCTCAAACACGTTTCCTTCCCAGTTTCATCCGCTCAGTTTGAGAACTCATAGAATCTACTTGGCGTTGCCACTATGTGCAAAAGGGGAGGGTTGTCTAGAATGCGATTCGTCCCTTGGGGTCTCCATCCCTGAAGAAATCTCTCTCTCTCTCTCTCTCTTCCAGAAGCCACCAACTGCCAATAGCTTCTCAACGAGGGGTGGGACTTCATGTGCCTATCCACCGTCTATGCTGTGATCCTGGATGGCTTGCTCTTGCACAGGTCTTGTGTATGTAGTCTCCTCCAGTATGAGTCCATGTGTCTTATGGCTGTGTGGTACTTGGAAAACACTGTTTTGAGGTAGTCATCTAGTATGTCCGGCTCTGCAATGATCCCTTGGTGGAAAGAATGTGCTATGGATGTCCCATTTGTCTAAATATAACTTCATCATCACTATTTTCTGTGCATTGACCAGTTATGGGTCCCTGTATTAATTGCCATCTACCATACAAAGAAACTTCTCTGGTGAGGACTGAGAGGTGTACTAGAGATGACTATAAAGGTAACTTCTTAGGAAGCAGTTTAAAACTATCCATTTAGCAGAGTAATAATAGTAAGTTCTCCTACAGGGCCAGGGACGTACCCAGCCATGGCATTTCTTAGCTTAGTTGATGGTATTAGGAATGGTTAGTGTTTTCTGTCAACTTGACACAACTAGAGTTACTTGGGGAGAGAAACTTGGATTGAGAAAACTTTTATATCAGATTGCCTACAAGCAAGTACATGAGCTGTTTTCTGGGTTAATTATTGATGTGGGTGGGCTCCACCAGCTCTGGGTGGCACCGCCCCTGGACACACAGGCTGGGCTGTTACCTTTATAGTCACCGTTTAGCACATCTCTCAATCCTCACCAGAGAAGTTTCTTTCCAGGAGGATAGTGACTTTGAGACTATCCTGGGCTCTCTGCTGAGATCTTAACTCAAAAATAAGCAAAAAAAAAAAAAAAATCTTTGTGAAACAAAGGAAACACTGCAGTAAGAAAAGAAGCTTTGAAGTGCGGCAAATAATTGAAATGAATATGCTAATACAGGATTGATATCCAGAATATACAAAGAGCTTAAAGAAAGCAACAAAAGAAAGAATGGCCAAAGGACAGGAACAAGCAATCCATAGAAGAAAATGTATAGACAGTCAATAAATTATGTGAAGATGTTCAGTCTCACTGCTAACAGGAAGGCTTGTTAAAACTCTGAAGAGCTGGCATTTGTATACTTTCTAGATAAATGCAGCTCTCACCGCTCATTGAAGAAGCTTCCTCTTGCAGCAGATAAAAGCTGTTCTAGAGACCCACAACTGGTCAAAGTGCAGAAAACAACGGACCACACCATCTGCATCCCCAGATGAGATACATACAACAAAACTCCTGTACTCCTGGTTCAAGGAACATTGTGGAATAGGGGCCGGACAGCCCGTAAGAGCCAGAAATCCAGGAGGACTGATTCGAAATGGTATCTTCTAGGTATAACCCGTGAACTCACAACAGACCTGCACAAGACCCTCATAAGACCACACCAGCTGACAGCTGTCATGTTGGCACAGATGGGGTTAAATTTCACAAGACCCCATACCTAGGGTCAATGGCTGCCGAGAGAAGAGGAGTCAGTCTTCTTCGGGGATGAGTTTCCTGATAGGTTGTCCATGTGCGAGCGATCAGCCCAGTATTTATGTACGTATGGACAACACTGATTGAAGAAAAAGACTTTTGGAGGAGGGATACGGAGAGTGGAAAGTGAGGGGTTGATGCGGGGGAAAGGGTAGATACGATTAAATATGGTGTGCTCATGTCCAAAATAAAATCTCAAACATCAAGGAGCCATCAGGACATAGAGACACGTGCCTGTAATCTCGGCCCTTGGGAGTCAAAGGTAGTGGGGTTGACAGGGCCAGGCCAGGCTGGGCAAGAGAGTGAGTTTTGGATAGGCAAACAGGCAAATAACCAACCACATAGAGACATCTGCAAGGAACTGCCATCAACTTTGTTTCTTTTGAGATAGGGTCTGTTGTGTAGCACAGGCTGGCCTTAGACTTCAGACCCTCTTGCTGCAGGTTCCAGTATTGGGCTTCTAGATGTGTATCACTACACCCAGTTTGCAGTATTATTTTTTAACAGATTGACAAAGATTAAAATGATTGCCAGTATCAAGTGTTGGTGACTCAATAGAACACCAGTAATTATCATGTATTGCAATTGCAAATGGACAGAATCACATTGGAAGGGAATTTGACAACCCCTTTAATATTGAAGGTGTATACTTCCTGCCACCCTGGGTATCCACTTCCAGATAGCTATGTGACAGAAACCAGGACTCAATAGTGCAAAGAGAAACGTACCTCTGGGGTGGGGGTGAGATGGCAGAGTGGGTAAAGGCACTTGCTGCTAAGCCCGATGTCCTGAATTCTTTTCCAGGGACTCACAAGATAGAAAGTGATCTCCAAGCATGCACTGTGGGACTCACATTCATAAATAAATGAGTGTGTGTGTGTGTGTGTGTGTGTGTGTGTGTTGGTGGAGATATACCATTGTACTCTTTGAAGTGCTCTTGGCAGTAGCACAAAACTGGAACCATTTAGTTTCTTTTATCAGGGAAATGAATATACACATGTACACACACACACACACACACACACACACATGATTTTTTTTTTTTTTTATAAAATGAAACACTGTTAGTGTTAAAGGAAATGAATTAGAGCCTTACGGACCAATTTGAAACTTACACTGAAAAATTAAATAATGAAGTTTCAGGAGAATACACAGAATATATCACTAAAACAAAATTAGAAGGTATGACTGACTATATATATTTTTAATTCTTTACAGACACTTAGTTGTGAGATAAGATTATAAAGACATATATGGAAATAATGAACTTCAAATTCAAAACTGCGATTAGATACGACATCTAGATAAAGCCGTGTAAGACACTTCAGCAGTCGTGTGTCTAGATATGATCTTATTAAGAAAACTGCTCTAGAGCAGTTTTAGGTTCACAGCAAAATTAAGTGGACGTCACAGGGGTTCCGACGAACCTCCGAGCCCCACCTGCACAGCCTCCACTCCGATCAGTATCTCACACTTCATGGCATATTTGTTATCCCTGATTACACTCATGACCCTTGTCAAGTCAGCAGATTCGGGCCCACAGCTTGCATTAGGGCGTTTTTGGAGCATGTGGCCATCATATGGGTTTTGACACACGTGGCGCAGCATGCATCCCCCAGTATAGCACTACGCAGAGTAATCTCACTACTCTGAACACCTTTAGTTGTGTTTTGCTTATCACCAAGAAGAGTGACCTGGTCTCCCTGGTAACATGATGGATTAGAAGCTGCTTCCACGCAATGAAGAACAGGGGAAGAAGCATAAGCGCAATGCTTTACCCTATAGAGAAGCAATCAAGGCAGGTTCTAGCAGTGCTACATTGCTCAGGAAGGGCTGGGGTTGGTGGAGACTGCCAGAAAAGTGCTCTCACATCTGGGACACAGGTGCCCCACGAGGACAGAGATTGTCTGGATTGCAGAGATGCAATTGGAGGACGGACACTGCACGTGCTGGGACACAGCGGGTTGTAGAGAGGGAAGAAGCATTATCTGGTCGGAACCTGAAGCTGAGGTTCTCCATGCACCCCCTGGAGGTAGCTGTTGCTGGAGAAGGCTGTCTATCGCTGTCTGAGTGAGTTACAGTGGGATCACTTGAAGTTCACTCCATAACTGGTCTCCTGACTGACCCAAGCAGGAAACGACCTCCCAGTGACAAAGGTAAACACAGGTGGAGGGCCTTGCACCCCATCCCACCTCTCAGAAGCCTCAGTCACACAAACCCCTATCTGTGGAGAGTGCCCTCCTGTGTACTCTCCATAACAACTGATTGCGGAGATATTCGAGATTTCTATTTCCTCTTTGATGATTGTCCCTTAGTAAAAAGCCTTTTCTTTTGGCAAAAATTACGTACTATAACATTGCCTTGTGGGTATCCTGAACAACCACGAGCTTGAGCTCAGGATCACTGATGTGCTGACCAATCCTGACCGTTAAGTTGATGTAATTTAGTCATCTAGGAGACATACACACAGACCCTGGCTGTGCGTGAAGGTGTTTCTAGAATTGAGGAAGGAAGACACGCCTTGGATAATAGAGGCCCCACTTCTGTGGGCTGCTGTCCTGCCCTGAATACAAAGGATAAGTAAGGGAGAGGCGGGACTAGCCGAACGATGGAAGGAGAGAACCAGTTCCTACGAGTTGTCCTGTGACCTCTGCAGGCCGTGGTACACAGCCCTCACCCCCATTAAGTAAATGTAAAAGAAAAAAAACAAAAAGAAAACAAAACAAGAAACAAACTTCTTAACAAAAGGAGAAAGTGCAAGGGCCGCCAGCATCATCTTCCTCTGTTTCCTGTCTGTGAACTCAAAGTGAGCAGCTGCCTCGCACTGCACTAAGTTTGTGTGGTGGACTGTGTCCCGCCAAACTGTAAGCCGCAGTAATCTTGCTCTCTCGTAAGTTGCTTCTTAACAGGAATTTTGTTACAGCACCAAAAAAAAAAAAAAAAAAAAAAAAAAAAAAAAAAAAAATCAATTGGCAACATTGTCTCTCTTCTTTAAATGTGGTCTCATTGACTGCTACACGCCAAAGGTCATCTTCAAGGTCAGTCCTCAGAGATCTTGAGCTTTGGAATCAGCACTGGGGTGGGCCTTGGGTGAGGGTGTCTGATTTCTGTGAGGGTGACAGAGGCAGAAGTGGATGTATGTTGTGTGATAAGCTGACTCATGTCAGCCCCAAATGACCATGCCATAATCATCAGAACGGGAGGCAGAAAGCATCCGCCGGTGTGACCAGGATTTTGAGATGGAGCAGTTGTTCTGGATGAAGTAAGGGGGTGTGATAATTAGCATTAGTCATCAACTTTACAGGATCAAGATGGGGCTCTGGGTATGTCTGTGGGAATTGCTTGCATTGCCCTATTGGAGATGGCAAGGCTTGCCCATTCTGAGTGGCTCTATTCCTGGCTGGGGTCTCAGACTGTGTAAGTGGAGAAAGGGAGCTGGGCCATAAGCATGCTTTCATCTCTCTCCGCCATCTGAGTATGCATGAGATATAACCAGTTGCTTCAAGCTCCTGTTGCCCCGACTTCTCAACATGATAGACTTGAGTATCCTTGAGTAAACCTTTTTAACTTTCTTTTGTCATTGTATTTTTATCACAGCAACAGAAGAGCAACTAAGACAGTGAGCCTTAAATATAATCATGTGTCACGAGGTGGCACAGCACTGGGGAGGATGAGGCAGGAGGAGCTAAAGAGCTAGGGAAGCCTGGGAATTGTGAAGCCTTGTCTCAAAGCAACAGCAGCAATGTTGAGGTGTTAGAGGGATGCAGAACAAGAAAAACATCACTGGGGTTTCTAAATGTGGAGGAAGGCTCCATACCCAAGGTCTGCCAGGAGATCTTCAGATCTGTGAGAAAAGCCGTGAGAAAAGGAAGCCTTTGCTAGCGTCTACAAAAGGAATTCAGCACAGTGACACCCCTGGTGTACTTCTGATTTCCGGAAGCGTAAGGCTCTGCCTCTGTGGGCTTCTGTTACAGTACTGTGTGCTAAGCTGTGCTTCATGCAAATCTGTACACTGAAGTTGTAATGCACCGTGCCTCAGAATGCAGCCAGATCTGGGCATATGACTTTTCCAGAGGTAATTAAGATAAATGAGGTCATATAACACTTCTTCACGTAGTTCTGAGGCTAGGAGGGGAGACCAGGATGCAACATGGTGGAACTCTAAGCAACACCCCTCCTCTTGTAGCATCAGAGAGTAGAGAGCAAAGAGAGGAGGAAGTACAGTTTCTTGTGCTTCTTCCTACGAGATAATTAGACCCATCACCTGGGCCCCACTCGCATCACTTAATTGCCTCCCAAAGGCCCTGTGTCTAAACCCTGCCACTTAAAGAATAGGTTTTCAACATGCGAGCTTTGGGAGACATATTCGGTCCACAGTGTATATCCTTATGTAACCCCGGAGCAATAAAGAAAAAGAGGTAATTCCTAAGGGCTTCTAGGAAGAAAAAGTCAGAAAACTGTAAGCCAGGCATGGTGGTGCCCGCCTGTCACTGTAGCACTTGGGATGCAGAGATAGGAGAATCAGAAATCCCACGCCAGCCTGGGCTCTACTGAGTTCCAGGCCATACTGGGCTATAGAGCAAAACCCTGTCTTCACAAAATGAGCCAAACAACCTAACAAGTAAAACAAGCTAATTGCTTATAAAAGAACGATAATCAGATCGGTAACGAATCATTTTATCCACAACGTTGAGTTATAGCTGTCCTGAGAGACAGGCTTTCAAAGTCATCAGGTTCAAAGTTGGAATTAATTATCCAGGCAGACTGTCAGTCTGATAGGAAATGGAAGAAACGATATTTTTCAGACAGTCGAGACCAGGAATTTGTTATATACCATTTTGAAAAAAAAAAAGTATGCATAATGAAAGATTCAAGTTTATATGGTTGCTTAAACTATTCCACGTCTACCAGATGATATGACTTCATGGTAAAATGCTTGTCTGGCATGCCTGAAGTCCTGAGTTCAGTTCCTGAAGCCCTGGGTTACATTTCTAGAGGGGTAAATTATAGAAGCATGGAATCACTGCTTCCCTGCTCCTTCTTGGCGCACTGAATCTCATTTATATATTTATATTTTTCAATTGCTAAGTAAAATGTATATATTTAATTTTAGTGTTTATCTTGTAGAGTGATAATATTAACATATTGTTTATTGACCGAACTTGTCAAAACTGACCTACAGACATGTTATAGAATGTTCATACTTTCTGAAAAGGGGTAGTTACATTATAAATCTCTGTGTCATGAAAGTCATGATTCAGTCAGAATTAGTTGGGAAGGATAGAAAGGGAGTCTGAGAGGTGGTGGCAGGAATATTACAGAATGTTGTTTACAACGGGTGAACCAAGAGACAGGAGTTTAATTCTAGTGTTGAAAGTAATTAAGTCAGGACCTGGAGAGATAGCTCAGTCGGTAAAGTATTTGCTCATAAGCAAGAGGATTTGATTTAAGTCCCAGAACCCACTTTAAAGTACACACATATACACAGAGATACACAGAGACAGACAGACAGACTTGCATACACACACACACACACACACACACACACTGAAGTACATTTGCAATCCCAGTGCTGGACAAGTGGATGGACAGATTTTTGGAGCTAGCTAGCCTCCATGGTGGGCTCCAGGCCAGTGTCTTTAAAAAAGTAATAAACAAAGAAAAGAAAGAAAGGTGGATAGCACTTGGGAATCAACAGCTAAGCTAGTCCTTAGGCCTCTACAGCTATGTGCATACACATGCGTGCACACACCCCCAAAGAGTGATTAAGTTATGAGAGAATGATCGTACAAAGAGAATGCCCATACTACATTCCTAAAGAGAATGTGAGTCTACAACCTGCAGCATTTTGTCCAGAAAACCCTCCCACTCCTCTATGATTGACAACCAGAAGCACCACTGGAAGTCAGGTCACGGGCAGGCCAGATTGGTATCTCTAGTGAAAATCCAGGAAGTTAAACCATGACTCCTGGAACAGTCCACCCCAACAGCCACAACTTGGATAGGGGGCTTCCTTAATTTTTGTCCCCACTTTCAACTTAATACCAACCAGAGGCCAGCTATGCTCTGTAACCAGTAGTTACAGTGGCAAAGAATGCCCTCTTCTGGCTAGCCCACTTACAGTGGTGCCATCATCTTCAGCCAGACCAAGCAGGATACCTTCCTCAGTTTCCTCTCTAGAGAGTTCTCAATCCTCTGCCTGCTCTTGGGTCTCTGCCAAAATACAGTACAGGGGGTTGTGGATTCCTTCACGAACACAAGCTCAGAATACAGAGACCTTTCAAAGTAGAAGAGATAGCTCTGTGGTTAAGAGCACTTGCAGCTCTTGTAGGGGACCCAGGTTCAGTTCCCAGCAACCACGTGGTATCTCGCAACCACCTGTAATTCCAGTTCCGGGGCGGAGATCCAACACGCTGTTCTGATCTCGGCAGACTCTGAGTATGCACGTGGGACATATGTCCACGCAGGCAAACACTCAAACACATTTACACAAAACCTTCTTAGGGAGTCTTTACCTGTCCCCTTTGGTTAGCTCTTCGTTTGTTTCACAGCTGACTCATAGAAGCACCCGAAGACAAAAATATAACCAGTAAAACTTTAAAGGAAAGAATCAACCTTCTCATTTTTGTGGCAAAAGTCAATAGAAACTATTTAAAGAGACAAATCAGGACATAGACAGTGTTAGGGTCGTGTGTGTCGGGGTGGGGGGGGGTACTTGTCTATGATTTACAAAGAGAGAGTGGTCAAAAGTCCCCTTCCACATCCATCCAGGGTGGGAACTGTGCCAGGAAAGGGAAGCAGGTGTTTTCCTTCTACTCAAGAACTTTCTGCCGTTCTTGAACTTTTGTTCTCCCATCAACTCATTACTTTTATAGTTGGGTATATTTCTGAATAGTTGTTTTTCAGTCCCTTGGGCAATAATTTTGTTTTAAAAAATGTGGATGGACTCAGGGAGGAAAGCTGAACTGAACTTAAGCCAAGGCCCAGCCCATGGTGAAGTCAGGAACTGAGACTGAGCAAGCACTGGGTACCAGGAGCACCCGGAGACAGGTGCTGTCACACAGAGAAAGTTCTTAGGAGGGACATCCAGACAGCCACGCTTTTCTGTGTCACATCTTTCCTGGTGACATTTGCTATGGAATCTAGAAGCAGCCGAGGAGAGTCAGCCTACAGTCACATCAGTGGGTAGGGGAAACAAAAGGGGAAGACTGACTATACAGAGATCAGATTCAAGAAAAAGCGGGTTTCAACCCCAGAGCGCAGGGCAGCAGCTCACTGCAAGTTCTCAGCTCCATACTTTCTAAGGATAACGCTAAAGTACTTTCCCCGGAGGTCTGAAATGAAAACCGTCTGTTCTGGTTTATGCTTTTTAAAACTTGTGATTATTTAAATGTCTGATTCCTTTTTCCTTTTATATGGAGTGTGGGGGTGGGATGCATGGCGATGCCCACGGTAAAGTCACAACTGTTCCCTTGCAGCTTTGAGCTAATAACTGAGCTGGTATTGATGGCCTCTGAGAAGCGGGAGGTCACAAAAGACTGCTGTTTTATTTAAGAAGCCATACAGCTTGCGCTTGTCCATTAACACAAAGAAAGAACTGAGTGGAGGCATTGTTAGCTTTGAACACCCACTAAGTGGCTGCCCGATCCTGTACTGCCGCTACTGTAGCTATTCAAGTTGCAGCAAGGTCCCTGCTGTCCTTGGGGGGCACCCCATAGTCACTACCGCAAGATAGAGACCTTATTTTTAGCAGAGATATAGAGCTGGCAAGAGCCAGTCACTTCCAGCCCATGTGATTCTCTAACTTCTGGAACTGGGGGACAGAGCTTGCTGGGCTTCTTGCCCAACTCAGAGGCAGGGTGTGTCTTTATTTTGTGTCCCTTCTCACAGGGATGCTCAGCATCTCTTTGAAGGAAACACTCAGATAAACACTCACCAGGCTCTTTAATCTCCCCAGCAGGACTTCATGAGATTCTGCCTCTTGCTGTGGGGTGCCTGCTTCTGACTTCCTCTGCAGGAAGTTCTCTAGTGAGAGACACAGAAGAGAGAATGCTAGGATGGGTATGAGGAGACCTCCATGAGGTTGCAGATTCTTGGCTCTTCAGTCAATGTCGTCTTCTTCTTCCCTGCTGAAATTCTACCCGGACTACCTACTCTCTCTCTTCATTCTCCTGTCCATCAGCACTGAAGCTTTTCCAAGTCCACCCCGTGGCTCCCTTAACATCCTGGAGGCTCCAGAGAGGTAGAGACATCATAAAATACACACAAATAAAAGTTGGACTGTGCTCTGATGAGACTCTTGTGGTATGGCTTAGGAGTCTGACTCTGGTGTGATTTGTAGACATGTGTTGATTTTTCTGCTTACTAGCAACCCTTTCTTTTGATTGTATTCTTTCTGTATATTCTCTGGCCAATAACTAGAATGGGCAAGATGAGGTAGAAATGGAATTTTGGAGTTTGTTGAAAATCTTTAATTGGTCAGTTTTATTATTCTCTCTCATCTCTCTCTCTCTTTCCCTCTCTCTGTCTCTCTGTCTTCAGTGCTGGGATTGAACTCAGGGTCTTGTACATGCTAAGAAGATACTTTAGCACTCACTGAGCTACACTTGCAGCCCAGCTCCTATTGCTTTTTCCAATGGCAAGTGTGGATGGGTTTGCATAGTGTATAGTTCTAAGTATTGTTGTAATACTTTAAAGAAAACAAGATCTGGGCCTGAGAGATGGCTTAGATGGGGACCACACGTGCCACAATGCACATTTGCATATTCTCTCTCTCTCTCAAATCAATAAATTTGAAAAGGAAACCAAGTTCAACTCCAGCAAAATGAATTCCTTGCCCCCTTTCCTTGTGCCAGCGCAGCTCAGTCTTGAATCAGTGTATTTGATTGGCAGGATTTAAGTGATACAAGAAAACACAGCTTTACCTGTCATTTTCCGCTCTCAGTGTGTTACTGAGAGGCAAGGTGGTCAAGGGATAGATGAGTCTGACCCAGACAGCCATAGTCTCTGCTATGCATTCCTTGGTTAGGCAGGTGAATACAGGGTCAACCTGCCTACATGGAGCCCTCAGTCCAGCTCAGGTGATTGCTCTGTGGGTGTGTCATCGCCCCATGAGAAATAGGCTACCCATACAACAGATGACCTGAGAACAGACATGCTTGCTGCCTTGGGGATTACAGCTCCCTCACCAAGAAGGTGGTATTTGAAATCTCAGTCTTGAGAATAGAGTGTCACAAAAGGCTGCAGGCATCTCGGCAGCACCTGCTAGGAGATGATACAGCTGCCAAGTGTACCTGGCTGAAAGAATAGAGGATACCAGGGGTCAAATCCAAGAGGACAGAGAGGCTACCCACAGGCCCAAGTCCCTGTATATGTGAGCTGCAGTGCTGAATAGTGGAAACTATATGTTGAGCAAGAGCCAAGAGCGCTAAAGCCAGATTATCTAGGTTTAGAGCCCAGCTTGGCTACTTATTGACTTTCTCATTTGGAGATGTTGATGCCTACTTCATAAAATCACAGTGAGGATTGAAATGGTGCTAGTGAGATGTTCTTAACCTACTGTGGGGCATCCTGTGTCAGTCCATATCGGCTCTAATGTGATCACTCCAAGAGGAACTATAGGTAGGCTTTTTCTGTTCCCTTCTGGTGCAAAGAGGAAACAACTGCTTCCTAGCCCCATGCCTTGTACGGCTGTCTAGCTCACAGATGACATCCCCAGTGCTGACCCACCCATGGTGGACCTGCTCAGCTAACCCACTCAGGCTGACTAGCTCACCGATGGTCGCCCAGGCCAACCAGCTCTCACCTGAGCTTCTCTTTCTAGTCACACTTGCATCTCTGTGTCTCTAACGTTCCCTCCTGTTTTCCTTACCATCTGCCATCTTGGGTGCTCTTTAAAAATCAACAGACAGCATCAGCAACAGTGCTGTCCAGTGTCTTATCATGGGTAATTCCAAACAAATATGGACTGTGGCCTAACGAGGCTGTAGGCTTCCATTACCAGTTTCAACACTGATACCTCACCTCCACCTGCCATACTGCATGATGGCCACGCCCTTTATACTTTGAGGGGATTCTCAGACCTTCTATCAGTTCTGAAAGTTTTTGATATCCTTCTTTGACAGTTTGCCATCTTACTTAAAATAAGTAAGGTTTCCACTCCATGTCTAGGATATATTCCTAACCAGTGGTATTGTTATACCCAAATTTCGAGGTCCCCCAAAGCACTAGGAGTCTGAAATCATATGCAAAAAGCAAGGGGACTTTTATTCTATTTTGTAGAGCAACCAGCATGCTGCGGTCAGGCACCATGAAAAATGGCTGACCCTGGACAAAGGCTTACTGGCCTTTTTATAGGTTGTAAGGAGAATTTCAGCATGGGTGAGGTAATAGGGAACGTGATTGGTGGTCAGTGAGACAGTTACATGGGTCGATTTGGGATTGGCTAATTTCAAGATAAGACACTCACGTATGTCATTTAGGGGTACCAAGCGCAGATGTCCTGCCTTGAGATAAGGCTCTTTTGCAACTGTGGTTGCCGTCATTTCTGATTGGTTGCCCTTTGGATGGGTGGGGGGGGGCTGGCTTGAGCATGTAACTGCAGGCCTGAAGGTCTGAACCAGGCCTAGGATCAGAACCTGAGACAAGGGACCTTGCACTTACACAAAAAATAGAGTTTAGGTCCTTCAGTATGAAGCTCAAATTCTATAGTGTAATTCCATTCCAACGTCATACTGCTCTAGGAACTCTGCATAAATCTTTGGTAAAGGGAAATCTTTGATAATTGGAATAAAAACCTCCGAAAGGACACACCAAGGGCAGATTGTCAGCATAAGTGAGATTTATTTGCCCCAGAGGGACAAAGGACAAGGAACATGGCACAGAGAATAGGAGGCAAGGGAGAGAGGACAAGAAATAGGGGACAAGGGCTATTTGCCTCAGAAAGACAAAGGGCTGCCCCTGGATAGGGTAGAGATTGATGTGCCCTGTAGGCAAATGGCCGCTTTTAAAGGGTTCAAGGTGGGAAGGGCAGAAGGGGAGGAACAGTCGGGGTAGGGTTGGGTGGATGATTCTGATTGGCTGGGAAAGGTAGGGTGACTGTCTCTGATTGGAAGGGGAACAAAGGAGAGGAGATGCCGACGTTTGGAGAGAGGAGTGGGGGCGCTGTGGAGGGATCTCTGGGATGCCTACCTTTGCATGTGAGGCTGGAACTTCACTTACATCTGGCTGCTCCTGACCCATTGCCATGTAGGAATTATGTGGGGGATGGATCAACGACCTCAGTTTCTTTGCTTTGATGGTCAAAAGTACCACTGCAGAAATGATTTTTAATGCTTGGCTTCCGGCATTGTTGCAGACCAGCACTTTTTACAATTTTCTGGCACTGATGTTCTATTTTTTTTTCTTTTTAATTTTCTTTCTCCTTCCCAGTACCCATTCCTCTTACTGTTATATCTTCCAAAGCCCTGAGGGTAACTTAGTTTATAATATCTGGGTACACATCTTTACCTCTCCTTTTTTAGCCTATCATTAACCAAAAATCCCACAGTTCACCCCATTTTCCCCCTTTGCCCCAGTTCTTCCCATCCTATGCATATTTCAACAACTAAATACATATCACTAGCCTCACTGATTGCTGACCTCTCACTGTAATGCTGACACACTAGCACACGAGGACCATTGGGTCCTTCTACTCCCTAAACTAACTGGTACTTAACAAGTGTTGGTTTTGTAGTCACCTGCTACCCTATCATTGGCGTGAATAGTGACTGTTGTTATAGACAGTACTCGAGCCACAAGGGCAGAATAGACAAAAACTCCATCACAACTACAACTTAGTCTCTCTTGAACAATGCAAACATGGCTACTGAAAGAAGACAGGCACCCTGAATTAAAAAAATAAAAAATAAAACGACAACAATCTCAACGATATAAGCCTAGACGGGCAGATTCCAGTGCGAAAACACAAGTAACGGGAAAACAAGACAACTTGTCTCTTCCAAAAATCGCCAACTGCTGTAGAAGTTTATTTTTAGCTGTGTTTGAAATAATTACGTGCACTGTTGGGTGAGGGGCTCCCTAGGCCTTGGCGCTTTGTGTTGTCTGCAGGTGTTGGATTTATGTGGGAGATGTTTGATTCCTTATGATCTTCACGTGCGATCAGGAGAACACCTGAGGAGTTCTGGATCAATAAAAACACCTGAGCTCAGATGCTCGGGGTTCCACTGTCCAGCATGGCACTTGCCATGATAGTGGTTGCCTCTGCTGTGGTGTGGCAGGGGTTATGTCTATGAACGTGCCTCCTTGTCTTCTTTGGTGAGCTGCCACAGTAGGTGTACAACTACAACCAACCCTATACTAATGACCTCTGGTCAAAATTGCTTATATGAAATTCCAGATATAGAGTATGGTAAAACAAAGAAGACGCTAATGTTTTCTATGGGAACACAGACAGCTAAATGAAATATGGAAGTCAATCTATGAGCTGAAAACAGAATGTAATAAAAGAGATAGAGATACTGAGGAAAACCTCAAACAAATGATGGTAGAAATAAAAAACCATTACGTCAAATAAGAAGTTCAATGAAAAGCCTCATCAATACAATGGACCATGTGAAAGAATATCAGGGTACGAAGACAAAGTACAGAACCTGGATTCTTCAGTCAAAACCACTGAACTCTGGTGTTGTATTGGAAAATCCTCTCCCATGAGCATGTTCCCAGTGGCAGCTTTTCTGTCTGGAAGAGCGGGCAGCGGTCCACCATCTTCAGGTAGAAAAGTCACGCAGGAACACAGTGTGGCAGGCCGCAGTTCCTACTGCATTCCCTTCCTGTCTTTGGGGGAGCCTGGTAAGCTGGCGAGCACACAGGAATTCAGGAGAAAATGCTTCATCCGGCCATCTCAACTTTAGTGCAGCATTAGGACACATTTATGGGGGTACAGGCAGGGAAGGGGTCATTGACCCCTAGAATGGGACTTATTGGTTGAGACAAGGAGACTGGGAGTAACCTCATCTGCATGTGGAGTTTAAGCTTCACTGTGTTTCCAGCTATAGGGCAGACAAAGCATCAGCCAAACCGTTTGCTTCTGTGAATATGTCAGGCTAAGGAAAAGAAGTGTCCAAATGCCTTCTGTTTTTATCCCTAGGGATGATGCGGGGTTCAAAGCCAGCTTTGACTTGTTCTTAGCTCTTAGGACAGTCCCACACTCTGGTACCCCATTAGAAGGCAAGATAATAACTGCATGCAAAAAAGCATAGAAAATACTTTTAATATGATCTCTAGGTAGCACATTTTCATTATCTATTCATCAGTTGATGAATATCTAGGCTGTTACCATGTCCTAGCTATTGTGAACAAAGCAGCTCCAAACATGGATGATCATGTGTCTCTGTAGTAGGAAATAGAGTCTTCAAACACTCAAAACTCCGAATCTGTGTTAAAATAAAGTTATGTCGCTTAAACGGAGAGTCCAGTCGTTGAAATTTCCAATGCTCTTTATTAATCACAAATCATGTCAAATCTCAGGGAATCCCATACCCGGGAGGCTAAGCAGAGACTTCATTTCTTTTCCAATCCTCCCCTGCTTCTCCTCAGCCCTCATTTAACTTTTTTCCCTAGCCCCCTCTCCACATCCAGGCCTTCATTACAATACAATAGTATCTTAGCATACTCAGCTAGGGGTGATCAGAGTCTTCTTTGATCACCTGCCTGCAGTTCAACATTCTGGCATGGAATAGAAAGGGTTTATAAGTTCCCTTCCCTAACTAAGGTACTATTGGCAGTTAATGGTTTCTGAGGGAAGGAGAGTTAGTTTTCTTTAAGGATATGACCCTTTGTAGGTCAACCATGCTCCAGTGGATGGCTCCACACCTAGAAGATTATGGACTTCAGGGATTATTTTTTTTTAAGAGTACATAAAGTTGGAGAGTAGGTATAGAGGTGAGAAAAGTTGGGGGAGGAGTATGGGAGTGATTATAATCAATATACATTGTAAGAAATTATCAAAGAAGTAAACTCCTTTTACACCCACTCCCCAAGACCCTTTAAAAATGAACTGAGGGCTTTGAAATCCCCTCTCCAAAAGCTGGGGATCAAACCTAGGTCCTGAAACATGCCAGGTCAATACTTCACCACTGAGCTATCCCTCATCCCCTTGGGAGCGCTGGACCGTGCTGAGAACTTGCTTCTCTTTAGGAATGAACACGGCTGCCTTCCCCCTCCGGCTGTGATATTTTCCAAGGCAGTTTGTTCAGCAAGCCCTGCATGTAAGACTGGCCAAGGAAATTTCCACCTAGCTGTGGTCTCAGCGTAGCTAGTGTAGACATTTGCTAGCATGGTTTCCCCAGGTAGAGAGAGTGTGTATATGCTCCAGCAGTTTTCCACTTTTAATGAATTGTGGAGACGGAGATTGTGAGGAGGACCAGAGAATGAAAACTCCTGCTCTCAGGTGGATCTGAACTTATCCCTGCGTGGGGACAGAGTCTACTTAGAGAAAATTACACCTTCTGCTTTTTCCTAATTGCCTTCTTCAACAAAGTTTATAACAGGCGAGTCATTAGCAAGAGCCTGGACTCACAGTTCCTGCAGTGGTAGAAATGGCCAAGAGGAGTCAAGCTTCACTCCTCACAAAAGTTTACTAAGCAGACCAAATCTCAGGGCTTGCTTTTTGCTGAAACACAATGTTCCAGGATGACGGGCACATTGACTTTGTAGTTTGTCTCTTGTTCTGTATGTCTCCCTTGCCAGTATAGTAGGCAATTTTTCAGGGAACAAATGACTAAGCAGGTGACAAATGACTTCAGGGTTAATTTAGAAATGCAAGGCATTCCCAAACCTGTTACCCAATGGTGTATGTTGTCAATGTTTAGTCAGAGCACCAACAGTTCTCCAATATGCATTTGTGGTGAGACATCTGATTACTAGTCTGTAGCAGATAGCTACTGGGTAGCTCAGCAAAGAAGACAAGGAGGCATTTTCATAGATATGAATCCTGCCAGACCTCAGCAGAGGGAACTACCTATCATGGCAGGCACCATACTGAACAGTGGAACCCCGATTGTCCGATCTCCCAGGTTTTTATTGACACAGAAGCTTCTCAGATGTTCTATTGATAACATGTGCAGATCAGGAGGAATCAAACATCTTTTACATAAAGCCAATACCTTCAGACAATACAAAATCCCAGGGCTTAGGTAGCCCTTCCCTGAACATGCACAAAACAACCATTTTAAACATAACTGGGAATAATAGTTCTGCAATACTAGTCCTGCTCTGCATAACAGGTAAGCTCTTTCCAAAGTAACACCATATAACAGAGCTTCGAGGTATCAATAGGAGCCCTGGTGAAGCACATTTTCTGTCATAAAGTAATTCATTTATTTTTATTTAAATCACTGTTTGGAACTAGTTTATAAAGGCCAGTTTTCCAATCTTAATTCTTACTTGTGTGTTGTATTTTTTAGGGGTTTGAGGTCCAACTCCAAATTGGATTCTTGCTTTTTTTTTTTTCTCTCTCAGAAATAAGAGTGTTTGAAAATAATTAAGCTAATGACTAGGAGAGAGAGTGAAGATCTCCAGTGATCTCCAGACTCTAATGAACAAAGAGCCCAAGGCTTCCAGAAGTACTCCCTAATGTACTGGTTAAAAATATTTCTGGGTGATTACAGCAGGATATGGTAACTCTGTAACTCTCTGATTAATTTAAACTAGGGTTATATGTCAAATACATTTAACTTGTATATATCCACTTCTGTTTACAGGACTAAAATGTGAAAAATGTCAGGAGTGGGTGGAACTCGGAAGCACAATGTAGATGCTTCTGGTGAGGCTAAGTCCAAACCTCTGTGTTCCACGGGCACTAGACCTCTGCTAGGCGGAAAGAGTCTCTCCAGAATTGAACATTGGTCCTCGTAAAGCAGGGGGAATGTCCATGTCCCTCCTCCCTGGTGAAGATGCTGTGAGCCGAGCCCAGCATTCTGAGATATAGTGACTGTTAAAGTTTGGTTTCTCTTGCTGTGATAAAACACTGATCAAAACCAATTTGAGGAGGAAAGGGTTTATTTCTTCTTACAGCTTAGAGTCCATCATTGAAGGAAGACAGGGCAGGAACTTAAGGCAGGAACCTGGAGGCAGGAACTGAAATGAGACCTCGGAGGAGCGCTGCTTGCTGGCTTGCTCGGCCTGCGTTCTTATACACCCCAGGATCATATCCCCGGGGGTGGCAACACCCACAGTCGGTTGGGCTCACCCACATCAATCAATAATCAAGAAAATTGCTCCACAAACATGCCCGCAGTCCAATTTGATGGAGTCAATTCCTCAAGTAAGATTCCTTCCGGGTTGTCTAGGTTTGTGTTAAACTGACAAAACTAACCAGCTCAGTGAACAATTGCTGGGCAACAGCTGGAGGCTGGACTACCTGTCTGGGTGCTGGGAAGAAGCTACTTTAGTGATCTTAAGGTCATGGTCCTTACAAAGGTAGGGCTGGAAAGAACTGGAAGAGCATCCAGCTCTCTTATTTTACAGAAAAGCGAGGCTCCCATAGATGAGGTTAGCATTGTCCGATTGGCTAATGAAAGGGAGAATTAAGGGGCGTTCGCAGCATGAGTTGTGGAGACAAAACATCCTGGGGTATCGACAGGTTCCTTGGGTTTCGGCGGCCCATTCTTGGTTGACAGTTCTCAACTTAGCTGGTACCTGGTATCCACGCTATTCTGGTGGTGTCCCAGCTGGTGTGGATAACTTGACGTTGACTTCCAGGTGGGAAGCAAAGGCAGTCCTTTCCTGAAACTTATTCCAAATCTCTGCAGTTAGCTAAGGGAAATTTCTCTAGCCCTGACTGATCTGTCTCCTCAACCTTATGCCCCAAGTCCAAAGACGACAATGACTAGAATTTTATAAGCAGTAGTGTTGTTGTCTTACGTATTTATATTTATGTTACCTCTGATTTCTAGCAAATTTAGGTAAGAAAATAAGTTTATTTACAGAAGAAAGGGAGGAGGCATTTCAGGGACCAAAGGGATCATGGACATCAGGAGAGCAGGCCCCACAGAGTCAACGGACTAGCGCTCTTGAGGTCCTCAGAGCCTGAAGCCAAAAACATGGAACCTGAAGGGTCTCCCAGATATGTTATGTGGTTGTCTGGCTTGGGGTTCTTGCAGAGAGCCTGCAGGCTAGAGTGTATGTGGGATTTCTCTGATGCTTTTGCCTGCTTTGGGACCCATTTCCTCAAGCTGGGCTGCCTGGTCCACCCTTGATATGGGGACTGGCACCTGGCCTTATCCCATTTGTTGTGCCCTGTTTGAGGGGTGACCCCAAGAGGACTGTCTCTTCTATGGGGAGAAGCGGCGGGGGTGGGGGTGGGGGGGTGGGGGGGGTGGGAGGGAGGATGAGTGGGTGGGGATGGGGGAGCTGGGAGGAATGGAGGGACAGTAGGGGGGGTGTTGGTACGTATTATACGAAAGAAGAAAAAGAAAAGTAGAGAAAGTGAGTTTAGTTATTTAAGAAAACCTAACAATAATAGTATTTGTGGAATGAAGATAAGACACATTGGGCATGGGATCTGGTGACGCGTTTGCAATTCACTGCACAAAGAAGATGCAAAGAGAGCCAAAGGGCAGAAGTGGATCTTAATACTAGTGAAGTAACAAGTATTTGTGTACGACCTGGTTCGTGCCTTTGAGGAGTTTGTTTTGTTTGAGAAAACAAGGCATGTACATATGAAAATTAATTTAAATCAACACCAGTCTAAATGGTCAGCAGTCACAGAGGAGATAAAAGTGCTTTAGGAACATTGAGAGATGCCTCCCTTTAGGGTCAGGGTTAGGGTTGGCTGTGCATAGGGAAGGTGACAGGAAGGAGGTGGCGCTTGGTCCATGCCCAGACTATTGCTATTTAAAAAGTGAACAGAAGAGACCATCTCCTGCAGAGCTGTGGTTTTCCAGTACAATTTTAAAAGCTGACTCTATATAGAAGATTAGAAGTCAAACTTTTGTCTTTCTTTTCTTTTTCTTTTTGGTGGGTGCACACACCCACAGGTGAGCATTCATGTGCTTGTGTGGGTGTGGGCTCATGTGCACACAGTGTGCATCTTTGTGGATGCTAGAGGATGTTTGCAGTTGTCGTCTACCTTTCTTTAGTTTTGAGACAGGGTCTTTCTCCAATCTGGAAGTTTCCAAATAGGCTAGGCAGGCCACCCAGCGGGCCCCAAGGTCTCCAGGCCTCTGCCTACCCAGGGCTGGGATTACAAGTGTGTGAGCCAGCATACCTGGATTTTTTATGTGGGTTTTGGTGATCAAACTCAGCTCTTCACACTGTCAAGGCAACAACTTTACTAACCAAGCTTTCTCCCCAATACCAAGCTTTCTTTTTCTTTCTTTTTTGTTTGTTTGTTTGTTTGTTTTTCAAGACAGTTTTCTCTGTTGTGATTCTGGCTGTCCTCCAACTCACTCTGTAGACCAGGCTGGCCTTGAACTCACAGAGATCTACCTGCCTCTGTCTCCCAAGTGCTGGGATTAAAGCTGTATACCAGCACTACCCAGCTCCCCAAGCTTTATTTTTCATACAATTTTTTCTTACTAAATTTTTAGAGCTGCGAAACATGCTTTAATGTATACTCTAATGGAGTGAAATTAAGTTTAAACAATAAAAAAAAAAACCACGATGTAATGACTAGATCTTTTACAAGTTGTCCTCTTTAATTGTCTACTTGACACAACCTGCAATCATCTGGCAAGAGGAAACCTCCGTTAACAAATTTTTCCAGATCAGATAGGCTTTTGGCTATGTCCGAGAGAGGTGGTTTGGTTGCTGGCTGCTATAGGAAGGCCTAGAGTTCTGGCCCATTGTGGGTAGTGCCATCCCCAGGCAGGGGGCCTGGGCTTATAGAAAAGCTAGCTGAGCAAGCCGGAGATGGAGTCTGTAAAAAGCACTGCTCCACGGTTTTTGCTTCCGTTTCCTGCCTTGACTTTCTCAAGTGATGCACCGTGACCCGGAAGTATAAGGTGAAATAAACCTTTCCTCCCCTAAGTTGCATTTTCTCGGAGCATTTTATTGCAGCAACAGAAAAGCAAATTAAAGCATAAACTAACCCATATTTTGAAGACCTCATCTCTTTAACATTAGGCTCATGGATGCAGAAAACACACTGGAGATAAAATGAAATCTTTTATTATTTTATTCTGGTCAAGATTTAAAAAAAAATTAATTGTATATGAAGCTGATTTTGCAAAACAAAATGAATTTTGGTGTTCTGAAACTTTGAGGAAAATGTTTCTGGAATGGACTTATTTTTTTTTTAAAGTTTCTTCTTATTTCTAAACTAAACATTCCATTGTGTTGCAAGATACATTGGAAAAATATTTTCTGTGAATAGTAAAAATTTCAAATGTCCTCAAAAGCTGTTCATTAACACTCCAAATGAAACAGTTACCAATTAAAGGCTACGATTTCTTGTTAAATATTCTGTATACTGTGGCTTTGAGAAGGAATTTCCTATTGCTCTATTCTCATGCTTCTTAGAAGACTTTAATTAAATGTATTCCCAGATTACAAAGCAAGCTGCAACTATTACTATTCCAAAAGTTAACAGAGTGAACAGTAGCTCTCTTGCTACAAAATAATCACAGAGAAAAACAAACCCCAGGAATAAACAGCACGGTGTTCAGAGTGGATTCATTGTATTAAGAGGCAAAACCAATATAGATGATAATATGTGAGAAGAAAAAAGGAAGATTTGTTGCATGATCATTTGGAAGATATCAGAAAATAAATGAGTGAATCTTGGGAAACGGTCAGAAGCCAATGTTGTTCATGGGATGAGACAGCAGGAAGATAAGCAAAAAATTCCACTGCATGTGCTTGCATGCAGTTGCCCCTGAGGCTACCTCTAATCATCCATATTCTGGAAATGCTGCCAACTGAATGAAGTTATGTGACTCTGTTGGAGTAAGGTAAAGGAGACATGACCCTTTCTGATTCCATATGATAGGGTCACTTCTTCCCATTAACTATATACAACAGGGTATCAGTAGGGAAAAGGAGGATTGGATTGCCCCAAGTATCAAGTATCCATTATAGCTGGCAATCTGATCAAAGACCACAACTGTTAGTCATCATGGATGGATCCAGTTTGTGATCATCAATCAAGCTCACCTAAAAGCCCAAAGTAGCCTCTGGTGTTATGAATCAGGCTCCATGGTGAAAGTCTGGGGCAGAGTAGGTATAAGATGGACCAGGAACAAGGGAATCTCTGTGCTTGTGGGATACTGGGCAAATAAATGAACTTTCAGCGATGACCTTGAGTGGATTTAGAGTCACATAGCAGAGAAGCCTCTGGGTTGATGCGGGGGTGTTTCCAGAGAGGCTTAAAGGAGGAAAGAAGACTCCCACACCACCAACATGGCTATGGTCCTGAATAAAAGGGAGAAAGCAAGGTGAGCAACAGCACTCACCTGCCTCTGCTTCCTGACTCCAGACAGGCCGCAACCAGTTGCCTCAAGCTCTCTCTCTCCAGCGACTTACCCACCATGATGAACTGTACCTTTAAAATGTGAGCCAAAATAATCCTGCCTTTCCTAAATTTGCTTTCGTAGGGTACTTTGTCATGACAATGAGAAGACTAACACATTTGGCTCCCTACTTAGAAGTTTTGATTTTTAAAACAAATTAAACAATTCATACCATTAAGTTCTGGTGATTCCTAGTAAAGGTTTAGCCTGAGAAGAGCTTCTTCCTTCACAGTGGTTGTTCAAACAAGTTCTACAAGACCTACCCAGGGGCCAGGCACCATCTCTTCCTGCTCTTTATTGCCAGGCATAGAGCACATGCTTGCCTATAATCTTAGCTCTTGAGCAGTTGAGTCAAAAAGATAGTGAGCACGGGGCCAGCTTGTACTACGCAATAAGACCATGTTTAAAATAAAATAAAACAGACAGAAAAAGAAATGCTGTCCCTGACTAAGTTCCTATCTTTCCACAGTGAAGAAGTAACATAATTGTTTTTGTTCACCACACCTGGGCTTCAGAGCCTGTTTGTATTGAAAAAGAGACAAGTCTTTGTGTCTGTTCATCTCCCTAATGCCATTCACACCTGACGTTGTTCCATCCTGTGGGCTGACTGTGAACACTTGAATTATAAAGGACTCAACCAATTGTTGTTTCCTTTCTGTGGCTTGTTGATGATACTTAAAGCCTAAAGTCTGCAAGCGAAGGTAAACCAGAACTTGTTTCCTGGTCATGTCAATTTACCATATACATTTCACAGTCTAAATGCAGAATAGCATGGTTTTCAACCATGTGTTCTCTGGGATCCTGAATCATTGCATTTCTGGAATTTGCTCTTCCAGAGATGGCTGTACCTTTGCCCTGTAGACCTGACCAACAACCCAGAGGAAGCACAAAGGACTCATGAGTGGATCAAGAAGTGTTATTTACCTGAGAAATGTTTATCTTGCTTCTGTTACCTAGAGAGCAAGAGATTACGTAGTATGGCAGGTATATAGTAGAGTATTATATAGCCAAGTATATAGGAGAGAATTAACTTTGCTCAAGGTGAGATCTGCCCTTTGTCCCTGGGCAGTGATGTGAATTATGATGGGGGAGTCGTCCATTTCATATCTGACCTCTGGAAGAATTGAAGACTACAAGTATTACCCCAACTCCCGGGAAGAGTTGCAGATAAAAATCTAACATGTAGACATGCACCCTGAGAATTATTTGGAACACCAAATGGTCAGGGCAAGCCTGCCTGATTGGCAATGCTTCCTGTGAATGGTCCCACAGTGTGACAAATACCATCTCTGACCCAGGGGAAAAGATGGCCAGGGATCTTTCTTGAATCCTTTCCCTTCATTATCTCTGTGCATTCCAGGTGACAATGTACACCCCTTCTCTGTAATACATGCTAACAGAGTATCCTGTGTATTCTGGAAGTTTGGTTAGGGAATGAGAGAGGCTGAAAGCAATTTGAGAACACTCAGATTTGCCATTTACGGGAGCAGTCTTCTGTATTGTTTCTTCTTGACTATCTTGGGGAAGAGCCCTCTAGGGATGTTCAAGACTCATGAACTATAGGTCCAACGTGAATAGGCAAGAGCCAATGCCTAGGAACTCACATAGGGTAAGGCAGACAGTGAACAGTAGGTAGCTCAGAGATCTGAACTCATTCTGTTTCCCATTGACTGAGAATTACCCAAAATGAACATGTCAGCACCATTCTTACAATCCAAGTTTGAAAATCTTATGCAATAGATAAGGGGAGGAGAGATGAAATCTGGGAATAGAAGGGAGACAATGAAACATCACACATGCTCGATAACATTCTTGGCTCTAGTGGGTCTCAGAAGCCCAAGGAGAACCGAAAGGATGAGAATGATGAATGCTCTTAAAGTACTAGGCTGCCTGAGATGCTGGAACTGAAACTCGCTGGGTGTAAGAGCAGTGTTTGCCTAGAATACCTCTCAGGAAGTATTAAACAAATGATGGGCTTGCTAGCACGACAGATGAGCTACTTTGAGGTGCTTCTCTGGCAAAATATGGCACAACCTAAGTGCCAAAATTATTATCAAAATAGTACTTCATCAACCACTAAAAGATATGTATTAATGATTCTATACAGATGATAGAAAAAGATAAAAGATAGATAACAGATGATAGGTAGATAGATAGATAGATAGATAGATAGATAGATAGATAGGTAGGTAGATAGATTTTATGTTAACTTAATACAAGCTAGAGTCCTTTGGGAAAGGGACTCTCTCAGTTGAGAAAATGCCACCACTAGATTTGCCTGTAGGCAAGTTTGTACTGCATCTTCTTAATTAGTGATTGACGTGGGAAGGCACAGCCCATTGTAGCTAGTGCCATCCCTGGGCAAGTGATCTTGAGATGTCTAAGAAAGAAAGTCAAGGGGATAAGCCAGTAGACAGCACCCCTCTATGGCCCCTGCATCAGCTCCTGCCTCCAGCCTGCCCTGTTTGAGTTCTTGTCCTGACTTCCTTTGACAATGGATGGTGATGTGGAACTCTAAGGTAAAATAAACCCTTTCCTCACCAAGTTGTTTTTGGTCACAGTATTTTATCATAGCAACAGAGATCCTAACTAAGATAATAATAATTAGATGAGAAGGGATAGTTCTTGTTTACCGGGGCTATGGACTCACTGGTAAATATGAAGTGTGTTGGAGCTAAAGAAAACCATTATTTTGCAAACATCTAGATACACATCAAAACAGGTAAGGGTCCCGAATGAATGCTATATCTAGGAGGCTGTATTGGTCAGGGTTAGGGTACTTGTGTGATCTGTGGTATGTCATGTTGGCTACATAGAAGGAAGAAAGCAGCCATTGTTGTGTAAAGAAAATCAGATGATGTCTCAATTGAACATGAAACTAAGATCACTAACAAGGGCCAGACAGGGATCATGTACCTACGATGCTCTGTGGGAATGGTACCCTCCTGGTTTGCTTTCTGTTGCAGTGATAAATTCCATGACCAAAAGCAACTTAGTGAGGAAAGGGTTTATTTCCGATAACAGGTTACAGTTCATTATTGAGGGAAGCCGGAGCAGGAGTAGAGATCATGCTGCTTACTGGTCTGCTCCCTGTTCATCTTTAGCCAGCTTTCTTATATAACCCAGGACCATTTTCCCAAGGTGGTACCACCCCCAGTGGGATGGGGCTTCCCACATCAGTGAACTATCAGGGCAACACCCCATAGACATGCCCACAGGCCAATCTGAACGAGGCTATTCTTTAATTAAGGTTTTGTCTTACCAAGTTGACAACCAAGATTGGCCATCACAAGACTACTTCTGCAATATTTCAGCTCGAAGTACATATGATCTTATTATAATTACAAAAAGATATCATAGAAGCCAAAATAAAAAATGTTCTATTTATAAAAGGGAAGAGAGTCTTCTATGTTCTTAAAAGGCATCCACAATCAGAAGACAAAGGAAAGGTACAGAAGCACTCCAGTCTGAAGGAGGCTGGGGAGACATAAAGGAGATAAGAAATAACAGACTCTAGGCTGATCCTCCAGAGGAAAGGAGGGAGGAAATGTCATAAAAGATGTTATTGGGTTAGCTGAAAAATAGGAACATGGATGGTTGGAATATTGAATCAACCTGAATATATCAATTTGATAACTGTGTTGTAGTTACATAATAGAATGTTCTGTCCCTATGAAATATACCCTCAGGTACTGGGAAATAGCGGATAACGATGTATATAACTTACAAATTCTTCATTAAAAAAGTGCATGTGTGCATGCACGTGCATCCGTGTGTGCCCGGGGGGTGGGGCGAGGGGGGTGGAGAACAAGTACTAAAGCTATGGAGCACCATGTTGACAGCAGTGGATCTTAGTAACTGAAATACTAATGTGTTCTGTGCTGTTTCAGTTTTCACAACTTTCCTTTGACACGATTTCCAAATAAAGAGAGAGTGTTTTCATATTCATTGAGCTGGCTTTAATCATTGATTGCTTTTCATATGCGTATGTATGGACAAATCATTAAGTACTAAGTTTATCTGCTTTACGCAGCTTGTACAAGATTTCGTCAATCTGCTTTGACACCTAACGTTTTTGACATCAAAGGAGGAAGGGTGCTGAAGTAATTGTAGGTAGCAGTAGCAAGGGCTGGGTTAAAAGCTCTTCTAGACACACGTGCACATAAATACCCGGGGAGAGTTCAATGTGCTGAAAGTCTTTTGAAGAGAAATGAGAAGGTCAGCAGAATTTATTTGCATAGTTCTTAGAATTACGGATTTGTAAAGATTCATGGTAGTGTATCTGCTCATTTCCCTTGCCCTAAATATCAGTTGTTGAAATGATCCCATTAAGGTCCTATAAAATAAGCTTCATACCCCTTAACACGACCCACTTCAACATTTGAGGATCTCAGTGGTGAAAGCATTCCAAGGGTTTACCATATCCCCTTATATTGACTCAAATCCTCATCTACTTGCTCTGTTCTTGGCGGTGGGCAAGACATTTTTGGTTTGATAATCAAAATGGCCTTCTAAGAGGAAAGTCACTTCCTAAATCCCAAATATAAGTACTTAAGTTCTCAGTGTTTATCTTCCCCATATATAAAAAATGAGTACATGGCACTGGTTTGGCTCACTGAGTGTATTAATGAGAATGAACAGTTATGGCCCCCGGTAGATTGACCATGATCTGATAGATGGCTCCACACCAATGCTATATAGACAGTGCAAAAAAAAAAAAGTAATGAGGGTCCTCTCACACAACTCCACAGGCATGTTGTGCACCATATATATGTGTGTTTTATATATGATTATATATATATGTAACATGTGTTATATGCGTTACATACATAACATATATATGTTATATATAACACACATATAAACATATATATGGTTATATATCACACACATATATAACATATGTGTCATATAAAAAAGGGGGCTCCTCTGGAAAAAAAACTTCCCTTGACTGAGACCACCTGGAGTTGGGCAACAGGCAGCAGTGATTCAAATGCTGGCCCATTCTACAGAACACAGAATATCACTGCACTCTAAGTAGAGACTCACCCAGCATTCCATTTGCTGAGTGGCACAAGGTCTACCTGACTGCTTCCTCAAGGTGGGTTCAAGGGGAGATGGGATGTCATTCCCTGGTCCAGTTGAATCTCAATTGGGGTGGGCTCTACGAAAAGGTGAACAGAAAGCATGGCTGCCCACATAGTGGATGCTAGGAATTACTGGAAAAATACACCCATCTCACCAATTTTGCAGTTGGGAGCCATCTTCCCACCATTGGCTTCTTATTTGACCAAGAATTTTTGCAAGTAGCTGTAAAAATGAACCTGTGACTTGAGAAGGAATCTCAGTGAAGGAACTCACTATTTTGATGCTATTGGTTATAGTGAGTGGGGCTGGAGAGATGGAAAATCAAGAAAATATTATCAATTGGTTTGAATGTTCACCTAACACAAATTAGAATTACTCAAGTAGGGAGTGCCACCTGAAGAATTGTCCTGCTTGCCTCAGTTGATATCAGGAGGTCCACCCCGATTGCTGGCAGCACCTCCAGGTAGCCGCCCAAATGAAAAGGAGTATTTCTGAAGGAAGTTTATTCTCACCTTTCGTGCTGGAGCCCCAATACCCTGGCAACGAGGTTGAAGCCTGTCGACTAGGTTCCAGACTTTCCGGGAATTTCGGCTTACCAGCCACTCTGCCCCTTCCTCCCCTTTGCTGTCATGGCAACAAAAGTCTTTCATTATGTCTGCATGGCCTAGTAATATCTTAGCTGGCTGGTGTTAGCTGAGAAGGAGAAGCGGCCATTTTTTACTCAAAAGTAATTGTCTTTGTAAAATATCTTGCAGGCTTCTAAGTCCTGGCATGTGTAAAGCTACCCATTCATACTGATAGTAACAGATAGAAGCAAAGGGGGCCTAGATAGAGAAAAAATAAATACGCACCAAACAGCTAAAACTGTAAAATACAAACCTTCTTTGCCTACATGGCACTCTGCTCTGTTTGGGGCAGATGGAGATATTACTCAGCTAACAGTATTAAGTCAAATGTTCTTTCTTAGCAAACAAGATAAGTCGCAGGAGGAAGGACTCCCAACCCCCACCCTGGGCGTGACTACATCTACATACGAAACCTGTGAAGGCCTGAGCAACATCTACGTACCAAAAAACTATCTGGCTTTTCAATTTTGTCTCTTTCTGGTGTGGCGCTTTCCCTGGTCATGTACATTGTCAGTCTCTCCCTCCTTCTCTTCTTGGTGTGGTTTTTCCACTGACAAGGCGCATTGCATTGTCAGTCTCTCTCTCGCCCCTCTCTTTTCTTAACGTACACTGTTAATTCCCCTATTAAAAACGCTCCTGCGTTTTACTTCTAAAGCGTGTTCCACGTGTCATTTTAAAGCGCGATCGTGCGTGTCATTTCCTCGGGTCCCATAAAAGAACGAACTACCCTGTTCGTTTGTCATTCCTCATTTTTCCTGCACTCGTACTCCCTCCTGCGTAGAGTTTCCGTGAACCCATCTGTGGGAAAGGCTGGTTCCCTCCACACTTTTGCTCTCTTGGCCTTGCCTCTCGGCACAATCTCGGTTTACCCTGTTGTTACTACAGCTGCTGATTCCTTCACTGAAAGCACAACCAGCTTTCTTTTTGGAACAAAAATTATACAGATCTCCAGGAACTTTCCAGGTCTCCAGCACCAGCTTGTGACTATTGATATGTCCCTTTTGTGTACTGAGCAACAACTATTCTGGGGCTACACTGTCAGTTGAGGCACCCAACCTCCAGGACCGAGTACCAAGTTCTGAGTGTCTCATGTGTGGTTTGACTGTGATTATTTCAAAAGTCAATATATATATATATATATATATATATATATATTCACATATTTACATATATATTAATTCATATATTCATATATATATTCATATGTACATATGTATTCGTATATATTCAACACCTTGGTTGAATATATTCAATATATATAGGGAATATATATTCATATATATGTATATGAATATATATTCATCATCTTGATTCTGTCCCTTTAGTGAGCCTGACTAGAGCAGTAACTGTACTTTTGATGAATGTACAGAGGGCGGAAGGCAAACCCTCTCATTTTGCAGAACATTTTTACAGGGAGAGCTGTGGGTTTGACAGGGGCATGCCAGAGGACAGAGATCAGGGCATGAAAACAGGAAGTTTATTCTTATCTTATTGATTTGTGAGAGTTAAAATACACTGAAGATTATTTCTGTGCCACTTACATATATCCTAAGGCCCTTCTTCCTGATGAGCTCGATTTTATATATGCATGGTGACTGTGGTTTTAAGTCTTAAATTTTAATTTAGTAAGACTTACCAATTATTTCCATTCTGATTTATGCTTTCTTTGTTTTGGCTTTTGAGATGGAGTCTCATGTCACCTAGACTGGCCTCAAATTTACCTTGTGGTGGAGACTGACCTTGAACTCATGATCCTTTTGCCTCTACCTCTACCTCAGCCTCTACCTGAGTGCTGGGATCACAGGTTTGGGCCACTATGGCTTGTGTTTTCATTTCTTAAGATTTCTTCCTGGGGATGGAGCAATGGTTTAATGACTAAGAACACTGGCTGCTTTCCCAGAGGACTTGAGTTTGATTCCCAATACCCATATGGCAGCTCACAGCTGTCTGTAACTCCAGTCCCAGGGGATCCAATGCCTTCTTTGGACTCCTCAGACACTAGGCATCCACACGTTGTACATACATACATGCAGGCCAAACATCCATACATACAAAGATAAAAACGGGGAAAATACAAAAAATATTCTTTCTATATACTCATCAATAATTTTGTCTTTTAGATTTACTACCTTTTTCTGTTTATTTTTGTTCGAGAAGTAGTTTCAGTACGTAGCCCAGGTTGGTCTCCAACTTGTGACACTCTTGCTAGATCTTCTGAGTGCTGGGATTATAGGCATGCACCCTCAAACTTGACTAGATTGAAATTTCTTTATATTCCAGGTATTACTGTTTTTTTTTTCATAGACAAGGTTATTGTCTGGGCTGGCCCTAAACACCTTGGGGCTTAAGCACTCCTCAGATTTTAGCTTCCCAAGCAGGTGGAACTAGAGGGATGGACCCCACCCAACTTCCAGATCTGAGTATGTGACAAAGACCACATCTCATATGGAAAGTGGTTCTTTCTGGGCTGCTTAGGAAACAGTCTGCCTCTCCAAGGATGCATCTCTTCAGCCCCATTGAGTTCCGTGTATGATGGCATTGGTCTCCATTCTCCTCCATTTCTTCTCTGCATCCCCCTTCTCTGTGTTTTCTAGACCAGTCTGTCAAACCCAGCCAAAGGTCTATGGCGATCACTCTAACTCAATCTCTTCTATAAATTACTTCTGGGAGAATTTCCTTCCTCGTGACATTCTGCCTTTTCACATGTGAGCATGGTATATCTTTACTCATGCTTACTTGCATCAATTAAGTGCATGCTGGCGGGTCACAGCTGTAACCCCAGCACTTGAGACGAAAGATGGAAGCTCCTGACCCGCTCTGAGCTTTGCTGCAGAATGCATGTGTTTGTCCATGTCAGTCTTGCTCATCTTTGACATGTATTCCTAGATAGTTTATTTTCTTCTGGCTGTTGTGAGCATCTCGGGTGCTGGAATCACAGGTGAGTACTGCAATGCCTGTCTGAATAGTATATAATTTTAAACATTGTATCCTCATATCCTCTAATTTATCACTGGTATCTGTGAATACTATTGAGTTTCCAAGTATAATATCTAATTTTATGATAGTAGGTGGCTCATCCCAATTTCTGATGCCGTAACAAATTACCCAAGACCACGTCATTTCTAAACTGATTTGGCTCACAGTTCTGAAAGCTAGAAAGCCTTAAAGATATGCCAGTAGCTGCTTAGGCCATAGGAGGGAGGTTAGTTACGGGATCATAGGCGACTTATCAGTGGCTATTCTGGAGAAAATGGCAACCTTTCCCGCAGCAATCATTAGCTGCCAGTAGAAGCTCTGAGGGGCGGGGCCTCACGGAGCCCTCTCCCATGTTGGGATGCTGTGCAGGCAAGCAGAGCATGCAGTGGTTTTGTGAGTTTAACAGCCACACCTAAAGAGAAGACATCTTTTTGCTGTCTGTCTTCTAGTCCTCTGGCTTTTATAGCCTTTCCTCCCATCTTCTGTGATAGTCTCTGAGCCTTGGAGGACGTTATGTAATGTCCCGTTTAGAGCAGAGCACCCTAATTTATTCTTGGTACTTTGGCCAGTCATGAGTTTCTCTCTCCTGTTGCCTTGCTGCTCTGCTGGGTCCCATGCACTTTTCCCATGCTGCTCTGCTGGGTCCCACGCACTTTTCCCATGCTGCTCTGCTGGGTCCCATGCACTTTTCCCATGCTGCTCTGCTGGGTCCCATGCACTTTTCCCATGCTGTCTGCTGGGTCCCATGCCCTTTACTTCTGCATTGCTGCTCCGTCAGGTCCCATGTACTTCACTTCTCCCATGATTCATTGTTGCTCTTCTGGGTCCCACGCCTTGTGCTTTTCATGATGGAGTAAAAAAGCTTTAGTGTTTCCACAAGAGACTAGTTTCTTGACTAAAACGTCTCTGTAATTTTTTATTTTATTTTAGATGCACTATAGTTAAGATTGGTAACTGACAGCAATAAAATCCAGGGTTGGAATAACTTCCTTCATAGTTCTCGGGCTTTGTTCTATTTCCCTCTGATTTCTGTGGCTGGGTGGAGTAGTCTGGCGATATTATAGTGTCCGGTTCTTTGTTTCTTTGTGTCCTTGGGGGGCAGTTTATTTGGAGGCCTTTTCAAGTAGGTTCTTCAACTTCATGACACTGAACCCGACGTCCATGTTTTCTTTGTTGTCCTGAGCACCTGGAGGTCCCAAACACGCCCTTCAGTTCTACAAAGCCTACCCCCCTTTTTTTTCGTTACCGAATTTTCTCTGATATCTTATGTTCTCTCTACAATATACAATTTTGAGATCAAATATTCTTGTAGTCTTTTGTATCACGAACAATAACTTTTTTAAGAGAGAGGGTTTTTTCATGTTGCTCATGCTAGCCCTGAATTCCCGAGTTTAAGTATTTGATCCCTTTGCCTCCTGTGCTCGAGTAGGTGGGATTGTAGCATCCGTCACCTCGCCTCACATTGTAATGTTACTGCAATCATTATTTTTAATATATAATTTAAAAAATGTTTATATTACTTGGCATTTTGCCTGCATGTCTGTGTGAGGGTGTCAGAAGCCCTGGAATTGGAGTTATGATCAGGTGGGAGCTGTCATGTGGGTGCTGGGAATTGAACTCCTGTCCTTTGGAAGACGAGCCAGTGCTCTTTAACTGCTGATGCATCTCTCCAGGCCCCACTAGTGTTACCAGATTTGAATGTTAAAGGAAGAAGGTGTAAGTTTGTGAAGGAGAACATTCTTGCTGTGATGCAACAGAGGAAACATTAAGAAAACATTAAGGGCTGGATGTGGCTCTGATGCAGAGTGCTTGCCTAGCATGCATGAGGCCATGGGGTTCAGTCCTCAGACATGAGCCAGAAAGGTCTGGTGGTACATGCTGGCAATGCCAGCAGTTGGGAGGCAGAGGCAGGAGGATCAGAAGTTCAAAGTCACCCTCCAGTACATGGTAAGTTTAAGGGCATCCTACATGAGACTGCATGAGACTGTCTGAAAAGAAAGAAAAAGATATGGATCAAGAATATAGTTACATTTGTGTGCTTAAACGATAAGGCTCATCAGAAAGTTCAATGCTTATTGCTATGAAAGTACTGCTGAGTGCAAATTAACTGCTTAAGATATGTGTGAATTCTATTGGTGACAGTGTTGCAAATCTTGTGCTTTGTGCTTACATCTTAACAGAAGCGACACTATGTATCTGTTGGAAGTTGGAATAAACTAAAATGTTCTTTTTCTTCTCTAAGCTCATAGACCTTCGGGGAGCCTTTGGCACTGGAGTGCCCCACTCAGATGGTGCATCTTCTAAATGCATCTTCTAATTGTATGTTTCCTCCTGATTTTACATCTCTTTGTTCTTTGTTCTGATTTCCAGGAAATGACCTTTGTTCTCCATTCTTTGGTTGAATTTTCTAAAGTTATTCTTTAAAGATCTAATGACTCTCTTTTGTTCCCAGAGCTTCCTTAATTTTAATACCCGTGATTTTGCTTTTTGTCTGAAAGATTCTTTCCTGTTTTCTGAAAAACAAAGGTCCCTTCCCCTTTTCTTCTAGTCTTTTTGTCTTTGTGTCTTCATCATCGCTATTCTTTGCTGTTTTGTTTCTAGGGACCCTGAGTTCAAAACAATCAACCATGGGACCTCTATTGATGGTACTTGTTATCTCTTCCATGATTTTTCTGTAATAGTAGGGTTTTTAAAAACCATTGGTTTGTAATTTTCACAAGACTGTAAGGGTATAGCTCAATAAACTATGAAAGGTCAAGGTGGAATATTTGCACCATGCCATGAATTCCCTGTGACCTTTCCCAGTAAATATTCTCTCTGAGGCAAAACCTCTGCTGATACAAAATAAACCTTGCCTGTTCTTGAACTTCATATAAACGAGTAAGTGGAATCATAAGTTATTTACATCCTCTCTTGGATTGGGCTTTTTTTATTCATCACACCTTCGACATTCATATGCAGTAGTAAAGGTCCAGTCTCCCTTTTCCTGAATAATGCCTCATGGTATGAATATATTACATTATTTATCTATTACTTATTATCCACTTATCTTGTTTCCAATATTTGGCAACTATGAATAATGGCTTATGGAACCTCCACATACATTCATATTAGTAATTAATTATGTATGCACATATCACAGTGTATGTGGAGCTCAAAGGAAAACTTGTGAGAGTCGGTTCTTTCCTTCTACTGTGTGAGACCTGGGGATGGAGCCCAGGTCACCTGGCGTGGCTCAAGTGCCTTTATCAGCGGAGCCATCTTGTAAGCCTCCATCTCTAGGATTTTAATTTCATCTTTTAAAAACTTAAACTACAGTTGTGAAACAACAATGCTATTGTATGATACACGTTTTCTTATGATATCTTGTTGGGATTGCATCATTATACCTTGCTGAGGTATCTCCTTTCATAGTGAATGTCGGTGGATAGTGAATTCCTGGAGTCTTAATTAGGCCCCGTTCTTCCACAGTTGTCAGCGTTGCCCTTGCCACTGTGAAAAGGTTGCTCCAGGTCCTTCAGTGTCTGTTATTGCTTCTGAGAAGCCAGAGTCTGTTGACTGATTACTTTTTGGGTAACCAGATTGCTTTTCCTCACTGGTAGCTCCTGAGATTTTCCTTCTGAAATTTATATTCTGTTCTTTCATTATTATTATTTTTTTTTTGGTGTGGTTTCATTTTGATTTAATCTTGTTTGATGGAGCGAATACTTTTGATGTAAGGTTTTATTTACAATTATGCAATATCTCAGTCATTATCTTTCCAAATAGTGCTTTTCATTATTTCCTCTTACTATTCTCTTTATTATTACTCCATGTTATTATTATCTGCCAAATTTGTTAGGTATTCAAGTCCTTCATCTAGAACTCTGCTGTTACTAAACATGCTTATTTTAAAAATATTTTCAGGGCCTGGGAGATGACTCAGCCAGTATAAGCACTTGCTTTGCAAACCTGACGGCCTGAGTTCAATCCCTGAAACCCAATAAAAAGCTGGATGAGGTGGCATGCATCTGTAACTGGAGCACATCTATGTGACAGGAGGCAGAGACAGAGAATCATCCTGAAGCTCACGGACCATCGAGGCACTGTTTAGCAGAACCAAGAGAGCTTGCCTCAACAAGGTGAAAAGAGGGTCTCTCAAATGTCCTCTGACCTCTGCATGTGCATGGTGGCA
Source organism: Cricetomys ansorgei (assembly GCA_026225945.1). Lineage (NCBI taxonomy): Eukaryota > Metazoa > Chordata > Mammalia > Rodentia > Nesomyidae > Cricetomys > Cricetomys ansorgei. Next base: position 12,766,800 of record JAMJFZ010000236.1, read on the forward strand.
CATAACACACGCAACAAATTAAAAAAAAATTTTTTAAAGATGTTTCTTATTCTGCTGAGACACTTGCTGGCCCGTGACCCATATCTTACCAATTGCTCCCAAAGATTTGGAGAAGGAAACATTGAGTAATTAATTCAATTATTCTTGTAGGAAAATGCTTCCATTTCTTTGTGCCATTAATAAAGAGAAGTATGAAAATAAATAAATATTTATATTTGATAATAGATCCAAATTAATACTTCAGTTAAGTAATAAAGTAATTACCATTGCCTGTGGAGCTTGTCTCTCACACAGAGGGGAGTGGGGAGAGAAATTAAAGCATGATATGGGAAGAAAGGAACAAACTAACCTTCAGGGTTCAGATGGTTTGACATGCTTTTTAAAAATCATTTTTCATGAATATTGATAAACTTTCAAACCATCTTCACGAGCACATTGTCGTGTCTCAGAGAAGCTAATAAACACAGAGTTTAAGAAAAACATCTATCTTCCTTGCACCTCAGTTTGTAATAGACGTCAGTGAAAACCCACCAAATCAGCCTTTAGGCAAAGTGTCCATAGAGCACCTCTGATACCCTTTGACAATCCGCTCAGTCCCACTCACCTATTGAGACGCTGGAACTAGAGTTGCTCACTAGTAAAACAACTGACTTGGTTTCTTTAGAAGATGTCCCTGGATCAATAAGCTCGGTCTGTCAGCGTGGCTGTGATCTGCCTGGTGCCTCATCCACTGCCCTCTTCTGAGGTTTCGTTATGATATAGCCATGCATGTGTGTAACGTTCTTTGATAATTACACCAAAGGATCAGATCCCTTCGGATACAGCATCGCTTGTTGTATTAGACATTGATAGTAAGACTCTTTGTCCACTGTACCTCTTTTCTCACTGGCCACATCGGTGCCTGGCAGGCTGACTTTGAGTTGCCCTCACCTACCTCTGGGACTCAGGGCTTTTCTCTGGCTTTCAGACCTATCACACTCCAGCGTTGAGGTGGAAGAAGTGTCAAGACATCAATACTTCAGGGTCCTGGGTAGGAGCATTGATAGCTTCCCTGGCATTCTTGACTTTTGGAGAGATCTCTCAAGTGCACAGTCTAAACTTTTCCAGGGTTTCCTGGGGGAAAGAATCTCCGCTTGCCCTTGTGTTGGTAACTTGCTTTATAAGGAACATTCAGCTGAATGTTTTCTCTTCCCAACTTTTCTTCACTGTTTTCCATCTGGACCATTGCCCAATCAGTTATTTCAGTTGAAATTATTTTTATCAGCATAAATCAACTGTATGAAATAGTAGATTTCACTATGACATTTTTATGTCACACATCTCCAGAGATATCCAATGAGTCCCGGATGCAAAATACCCTGCTGTCAGCTGAGTCTGAAGATCTGTCCAGATAACAGGAGAAGCCATCACCCCAGGTGATGCTCAAGCAGCAAGGCAGTTCCTCATCACCCCGCAGCCACCCACGTGACACTCATCTCTGAAGTGTTTCCAGAGCTCTCCTAGCAGAGCTGGCCACCTGGACCGCAGAGCCAAGGCATGCATTACCTGCCTCATGTGAGAAAGCAAACAAATTACTAATAACAGGGCTGGCTCTGGTCCTTAAGTGCTGTCTCCAGCACTCCTGAGCCTTCCCACAGTGTCAACTGCGCAGAGCACTAAGAACTTCATTTTTCCCAGTAGTGTTTCCTTTCCACAAATTAAAACTGCATTTGTTTTTCAGCAGTGATTCAGTCCACTCTGCTGCTGGCGTATTTATGCAGTGCTCTGCTTAAAGAAGGTGAGAGGTACCCTGAGGTTTCTCTTCTAGCACAGGACTTAAATATGGAAGACACACCATGAAGAAGAAGAGAACATGATTTTTATAGCCCTTTAATGACAGGGTAATTGCTAAAGCTCTAGTCCAAATGGTGACTTTTCATTCAAATTGGAAAATAAAATACAGACAATATGAATGCATTAAAATATGTTTGCTACCTTGGGAAGATTTTTTTTTAATACATAGAAGGGTTGGTGAAAGCATATGATATTGGGACCCAGAAAAGAATAACACAAAACTATGCAAAGCTTCTGACCTTCTACCCACAGAACCTGGCATCTCTCTGTCCCCAAATCAATCATAAAACACAGAAATGTTGTACGAGCCATCCTCTTCCTTTGTGAGTAGGACTGGACATGAAGAACTTCTCTGGTTTACTGTCTTAGAGTAGAACAGGAGGCCCTCACAGAAGGGGCTCTGGCCCAGCCCTGGAGCAAGAAACACTGCACAGAGATGCCGAGGGAAATGAACATGTCTGGCTGGATTCCCTCCCCAGACCATTACCACGGGGTCCAAACACATCACCATAGGCTTATATATTCTTCATTGAATCCAAACATAAGAACAGACCATTTTCCCTTGGTCTTTAGATCTTCATGTTGGAAGGCTCACATGCCATGTAAATACTTTGTTTTGTTTTGTCTTGTCTCTGAGATGTGCTCTCATGTAACCCAAGCTGTTCTTTAACTTGCTGTGTAGCTGAAGATGACCTCGACTTTCCTGCCTCCATCTGCTACATGCTGGGACAATGTGCATATACCACCACTCCCAGGTCATGTGGCACTATGAATTTGTAACATACTAAGCACATACTCTATGATCTGAGCTACATCCTCAAGTCCATGTCATGAAAAAAAAATGGTTGTATTTTTGTTTTGTTTTGTTTGAGACAGGCTTTCACTATGTAGCTCTGGATGGTCTGGAACTCACTATGTAGACGAGGCTGGCCTCCAACTCACAGAGATTTGCTAGCCTCTGCTCCCAAGTGCTGGGATTAAAGGCGTATGCCACCATTCCTAGCCCAGAATATTTTACTAAATAAATTTATAATGCGTTTCTCCTCTTTTCTAAAAAAAAAAAAAAATCTTTTAAAATTAAATTTTAGGTTTGTATTCCGAGCAATGGGCTCCATTATGGCACTTTCACATGCACATGTTCCGCTTGGCTCTCATTTGTCCCCTCCCTCCGTGCCTTCCCTCCTTTGTGTCCCCTGCCTTCATGTGGCTGCTTCCCTTCCTTCTGCCAGCTAGAAGCCCTTCTGCTTTCAGGCTGTTACTAACTTGGGTTGCTGCAGCATTGTGGGCCACGATCCTTACGGTAGAGAGGAAAAGCGTCCTTCGTTTCCCAACCTATGGTAGTTAATCCTGTGTATACTGCGACTTGAGGTGTTTATATAAATGCCAAATAAATATTTTTTTAAAAAATTGATATATTGACTCCCTTGATACAACAGTGATGTTATAAACATCATCGCATCAACTGGAACGATCCCCACCCCCAACCCATGGGCGTTTTAGATAGGTTCTTATGACTGTGGTGAACCACCACGACCAGAGCAATGTGGGGAGGAAAGGACTCCTTTTGTCTTACAGCTCTCATGTCACACTTCTTCACTGAGGGGAGCCAGGGCAGGAACTGAAGCAGAAGCCGCAGAGGAACGCTGATTATCGGCTTGCTCCTCCTGGGAAGCTCAGCCTCTTTTCTTACATAACCCAGGACCACCCACACAGGGGCAGCACCGCTCTGAGCGCTTCGAGGCCCTCCCACATTAATTACTAAGAAAATAGCTTATGAAAGAGCCCAGAGGCCAATCTGGTAGGGGCATTTTCTCAGTAGAGGTTTTCTCTTCTCAAATGACTGTAGATTGTAACAAGTTGGGGGAAAAAAAAAAACAAAAACAAAAACAGGACAATTATCAAAAGCAACTTGGGAAGTAAAGATTTGTTACATCTTGTAGGTTAGGGTCCATCATGACGGGAAGCCTAGGCAGCAGCTCAAGGGCATACATGGATTCAGGAACCACAGCAAAGACCATGGTAGCATGCTGACTTACTGGTTTGCTTAGTGTGTGTGTGTGTGTGTGTATACTGAGTATGTTTTGTGTTAGCTATCCACTGCTGGGCATAAGACTTACCCTTAAACGTGGTTAATATATCCAATGGGACTCCAGTGGGCCACCTGCCCAGGGTTGGCACCATTGACAGTGGGCTGAGCACCCCCACATCAATAATTAATGTAGAACAATTCCAATAGACTTGCCTATAGGTCAATCTGAGAGGCAATTTCTCAACCAAAGTTCCTTAATCCTAAATGACTCTGACTTGTGTCAAGTTGACAAAACCCAGCCAGCTCCTCTACCTTGGTGAATGTTGGTCTGTGCTCCCATTGCTTTGGGTGGTGATGGGAGAAGCTGCTGTCTGAAATGCTTTAGAGACTGTCCGACAGAAGGGCTGATTGTTCCCATGAGGTCATCCAGAAGGCAGAGTCCTTCTACTGGGCCCTAGGGGAAGTCATAATTGTATTATGTATTATGTATTCCCTTTTGACAGATACCCGAGAGAAACTACCTAAGTGGGGAAGGATTTGTATAGTTTATGGTTTCAGAGTTCATCTCACAGGCTTAGACAGAACAGTGTGTGTGTGTGTGTGTGTGTGTGTGTGTAGGGGCATGTGTCAGTGAGTTTCTTCACTCCACAGTGGACAGAATGTAGGGAGACACACGAGAAGAGACCAGGGACAAGATACCCACAAGGATCTACCCACAGTGACCTACCTCCTTTAGGTAGGTGCTTTCCAATTCACCGAGATGGGCAAGGTCTGGTCAATTCATCTTTCCTCTTGTCCTGATGTTAGGTACCTGGTTTCTTTTTACTGGCCTGACACTCTATCAATCAGGGATTTCTTGTCTGAAGCTTTAAATCTGCTCCTTCTTTTCTGGACAAACTGTACACTTTTCTAGTCTTCCCACTCAGCCTTTTATTCTTTATTCTCACTATGAATCTGAATAAAACCATCCAGGAGCCATCACCCACAGCTGGGATGCGATGCTACCTTGAAGTGTCCTCTTAACACGTTAGTTTGTCCATTACTTTTAAATTTAAACTCATTCCAAATTTTAGGACATGCACAATATTCCAGAATATAACATGAATGGACATTAGCACAACTTCCAATATAATCCTTCTTTTCACCTGTAACCTAATAAGCTTAGACTTCTCTATCTATATTCTGGTTTTTGGTGTTTCTTCCTCTTCTTCTCCTTCTTCTTCTTCTTCTCCTTCTCCTTCTTCTCTTTCTCCTTCTCCTCCTCCTCTTCTTCTTCCTCCTCCTCCCCTTCTTCCTCCTCCTCCCCTTCTCCTTCTTCTTCTCTTCCTCCTCCTCCTCTTCCTTCTCCTTCTCCTCCTCTTCCTCCTTCCTTTCTCTTTTTGTTTTTTTTAGATGCTAGGTATTAAACTTGGAGATTCACATATGGTAGGCAAGTGCTCTCTTACTAATCTATATTCCAAGCCCTGTTCTGATGTTGAGATTACACGTGAATCACTCATTTAGCTCTGATTATAGCATTCTCAACATTCTCCTGCCTATGTCTTCAGACTCTTCCAAATTTCTACTGCAAATCAGTTCAAAAGCTTAGGAATCATGTGATTAGGTTTAATCAAAGTGACAGCCCCACTTCTTTGGTACCAGTTTTCCATGACACCTACTGTTTCTGTAACAGCCGTAACAAGATATCTGACAGAAATAACATAAGGAGGGGAATATACTTTGGCTTATGGTTTCAGAAGATTCAGACCATGGTTGCTCAGTTCTGGGATCATGGCAAGCCACAACATCATGGTAGTGGCAATGTGGGGAGAATAAGGGTCTTCATCTCATGGTGGGTGGGAAATACCCCTCCCAGCCACCCACACACATGGGAATGACAGGAACAGGATATCTCTAAATTTCCATCCTTAGTAACTTAGTTTTTCTTGCAACATCCCATTTCCATAGATTGCCCCAAACAACACCAACAGCTGAGGATTAAACATTCAAGATATGAGCCTTCGGGGAGCATTTCATTTGCCAAGCAGAAAAACACTGATAGTGTTAAAATGGTCATGATGCTGAAAAATTGTCAGAGACAACATGAAATAGAAAGAAAATAGAAATACGGGGATACCTTGATTGTCTGGATCTGGCATCATCCTGAGGGCGCTTGTCAATCAGATACTAGGGTCTAGACCACTAGGGAGCAAGTTCTCTGTTGAGAGATAAATGCATTAAACAGCTGGCTGTGAGATGTTAAATATTCAGTCTCCAATTCATTGGTTTTCAGCCTTTGGTGTTAGTCTGCTTGTGAGGGGACTACTCACTGTTTGTAACAATGGGAGTGTGTTCAGGCATCTGTAACAACAGATGCCTTTATCACCAAGGGTTTAGATGACAAGTTTAGATGACAGAGACCATTATACCTTGTGCTCAGCTAGTTATGAGGTCAGCTTTAAAACTTGAACTCATCCTACTGAAGAAAGCTAAACTCAAGACCTCCTGTTCCAAGGACTCTGGCTTGCAGAGTGATGGGTTTATCACCTGTTCCAAGGATCCTGGGTTTGCATGGTGATGGGTTTTTCAAGGCCTTGCTCCTGGGAAGCTCTTTTGCGTTTTTGGCCTCCAAAAGAACATCATCTTTGCCTTCTTACTAATGGATAAACAGAGGCAATACCTATACCATACTAAGCGCTGAGCAAGGATTCAGACATCAGCTCCCAATGGCTGGGCATCTTGCACTATCACAGGCTTCTTTTTGCAGCCCTGACAGACCCTCTGAAGGGGCCTGATTCATCTTTTCGCCCTTACACTTAGCACAGTTTCCAGCAGAGAACGTGTCCTCAAGTGTTCTGTAACATGCAGAGTGGATGATGTGATTAAGTTCTGGCTTCACATTTCCTTTCATTTGGCCTTAGCTGCCACCCTGAGCCTTGGCTGTCTTCCCCACATAATGGAGAAGCTAATGCGTGTCCTCAGTAACACAGCGTTGTTCAGAATGCATTTGTGAACAGGCTTGTATAAGTGGAGAAATATTTGCTAAGTGTTTAAAGTGAGCTCAACCCTAAATCCACCCACAATGATGCATGCGCCCTCATTGCCCTCCTGGAGGGCAGTTCCAGACACCGTGATGGATTCATGTTCCTCTAGCTCTCAGCAGGTTCAGGAGGTGGTTGGCATTCTAAGCTCCAGTTTATAGAAGGGAAGGTGAAACTTAGAAACTTAGAAAGACTACAGAACTTGTGCAAGACAGACAGACATGCACAGAGAGGACAGTCTTTCAACATCATCGATACCTATCCACTAGCCTGAATGGTCCTTCCTATGACCTCTTAGGGGAAAAAAAAAAATTTCCCCAAAGATTACAAGGTATCAGAGCTAGGGGCAATCATCTGCCTCAACCCTCCTTACTGAAGAGGTGATGAGATTGAGTGTGAGAAAGACTGACCTTGGAATGTAGGCTGGAGCTGGCGCTGCCCTCCAGAAATGGCCTCTGAAAGAGGGAGCACATTCCCTTCTTCTCTGACCGGATCAGAAGGACACTCAGGCCATCCCAAATGCCCTAAGTTGTATACAAACTGAAATCCATACAACTGCCGTGTAGACATGGGCCTTTAAGGAATGAAACGAAATAGAAAAGAATGAAAAAGCAGGTTCTAGTTCGCAAGCAACTCAGGTCTGCACAGCAAATCACTCAGCATGTGAACATAAATGCGTTCCTGTCAAACTCTTCATATGCACTGTATATAACCAAACTTCTGCCATCTGTGTTTCATATGGAATTTCACGGTTTAATCTGTTTTTTTTTCTTTTTTGAATAAACGAGCTAGACTATGTGTATCATTTTGCATTTCTCTATCTGTCCTAGAAATCTTTGCAAATCAGAACATGTAACCATTACCACCTTCTCTTTCTTTTTTAGACATTTTTTTTAAATGGCACTTGTGTGCACACACAGGTGTGCAGATGACCACGGAGGTCAGACAACAACACCGAATTCCCTGACTCTGGAGTTAGAGGTTGTTGCAAGCCATCTGATGTGGGTGCTGGGAACTGAATTCTGGTCCTCTGGAAGGATAACAAGTGCTCTTCATGGCTGGGCCGTTTCTCCAGCTCACATCACTTCATCGCTGTCGATGTTGGCTGCTGTTCTACGGCATGGTCCTTACTTGCTTGGCCAGTTTTCTACAATGGACATGTGTGCTTATTTAACTTTCTTGTTTCTGCCAACTCTGCCAGCTTGTATATCCCTTGACATGTATCTTTGTGCACATGTACAGCATATGGGGGAGATTCCTAGGTGTGAAATTGCTAGGCCAGAACACAGGGGCACTTAAAAATGTATGAAGACTCCCAAAATTATCCTCCAAAAATTCCTGTTCCAGTTTAGACCCTTCTCTGTACAAGCTGTCATCAATGGGATACCATGTTTTATTTTGCAGTTCCGAAGGATTGAACCCATGGCCTCACATGTGCAGGGCCACGCCCCAAGTTGTGACACCAGATGCCAAGCACACCTCGCCGCTGTGACGGGATGAGCACAGCACCTCGGCCGCTTCGCTCTTCCGATTCCTACTGACGTAACGCTTCTTTTCGCTCAGCGATCGTTGTGTGCGCTACTCTTGCGGATTTAAGCATGAGGTTTCACAAAGAAACCAAACACATCTCTGTTCCACGAGATTATCGCGAACCGAATGTTTGTACCGCCCCAGATTCGTAAGTTCAGATCCTGCGAGGTGATGCAATTAGGAGGTGTGGCCTTCGGGAAGTGATTACCTCATGAGAGAAAAGCCCTCCAAGGTGATTAGCATTCCTGTGACTACTGTTGCATAGTACTCCCTCACCTTCTTTCCCATGATGCAAAGGCACAATGAGAAAGCAGCAGACTGTAACAGAGAGAGGGTCCTGACCTGAGCGCCACCATACTGACACCCTGATTTTGGAATCTACCTTCCACAACAGTAAGAAATATGTCTGTTGTTTATGAGCCACCCAATAAATGGTACTTCATTATAGTATCCCAGACTGACTAAGCAGATTGTTTTACTTTGTAAAGTATAGATAAAAGACCAAATGGGCTAGAATTCTTGGTGTATTGGACTGTTAAACATATGCATTTGGTGACTTGTCACAGGAAGTGATATTTTCAAGGTTGCATGGATACAGAGGAATTCTTACTTGAACAGAGGATACATTTGTAGAGAGAACTCCTACAGAGAACTGAATATGAAAGCCCAGATTTAGAGATAGATGTGTTCAAGAAATGCTCACTATACAAAAGGGTTTTCCACACAGGATACTTTTGTCTGCCTAGCTCCTCATGTGTATTTAAAATAAAATGTCTTCTGTATCAATTACTTCTCTCATTGCTATGACAACGCAGCCAACAGAAGCTACTTAAGGAAGGAGAGGTTTATTTTGCCTCTAGGGTTCAGAAGGGATACAGTCCATCAGGAAGGCCCGGTGTCAGGAGCTTGAGAAAGCTGATTACGTCATGTCCACAGTCAGGAAGCCCAGAGAGACGAATGCTAGTGCTCAGCTTGCTTTCCCTTTCTTTGTCCAGTCCGATACTCTCCATGGGATGGTCTGCCACATTTAGGGTATCCCTTCCTTCCTCAGATAAACTTCCCAGGGAACCCTCAACAGATACACCAGGGTCTCAATTCCTAGGTGACTGTAAATCCTATGGAGGTAATGACCAAGATTAACTATTGAACCCTCATGAAGATCCATTATCTACACAGAGCATCAAAAATATCTGTAATAAGAAAAGAAATATAAGTCTCTAAAATATGTGACCAAATCTCTTCTTCAGAGGGGACAAACAACCAACAGGTTTTTTAGAAGTGTCCCTTCTTGAGCAGGAACTTTCATTGCTCAAAAAAAATGTGTTCTTATTGCTTGCCTTACTGATCTTTCTGTATTCTATTTTATTCATCTTTATAAATTAAGAAATGTTTAATTCAGCAACATCTCTCACGAGAAGAGTGTGTAGCAGTATGCTTCTGCTGGGGCATCTCAGCAAGGAGACATGGGAGCATATTCATATCTGCAAACTCTGCCAGACCTTAGCAGAGGGAACCACCGTCCTGGCCAGCGCCATACTCCATCAACAGTGGAACCTCAAGCATCTGAGCTCAGGTGTTTTTATTGATTCAGAACTCCTTAGGCATGCTACTGATAGCACATGCAGACCATTAGCAATTAAACAACCCCCATAGAAACCAACACCTGCAAACAATGCAAAACGCTAAGAACCTAGGCTGCCCTTTTCCCAACAGTCCACAAAAACATTTTAAACATAACTAAAAATAAACTCCCCAACATTTCCCCTTTTCTGTATAAAAAGAATTGCTTTATCTTTACAACACAATTTAACACTACACCAGCAAAATTATTTATAAGATGAACATGAAGCTTCTAATGCACATGACCAAATGACAACCAAACATCTACCAAGCTTTTCACAATGTCCTTGGACAGCGAAAAAACAGTATCAATGTCCAATTATCTGGAATCACTCACCATCCTCTGGGATCCTCCAAAGGGCTTGGATCACTTCTCTGGCTCTGTCCTCTGAAGCACACATAATTTGTTCTCCAGGGTCTGGCTGGCCCACACCACTGCTGCTGCTGTTGGTGGTTGTCCCATGGTACTGGTATCTCAAAAACTGCTGGAGTCCCTTGCTGCAACTCGGCTGCACTTTCACCAATAGTCTCTCCTGGGCTCTTTTAATAGTGCCAAGCCTCAAATTCTCTGCATAACCCCTTCAATCTGGGCCTTCAACTGCTACTTTGGCTGCACCTTCACCAATGGCCTCTCCTGGCCCTTTACACTGCCAAACCTCAGCTGTTCTCCATGACCCCTTCATGCCTTCAAAACCAGCACCAGCTGGGTGACTCTTAAAATACTAAGTTCGGCTGCCAGCATGAGACACAAACTCGGTCAGTTCTGGAAGACAGCTTCTGTGTGCTGATTCTGAGGGAACACTTTCCAGATAGAATACTTTTAAGATAGAGTTTGGTTTGCTGGAGAAATAACTGATCACTTTGTCTGCAGAAAGGTTCCCGTCATGGGTGGAGTTCTTATTACCTTTGGCTGGACTGCTTGTAGTCAGGTTTGCAGAAAAAACAAACAAACAAACAAACAAAAAACCGGTCAGTTCAAATAAGCAGCTTTTCAGCTCCAAGCTGCGGCTTCCACAATAGTAAGGGGTCCTTGGGCCTGTGGGAAAAATCTCTAGTTGAAACATTCTGGCAGTTTGGCATTCTTTTTCACCACCGCTACAGAAAAACATACACCCTTCTTCATATACCTAAAACACAAGACCCACTTTGGCTTCACACACACAAAAGGCTATCAAAAAGTTCATTTTATACAATAGTACACCCTGGTTTCTGCTTCTCATGCAGGAGAGAGAGTCAACTCCATGATCAGGAAATGCCTTCAAAACCTTGCTTCTTCCTGCTTGCAGCTGAATTCCTTATCTCTAAGGGCCTCCATTCTGTGGCTCTCCCCTTGGAGCTTTGTCCTCATTTATTTATTAATTTCACAGCCTTTTGTCTTCATAGAGGCTTATTTCCTTTCTCTCTCTCCTCTTCCTTCGAGAGTCTTCAATTAATACCTTAATCTCTGTCCTCTGGTAGCTTCCCTGAGCATACTTTACCAGAGTGTCTGTAGTTTCTTTGTCTTAGTCCTTGACTCCACTTTGGATGAGTTGGCGTGATGTCAGTGCCCCAAGTTGGTACGCCATTTGTACATCTGTAATAGGACACTGCTTCTGGGCATCTCAGCAAAGAGACATGGGGGCATATTCATGTCTGCAAACTCTGCCAGACCTTAGCAGAGGGAATCACTGTCCTGGCCAACTCCATACTCCATCAATAGTGGAACCTCAAGCATCTGAGCTCAGGTGTTTTTATTGATTTAGAACTCCTCAGGTGTTCTACTGATAGCATATGCAGATCATTAGCAATTAAACATCCCCACAGAAACCAACACCTGTAAACAATGCAAAATGCCAAGAACCTAGGCATCTCTTTTTCCAACAATGCACAAAAACATTTCAAATGTAACTAAAAATAAACTTCCCCACCAGGGGTGAGTTCAAATTAACTTCCTTATCTAGTCACAGGGACCCTGCCCTGGGAATGATGACTCAGCTATCTAGTGGCTAGATTCTAGCCACTTCTCCTGTTTGGTTTCTTACAGATTACATCTTTGCACACATGTTGAGAACCTGTTACATGTCTTTCTGCTCTGCTATTCTATGCTTGTATTTTAGAGCATATTCCAGTGTGTTATTTACTACTAAAATAAAGTTGATCTTCAGGTAGAGCTGTCTCCCGCTATGCTTTTTTATGAGTTTGTTTCCCCCTCCCTCTCTCTTTCTCTCTCTCTCTCTCTCTCTTTCAAGATAGGGTTTCTCTGTTGTAACTCTGGCTGTTCTGGATCTCACTCTGTAGACCAGGCTGGTCTCAGACTCACAGAGATCTACCTGCCTCTGCCTTTGCAGAGATTAAAGGTGTTTACCACCACCGCCTGGCTATGAATAGTCTTTGATCTCCATGAAGGATGCTCATCTTGGGTTATGTTTTATAATTAAGCAATGCGAATTTTAACTGGCACAGTGCTAAAGCTCTGCTTTATAACTGAAGAGAATTCTCACTTTGTGTTTCCTTCTTTAAGAATCATGGCCTTTTTTTCTGAAACTGCATTAGGAAAATTCCTGTTTTGGCTGAACATTAAAATATTGCCTTTTCTTTTTACATACAGTGCTGGAATGTGAAGATGAATCTTATAATTAGATATTTCATTGATCTTTTAGACAAGCTTCACTAGGTTTGCACAAGACACTCTATATCTGAGTGAGTATGTACCTGAGTTTCCTCATACAATATTTATAAAGATCGTATACAGCTAGTTATTTACTTTATGTCTCTAGGAAGGAAAGAGAAAGGGTCATGTTAAGCAATTATGTGAGACACAATGAGACCCCAACACCAAGAGTGTTAAAGGAAGACATAGTTCAAGGTGAGTAGCGTCCTCTCAGGAGTTCCACCCATTAGACTCTTTCTTAACAAGATAATAAGTTCAGGGGCACAGTTTGATGTATGAGAATACTCAGATTGTTTTTAACCAATGTGAAAACTTGAAAGCGACCTAAATGCATATGTTGATAGGTAGTTTATGGCCCTGTGTGTGGTGAAAGAGTAGGCGGGCATTAAATACTAATGTTCTTGAGAGAGATTTGATAACTGGAGAAAATGACTGTGGGTTATTTATTTAAGAAGCAAGATGGGAGGGGGTTATATAAGTACTCATATATGAAATTCTCAAATAGATAAACAAATGAATGAATACAGAGAAAAAGAAGCAAGGCACGAATCAAATATATAAACCCAAATACTTCTGTTTGTGGTACCCACCATGTTCAAATTCACAGGTGAAGCCCTGTCTTAATGTGAAGGTTTTGGGAGGTGGGACCTTTGGAGGCAATTAGTTCATGAGGATGGTGGCTCTGTGATAAAATTAGTGCCTCAAAAGGATACATTAGCTGCTCCCACTCTCTCCTCTCTAAGCCTCATGGATACAAACCAGGAAGTAAACCTTCACCAGAACCTGGATCTTCTGGCACCTTGATCTTGGACATGTTGACCTCTGGATCCACGAGAGATAAGTGTTGTAATTCTGGCTGTTCTGGAACTCACTCTGTAGACCAAACTGGCCTCCAACTACAGAGATCCCCATGCCTCTGCCTCCCTGCTGGGATTAAAGGCACACACTACTATCACCTGGACAATGGGTAATTTGTAAAGAAAAGTAAACAATTTATTTCTTATAGATCTTGACTCTTGGAAGTTCAAGGTTGAGGGGTTAGTAGCTAGAGAAGGCCTTCACCCAGGATCAGCTCACTCAGAAGGGCTGAAGAGCACACACAACTGTTCAGAGACACCTCCTCTTGAGTACTCCTCTGTGGGTGCTCCAGCCAATGGCCCCAGCTCAGCCTAGTCCAGTTCTTACCCTGAGGAGGTGTCAGGCAGATGAGAAGCACACAGTTGTGTGAACTCTTCATAACAGCTCATCTAGCTGTCACTAAGTGACCTCCAAGGATGCCCTATGGCATGGAAGGATCACTCAGCCACACCTTCCTTTTGCCTGGGTCAAGTACTGGAGAGACACCATAAAACTGCTTCTCTGAAGATAGCTCTCTGAAGGTAGCTCTCTGAAGGCAGCTCCATGCGTAGCAGGAGATGCTGGGTGCAGTGGGAGACTGCTCTCTGTATTTGGGAAGGGAAGTACCTAGTACCTGAACTTCCTGGTTGGTTTTCACATTGGTATCTATAAGAGTATAGGGAAACCTCTAGAAAGTTCATGGGCTTCCATGAATTGGGAGTTCTACCCACAATTCTATGTGCCACAGGCTTTGTTCTCTTAAATCAGTTTTTCTGAATTTCCCCAGGACATTGCCACAGCCTTTCCCCCAGCAACCATCTGGTCACTGCTGCAAATACTTAATCTGATCGGGGGATGGAGTTACACCCTGCAGAGGAAGGGGCCTTTTGACAATGTGAAGGGACACTCCTCAGTGATGACTATGTGCTATTCCCAGTGGGAAGGTGACCGTGGGGTGGATCAGGTCCAGATCAGACATCTTCTCTGGTTCCTTTGTGTGGAGCCCTGTGTGGTTTCCCTGAAAACAATTCTCTGGCATGCTCGGACAGTCTCCAGGGATCATCTACTTCTTCCCTCTTGTTTTGTAAAAGAAGAAACCCGTATCTCATGTGTTTGGGCGTGTTCTAAATTAGACAGTTTATAACTGGCAGAGAGGAGGCAGAAAGCCCAGTCTCCCTGCTCCAGGCCCATATTGCGTGTGGGGGCGTGTGAGTACACACGTGCATACCTCACATGCCCTTATGTAACTCTAGGCTATGATAAGAAATGGGATAAGGGTCTGGGTAAGGTGGGGTAGTATGTACCTATAATCTTAGTACTTGGAAGGCTGAGGTAGGAGCTCATGAGTTTGAAGCCAGCCTGGGTGTCACAGCAAGATTCCATCCCAAAGCAAAAAGAAACAAACTAAAAACCACAGAAACTCTAGACTAGTGGTTCTCAACCTTCCTAATGCTACAACCCCAACCATAAGATTATTTTTGTTGCTGCTTCACAACTGTAATTTTGCTTGATTGCTGTTATTGCTGTTATGAATCATAATGTAAATATCTGATATGCAGATGGTCTTAGGTGAACCCTGTGAAAGGGTCATTTGACCCCCCTCAAAAAGGTCCACGACCGACAGGTTGACAACCACTGCTCTAGATTTTAGTACTCAATCAGGTACTTTTGCCTAGTAATGTACCACCAACAAAAGTTAAAGAAATCTCACTCAGAAGCACCAGTTCGTGGGCAGTGCTGACAAGTGTCAGGCGGCCTTGGGCTTAGCCTCATCTGTGCTTAGTGGAGCTGAGCTTGAGGGAAATGGGGGGGGGGTGTCTTTAGGACTGGTGTGGAACAGCTCTGGTTTCCTAGTCTGCAGAGCCAGGCAGGTGCTGGCCACTCTGTGGCTTGCTGACCTCAAGAATGCCTGTTATTTTAGGACTTTGGAAGGACTCGCAGGATTCTTTGTTTGCTGGGAACACGCTTTCTGAAAATCCTTGTACTGGGTACACGCCTTGTGCCAGCCTTATGCTGTTTTCTCTCTTTGGCACCTGAATACGAATGTGTGGATTTTTGTGTGGCTAATGAGAAGTTACATAAGGAAGGATTCAGTAGGTAATATTTACAGCCAGGCTAATTTTCTCAATGACAATGTTTTATGGCTTTCCTTTTTAAGAAAAAAAAAAAAAAAAGGTCGTTCCTTCTGGGCATTGATCTTAAAGCTTGTTGTGTATGTTGAAGTCTGTTCACTTTAACTCTGTTACTAAGGTCAGAGAAAAAATTGGCCCCGTGTTACCCGCCTTCCAATCTTCTGAGTTCTCCATGAAACTTTGAATTGAAGAAAGGAGACGGAATTTGTGCCAAGCACGTTGGGACTCGGATATGGTTCCAGTGTGTTCCCAAGAGCCCACCTGTGGGAAGTGAATTACAGGTGATGGAAGTTGTGGTGGAATCTCCCTTCAGATGAGACTAAGGTAATTCTCATGGGACCCAGAGACACCTATGAGAGGGGGTTTATGACAAGAGCAAAGCTGGGCCCTATCTTCTTGTTGACGGTGTGATCATGCCCTCCTGCAGGGGTTGCTGCCGCTGTGGCGACACTGGGCTGATGCCACCTGTATGCCCTTAAGCCCCTAGAGCTGTGAGATTTTTTTAAAAACCAGACAAATAAAACCTCTTTTCTTTCTAAAGTTATCCAGCCCCAAGCATTTCACTGTAACAACAGATACTAGACCAACAGAAGGTATCTCTAAGGAATGTACATATATTTAAGATGCTTAATTATGTCCCCAGGTTCCTCTCTAGGATGGATCATGCATACTGTTTAAAAAAATGATTCCAAGTTCATGTAATAATTTCGCCCACTTATTGCCCCAGAACTGGATGATTTCTGTCTCCTTCTCCCGTGCTTTTCAGACAGTGAAATAATGAGCTGTTCTGTGTGCTCAGACCTGATGTTGGTTTCGCCACATGAGATTTTTGTTCTTGCTCCAGGAGGCATTTGCCTGGTACAAAACCTCAGCCAGTTCCTATATTACCTGAGTGAGCAAAGGAGACTATTTTGAGGCTCCCAGGGGCTCATAAATTAATTCTGAAAACACCAACATAGTCATTTCTCTGGAGCTTACCACAGAGATGTGTGATCCTGGAAATGAATCCATGTAGAAAGAAGAACATAGAGGTTGGAGCTATCTCAGGCAGTGGTTTTGCTAAGTTTAATGCCAAAGAACGGGCCACGGATTAACAAGTCATTATTCCCACCTGCCCGCCTGGTCTCTTTGGAGGTCTTCACTGTGATTGCCAGGGAGGTTATGTCTGGCTAAGGCCTGTTGAGACCACTGTAGGAATGAGTTGAAAAGGTCATGCCGGCTCAGTGTGAACCAGCATGTGTTTGCTCGTGTGGGCAGAATGGACCTGCTCACTCCCCCAAATCCATCCTCAATTGCTTAGAACACAGCCTTTTCAACAAGTTAAATCATCAACATAAGATTTCCCAGAGCTACTGAATATACAGTTGGCAACTCCTTCCAGAGGAAAAAAAAAGATTCCCCAAACCATAAAAAAACCATAACTGTTTTCAAATCATCAAGGGTCTGAATATGATAGGAGAGGTGACTGAATCTTGAACTCTCTCTGCAGCGATGGGAAAGTAGCCAGAGACCTGAGGACACCAGGGCCCAGTTCAACTGGGTAAGGATGCAGCGCAGAGCCAAGACTTGGTTGTGGTCTTCTGCCAAATGTATGACCTTGACATTGAAGGGCAGGTCTTAGGCAGGGCCTGGGGTACCAGATGTGATTGGAACTGAGGAAGAAGCCGAGACAGTAGTGCATGCCATGGGGCAGGCAGCACAGGACAGGGGCAGTGTGTGCCGGGAAATGTGCAACAACTCTCTCACAACTCACGGGTGTTTGTTTCGGGTTTTTCTGATACAATGGATCTTTAGCACAGTTTATAAGAAAGAATACAATACTCTACTATATATTCCACGTCGTATCCATTACTTGTCATTGTGACAAGTAACTACTTGTCAAGAAACAGCATAAGGGAGAATAAGTTATTGTTGCTGCTGTTATGATTATTATTATTATTGTGATTATTACGTAGCCAAGGCTGGCCTCGAACACTTGATCCTTCGGTCTCCACCTCCCAAGTGCTAAGATTATAGGTGTACACTCGTGGTACTAGGGATTGAACTTGGGCCTCATACACGTGTTTGGCAAGTGATCTACAGCCCAGCTGTATTCCAGCAGTCTATCATATTTATAAATTTAGACAACCAAAAAACATGCTATTTTATAGCGTCATTGAACACGGAGCTGAAAAGGGATATTCAGTAATGGGCCATTGTAGTTATCTCCTATACAGACTTAGTGGCTGTAAAAATACTAAAATGTAGCGAGATTCCAAAATGGTAAGTTTTGAATAACTATCATCTTTGCTCGTGATAATTTAATTACTGGTGAAATTATGGCATTTAATTGTTTGATAATGGGTTGGTGACCATTTGTACTGGTTGGCTTTTGTCAACCTGACACAAACCTAGATGTACCTTGGAAGAGGGGATCTCAACTGAGGAATGGTCTCCGTCAGATTGTAGGCAACTTTGTGGGGGCGTTTTCTTGGTTGGTGACGTGGGAGGGCCCGACTCACTGTGAGCAATGCCACTCCCAGGCTGTTGATACAAGAAAGTAAACTGAGCGAGCCCTGGGAAGTGAGCTGCTAAGCAGTGTTCCTTTATCGCCTCTGCAGCAGTTCCTGCCTTGAGTTCCTGATTGCCCTTCATACTGAACTACAAACCATATGCTCAGTAAACCCTTTCCTTCTGGAGTTGATTTTGGTCATGGTCTTTATTACAGCAGTGGAAAGTAGACGAATACAATATTCATCTCCCAAGCTGGTATAAGGTAGCTTCGGTGTACCTGGAAGGCACAGACAAGGGAGAAGAGCCAGTAGGAGTTTGAGGCACTCTGAGCTGCCTCCCCTTGTCCTTGAAGATTGAAATGTGAGTCTGGGTAGAAACAGAGGGAGTTCAAGATGGGTATTATGGAAACACCACATTCTCTGTAAGTATCTACATTGTATTAGGTATTATGAATAGGCTAGAAGTGATTTAAAGTATACAAGAGGATGTTTGTAGGTTATATAGAAACACCGTACCATTTCATGTATAGATGTGAGCATCTGTGGATTTTGGTATCCTCATGGGGTCTTGGATCCAAAGCTCCGTGGGTGCCGAGGGAAAACTGTACAGAATAAATCTGTTTTTAAAAGAAGAACAAAAATCACTCACAATAAATGTAGATGTCTGTGTTGGTTAGTTTTATATCAACTTGACACAAGCTGGAGTCACTGGAAAGGAGGAAGCCTCAGTTGAGAAAATGCCGCCATAAGATCAGGCTATAGGCAGACCTGTAGGGTAGTTTCTTAATTGATCTTAAGTAGATCTTAAAGTGATCCCTGTGGGAGGGGCCAGCCCATTGTGGGTGGGGCACTGACTGTCCTGGTGGTCCTGGGTTCTATGAGAAAGCAGGCTGAGCAAGCCAGTAAGCAGCTGCCCTCCAAGGCCTCTGCATTAGCTCCTATCTCCAGGTTCCTGCCCTGGTGTGCCGGTCCAGGTGTTTATGTCCTGCCTTCCTCCAGTGATAAAGAGCAATATGGAAGAAGCATAAGCCAAATAAACCTTCTCTCCTCAGGTTGCTTTGGTCATGGTGTTTTGTCATAGGAATAAAAACCCCAACTAAGATGGATGTTCATTGGTCTCATTTTGTTGGAGGCTCACATACCCAGGCATGTAAAACTGCTAGAGGTTGTTTCAAACATCCCTGATGGTCCCAACCCGTTTTCTGTGTCAACCTCCGTTCATAATCTCATTGAGTCTGTTGGTGTTGGCTCTCTGAAGCGCCAACTCTTACATCAAATTCAAAGGTCTCTCTTGTAAAATACTTTTTTTAAAAAAGTCCAAAGTTGTATTTATTGTGGAAGGTGCTCACCTGCCAAGGGGCATGTGTGGAAGCCAGAGGACAACTCCATGGAGTTAGCTCTCTCCTTTTACCATAGAGATTCGAGGGACAGAAATCAAGGCAAGTGATTTACCCATTAAGCCGTCTTTCCAGCCCAGAAAATACTTTAAAAATTGTACTTGTTGGTGGCAAGCATGTCTCATAAAGTTCTGGTGGGAAAGCAAGCTAATATATATACCCTTATAGATTTCTATTTGTCCTTATTTGTTAAGAGTATTCATTATTTGTTTGTTTAAATTTTATTTGTAATTAGCCTGTGAAGTAACAAATTTCATCTTAGCATTTTCATACATACTTGGTCTTGATGGACCCCTCTCCCACCCACTCACGTCTCACTAGCCTCCCCTCACCCCCAACACACACTCTTCTGCCCTCAGTGGTCCTTTTTCACTTTCAGGGTCTCAGGCGGTCTACTACTGCTCCTCCCCCCTTAACCTTAAACCTCTTCCCCATCTCTCGTGGCCCCTTTCTGGCTTCATGACCTGTGCTCACACTCGCTCCTCCCCAAATACACACATAAAGATTGGGAGATGCTGTCTCATATGAGCAAGACCAGGTGGTACTTGTAGTTCTGAGTCTGAGGTACCTCATTTAATACAGCAATCTCCAGTTCCACCCGTTTGCCTGTAGGTTTCATGATTTCCTTTATGGCTGACAATTTCTTTAACTTGCCACTGCATATTTGTAACACATGTTCATATCCATTCATCTGTTGATGGACATCTAAGCCGATTCTATTTCCTTGCTCTTGTGAATAGAATAACAATAAACATGGATGTGCAAGTATCTCTGTGGGAGGATATAAAGTTAAGAGCCTTTAATAGTCTACAGTTTTCAACCCTGTAATCTGAATTCTAGGAATATTGTCCTAGAAAGACTCAGAGGTACATCTTTGAATTATTGGTGGAAGACGATAATCCCGATACTCAGGAGGATGAGGCAGAAGATCGAGAGTTGGAAATCCGACTCAGCTACATAGTGAGTTCCGGGCCAGTTTGAGT
Organism: Cricetomys ansorgei; assembly: GCA_026225945.1. Classification (NCBI taxonomy): domain Eukaryota; kingdom Metazoa; phylum Chordata; class Mammalia; order Rodentia; family Nesomyidae; genus Cricetomys; species Cricetomys ansorgei. Next base: position 12,787,323 of record JAMJFZ010000236.1, read on the forward strand.
GACAGAGCATGGCCCTGTCTCAAAAAACAAACAAACGAACAAAAGTGAGGCTGCACATAAAGTGAAATCGGAAGGAGACAGAAGAGGTTACCATGGTCTCTGTGCAAGGAAGACATGCAGATTTGTGAAATGGCCTATTGTTGTCTCGGTTTCCCCACGCCTTCGCCACAGCTCTATCCCAGCTCGCAGTTAGCTGGGAAGCCGCCCAGTCTCCCGCCCTGGCTGGGGGCAAAAGCTCTGGGAAGCGGGACACGACGGACGGGACAGGACGGGGACTGGACGGGGGGACACGGACGACACAACATGTGGGTTCCTTGGACCAAAATCTGGTGAACACGAACACATTTATTCAAAAGCTTTTTTCCTTATTAAATATCCATCCAGGAAGGCAGGGCTTCTCCCTGGGGCGGGGAAGCCTTAATTAGCATGGCAGGGCGGGGCGCACCTAAGCAAGGGACCTGCCCTAATGCAGATAAACATGTTCCTTTAGCTTCTTGTGAAGCAAGCAAGTTATAACTAATATTTTGGCTAGGGACCTTCCCGGACTAGGAGAGGAGGAGTTGGCCAAGCGTCTCAACCTGCTTCACCTTTCCAGGGAGCAAGAGCACTTCTCAGGCCTCAACTTCTACTGCTCTCCAGCCCCAGAGTCCCACAGCCTATGTGTATGTGTATGTGTATGTATGTATACACACACACACACACACACACACACACATTGCTTTAAATATACATATATTTTAAATCATATATAAATATTTTGAAAATAAAATAAATCTTTAAAAATCTTTTACATACATTCAAAGATGCTGCAAAAAGATATTTATATAAAGGCTATATATCTGGAGAGATAGCTTAGCTGTCCAGAGTGATTCCTGCTCTTCCAGAGAATGAGAGTTTGGCTCCCAGCATCCTAGTCAGGTAGTCACAAACACTTGTAACTCCAGCTCCCGGGATCTGACAATCTCTGGCTTCTGCAGTGCCTGTACTCAAGTGCGTACACCCATGCACACACACAAACATGTAACTAAAAATAAAATCAATATTATTTGTCAAAAAGCTCTGCCCTGTGTGTTGTAGCAAATAACTACAAGCATTTATCAGGTCATGGGTACACACCTTCAATCCCAGACTCAGGAGGCAGGCAGATCTCTGTGAGTTCAAGGCCAGCTTGGTCTACAGAGTGAGTTCCAGGGCAGCCAGGGCTGTTACATGGAGAAACACTGTCTTGAAAAAACAAACAAAAACCAAAACAAAACAAAAGGCAATCTAGTCTATATAGATAGCTCCAGAGCTACACACTGAGACCTTGTATCCCAAAAGAAAAAAAAGGAGTAATTTTAATATTCTATGATAGTTAATCCTAAAATTATATTTATATTTCTGGTATACACATATAATTTATTAGTATCTATATTATTATATTTTTCTATATTTTCAAATACTTCTAGTTAGAAAATTCCTACTAAAAAAATCTAGTAATATAGATAATGATTATTATGTAAGAAACAGTGAAAAAAATCAAACAAAGCCATGCATGCACCATGATACCTAAATTTATTAAATGTATACATGTAAAGTTGAAGAGAGTACACTAAAATTTGACTAATGATTATCTGCGTTTGTCGTGGGTGGTTTCCCATTTTCCTTAAATAATTTTTCAATATTGTAAGTCTTTAGAATCTTTTTTTAAATTTTATTTTATGTGAATTGGTGTTTTGCCAGCCAGTATGCCTTTGTACCACATGCGTGCCTGATGCCAGCAGAGGCCAGAAGCGACCATGGATCCTTGAACTGGTGTTACAGATGGTTGTAAGCTGCCATGTGAGTTGCTGGGAACCAATCCTGGGTCATCTGGAAGAGTAGTGAGTGGTCTTAATTGCTGAGCTGTCTCTCTAGCCCTGTCAGTCTCTCTTGAATCACCCTGTCAGTTCTTCTGCTGCCCACCCCTGGTGTCTGTGGGGAATCTGTCACAGGGCTTCTGAGGATTCTGAAATCTGTAGAAGTCTGTATATGTGTGGAACCCACAGTCATGCTCTGCTTAAGTCATCACTAAAGTACTAGGAACATCTTATACCATGCAAGCCCGTGTGAATAACTATGTCAGGAAGGAAACCAACAAAAACATGTTTACTGGGTCAATAAAGATGTATTGTTTTCTTTTTCTTTTTTCTTGTTCGTTTTGAATTAGGGTCTTGTGCAATCCAGTTTGAAGTCACTGTGTAGTTGAGAACGATCTTGAATTCCTGATATTCCTGACTCTAGTTCCCAAGTGCTGGGCTTACAGGAGTGCTCGCCATGCTTGGCTCAAACATTTTTAATCTGCAGCTTCTTAAACCTGTAACAGTGGAGCACAGAGAAAAACAGAGGGCAGCCTATATAATTTAAATTTATTTATTATTGTGTATGTGCATTGCAGGGGTGGAGTACATGTACCGTAGCGTGAGGGTGTGGAGGTCAGAGGTCAGCTCTGTGGAGTCCATTGCCACCTTTATGTGGGTTCTGGAGATGAAAATCAGTCATCAGGATCGTAGCCAGTGCCTTTACTACTGAACCATCTCGCCAGTCCTGCCTACAGCATTTTAAAAAATAGACACATTTAAGTGTTAATTTTAAAGAGGTTGACTTGTAAGTCTGTAGCTAACTAGGTTATCACTGAGTACAGAGTTTGCAAATATATATATATATATATATATATATATATATATATATGCCTATCTATCTATACATGTATATTGAAATATATATTTAATATATGTATGTAAATATATATATATATAGAAAACATTTTTCCAAAGAAATGCACCCTAAAAAATTTACAAAATAAATAATAAAAAATAAAATGGAGTTTACTGGAATGTACTGACAGTCAATTTAAGAATGTAAACAAACATAAAGTAGCTACATATGAATTAGTCAGCGCAAAAGAAGCTGCTAATGGGAAATGATTAAGATGAATGACGATGTTTATATTTGAATTCTTAGGAAAAGTACGTGCGTGCAGATGAATTCTGGAAGGAAGTAGAGCAGTTTGCTCACTTAGTGGCTCTACCTTCCAAGTCACTGTCTGTTCCGGTGAGGTTGAGAGATTTGCCAAATACTAAAGTTCATGTCCAACAATTTGCCAAATGATATCAGCAAGTGAGGGTCAACGCCTTAAGCATAAGAGTGCTTTAATTTTTAATTACATTTTCTGACATCACAATCAATATTTATTAAGCAGGCATAAAAACAGAAATGACACCCTACTGAGTGCTCAGTGAATTATTCAAAGGAAAGTTTTTAGGATAATGAAGCCAGGCCTCCAATATGGCTTAGAGACGTCTCTGCTGTTTCCACGCCTGACCGTGTTCTCAGGTCCTGGCTCCATCCCATTTCACTGTTTCTGTCCTGCCTTTGACTCTCGGAGTCTCCTCCCCAGCATGATTGCAAGCTTGACTGCAGTCTGGCTTGACCACGCTCTTCTTAAGGAGTTTTTGCCCTGACGATATGACAGTTGTCAGAAGGTGGCAATTTGCTGTTGCCTGACATCTCTAGGACAGTTGCACTTTGCTGAACAAAAATTCTACACTGAGAAATACAAGTCCCGTGGGCTTGAATTGATCCGATTCTCTCTTTGGAGGGCAATTTAGAATTATAAATGCAATCTTTGTCCTTAAGCAGAATACATAATATTCTAGGGCTCCATGGATCTGTCAAAAGAACCCTTCTATTATTATTCAAATTGTTGGTTTTTTTTTTTAATCAAATTTAACACTGAAGCGGTGACTCACTGGTTAAGTATGCATGGTGCTCTTCCAGAGAGCCTGAGTTCAAATCCCAGAACTCGCTTTGGATTGCTTACAAAATTGCCTGTAACTCCACGTCCAGGGGATCTGACATCATCTTCTGGTCTCTTTCACACTATATATATGTATGTATATATATATATATATAATGTATATATATGGTAGAGAGAGATGGAGAATTTTCAAAAGTTCTTAAAAGTCAAACCAATATTAGACTATGAGCATCGTGAACAAAGATGCTGAGAAGTCACACCTCAAGTAATTAGCACTTGGGTCTATTTCCTCCCATTCAAAGACTGTACACTGAGCCCGTGAAAGGAGGGAAAAGCCAGGATCCAAGTCTGTGTCCCCAGTTCAGCCACCAAGCTGTCCTTCCTGGGAAAGACAGGTGCTAGTGCTTGAGCGAAAGCAGAGGGAGAGGGGATCCCAAAGTGTGGCTGCAGCATTTGCAGAAAACGAGGTGAGGGGCAGCTAGTGCTCTTAACCACAGAGCCATCTCTCTCACCCACAGTTCAGCTTCATTTCACCACTGTTTGTCCCACAAACAATGACAATCACTCCGTCTTACCTTCTTCACAAACATTACCATTACGTCTTAGCATTACTAGTGTTATTGTTACATATTAATATTAGTAGATTCCATGTTTAGAGAAGTGTCATAAGCAGGGTAGTTGAAAATGATTCTCTCATAGCTCTGGAGGCCAAAGTCTGAACTCACAATCTTGACTTGGCCCTACCGAACCCTTCCTTATCTTTTTTGAGTTTTTGGTGGGATCTTTGATATTTCATGATTGTCTGCTACATCTACCCAGTTTCTGTTCCCATGTCATATGACTTTCCTCCTGTAGTTGTACACTGCTGTGGTGGCTCACCAAGGAAGACAAAGAGGCATAATAATCATGGGTGTGAACCCTGGCAGACCTGAGCAGAGGGAACCACTAAATGCCATACTGGACAGTGGAACCCTGAGCATCTGAGCTCAGGTGTTTTTATTGATACAGAACTCCTCAGGTGTTCTACTGAAGGCACGTGCAGATCCTGAGCAATCAAACAAACCCCCACATAAATTCAATACCTGCAGAACATCCAAACAGTGCAGAAAACAATATTTTAAACACAACTAAAAATAAACTTCAACAACATCCTCCTGATGTTTTTCTGATCTCTTAAATGTCTTCTCCTATAATAACATCAGACATTGGACTTAAGACCAACTAAATGTTAGTGTTCCCCTCATTTTAGCTCAGTGCCAAGCTAGCTCTTGTGCCAAGCTCTATCCTGCTTGCTGTGTGCCCTAGACAGCTTTCAAATTCTATCTGCCTGTTGGATGGGAACTGCTGAAGCTGTAATCGTGCTGTAACCAGGCATGTCAAATCTCTGTGTCCCCCCCTGCTTAGCTATCTCTCTGCTTTCACTTGATTGACTTCTGTATCTCATCAGGAGCCACAGCACAAGTTCCAAGTCCCAGCGAGGAAGACACAGTCCTTTTTCCTTTCTATCAGTCCTGTGTTGTTGTTCCAAGAAGCCCTGGATACAGGGAATGCAGGGACAGTACCTTACAGACATAAAACTATCTCTGGGACTGGCTCCAGGGATTCAACACTGAGGAAGCCATGGCCGAAGAGAAGCCATAGACCACAACCCCTTCCAGTGAATGCTTCTTAGGAGAGAGAGTTGGTGCTCACCTCAACATGTTGGAACTTCTATCTCCCTGCAGCAAATAGCACTTCCCCCTGACCTGCCTCCTCCAGGGACTCAGTTCTGGTTCTATTGTGTGGGCAAGCCAGGCCTCCATCCCCTGGGCCTCTTGCCCCATCTGTGAAAAGAAAAGCTTGGATGCATATGAATTCTGTCTGCTCTCCATGTCCTATTCCAATTTGTTTCTGTAACAAAGAATTCTGAGCTCAGGAGAGGAAGAATGCCAATCCACCAAACAAGTAACTCATTAAAATAGAAGCGTCTCATTAATGTGTTTCTGGAGAATTGAATTCTTAAAAATAGGGAGGCATATGGAGAAGAGAAGAGAGGGCAGCTGCTGTGTTCTCCTCTGGGGAAAGAATGAAAGGGCCTGGACTTAAATTATGCCAAAAGGGATTTATTTAAATTAGACATTAAGAAAGTTGTGAGACAATGCAACGTGCTACCCAGGATTTTGGAGCCTGCTATATAAAGACATTTCTTAAACCATGTGTTTTATTTTGGTTCTTTCTAGTATATATATATATTTCTGTCTAGTCTTTTGTACATACACTGTACTTCACCATAAAATGAGGAAATATAGTTAGGTCTTTCTAGGAGAAAATGAGAGAAAAGAAGCTGTCATTCCACACCATTCACTGCCTCTAACTTTGGCTGTGGCAGACATCATTAATTCATTATAGCTTTCTTCCTGTCCAAGCCTAGGCAAGTCTTCATCATTTATGTCAGTGTCACGATCCAGGCAGCTGCTGCCAACCAATCACAGTTGGCCAATGAAGTAAAAAACGTATCTTCTCTCAGGCTGCGCTCATAGGTGACTCAGTTACCCGCACAGAATTCTATGCACTGATGCTTCTGATTCTCCTCAACAATACAGCCATCATGACCCTGCCCGGGATCCTGAGAATTTAAGAATTCTCTGTTCTTATAAAAATTCAGATGCTAGGCCCCGTGCCCAAAGATTCGGATTATTATGGCAAGAGGCCCAGGTAATGTATTTTACCAGGCCATTCAAGACTGCTCTCGAGGCAGCACTGCCAGGGTCACAGAAAAGGTCCATAGACCTGTAGATGTTGCACATTTTCAAGTTTTGCTCTGAGTTATGTCTGTTCAGGCAAATCTGGAGCCCAACATCCGGGCTAGCCTAGATCCAGATCAATTTTGATTCCAGAACGTAGCCCTTTTTGGTTGGGTTCTCCAGGTTCTTCAGGTTCTCTACCTGAAGTTCAAGTCAGAGTGAAATCCAAGAATCCACCTTCCAGTCAGGAATTAACACTTAAGCAGGTCAAGAAAGTTTGCTATTCCTTTACCTGTAACTCTTCTCACAGCTGACTCTGATATTTCACATTCGTTAAGACTGAGCGATCCCTGAACTTCTCTAGTTGAAAAAAATAAAAATTCTTTTCCTTCTCTTGATTTGCATTTGACTTTCTTTTTAGCAGAACGAAATCATTTGCACACATTTTTGTTTTGTTTTGTTTTTAGCTCCCTACATATCTATTTCAGCCCCATATAGGGTACTAGTAACAGGTCAAGGAGTTGATTCCACCCAGGTCTAGCTTACTAAACCAATGAGTTTACTGGGGTTCCTTACAGGAGTGTGAATGGCACAAGGCAGTTGAATTAATGAAAGTCTGCCCCCAAATATCCATACATCATTATTGCGTAGATTAAATCCTTGCAACTAAGGAGGAAGCTCCTTAAGGCAAAAGATGTTAAAGGGGCAGTGAAACATCAGAATAGTTTAAGATGAGACTGATGTTAAAGGGTAGTAAAACAACAGGGTGTTTCTAAGGGGGAAGCTCATTAAGGCACAGGATGTCTACAGGGAGATAAAACAGCAGGATGTTCTAAGGAGAGGTGAAACATCCCACCCTGCAGGGAAGCACAATATGTTCAGGAACTAAACAATTCAGTGGGCTTCAGAAAGTCCCTGAAACAACCAGATTCTCTAGTCCCTTTCTTCCCTAAACATAAGCTGAAGAAAGGTTCTTAGACAAGCAGAGCTCCCTGGAAGAAGCAGAGACCGATCAAGCTGCCTGAAGAGGCTCAGACCAACTGAGCTATCTGGAAAGGACACTCTCCAACCTGTTGAGCTGCCTACAGGTTGTTCAATGGGCTCTAGGTCTCCAGCTTTTGTGAACTGTCACCTATACTGGGATGGGCTTTCATAATGCAGCTATCTTTGAGTCATTTCTGCTTCTGTAAGTAACCCCTCATCCATAGTTTTGTAAATAACCTCAATAAAACTCACTGGTTCACCAAGTTGGACTTTGGTGGTAGCCTTGCTTTTGTCTGCATTGATTCCCTTCTTGGGGTGACTAAATGTTTGTTAATGTCTCTCCAGCAATAGTGTCATACATCAATCACCCCTACAAATGTATATCTATTCAGCACCCTAATAAAGAGAGTTAATGACAAGGATAATATTAAAGTATTTCACTATTTGTGAGAACGAAACTAGAATTAAAACGTAAAGAAATAGTGTAGTCTTCAACTGGTCACAACAGACGTTGGCACTCATCAGCCACATAAGTCATAGTAGGTCCGGTAGGCTAAACACAGATCCTACTTTTTGTAGTTATTTTATACAGCAAAAGAGATCTCAGGTGTAACTAAGGATCTTATGACATAGAAATCCTGGTTTATCTAGGCGTTCTCTAAATAAGCTCACAGGTGTTCTCACGACAGGAGGCAGTGGGGAATTTGATCACAGAAAATGGAAGGCAATGTAACCATGGAAGCAAGATGCTAGGCTGTTGGCTTTGAAGGTAGAGGGGAGGAGTGTGAGCCAAGGGGTGTATGTGCATCTAGAAGAGGTAAGAAGACAAATTCTACCTGGAGCTGCGAGAAAGACCACAGCCCTGTTGATAGTTTGGTTTTAGTACAGTGAAGTTAATTTAGAGTTCTGACCTGCAGAACCGCACGAGGCTACATTTATGCTATTCTAAGCCACAGAATTCATGGTAATTTGCTGCAGCAGCCACAGGAAGCCAGCACATCTGGGAATATCAGACTGCAGATGGCTGAGGGAGGGTCTGAGGTATGAGGAGAGTTAAGCACCACAAATAATGATGGAGCTGGACCGTACAGCCTGCTTGGAGAAGTGGGGATTGAGTGTCCAGGATCTGCGAGAGGACAGGGTAGGATGCAGCAAGAGGAAGGTGTTTCTAGAAAAGTCCATCTGGCAAGGGTAAAGAAAACAAAAGAAGACAAAAACAAACTATAGTCAGACCCTATGCACATTCACAGGACCTGCTATACCGCTGTAGGATACATAACATATACACCATGTGCACATATGCATCCTGTGTGTAACCAGACCATTCTTGTACTGTGTTTGGGAGACAACCATAGTGAGCAGATTAAACTACTGAGTAAAATGCTTCCCTGCCTTGTTGGCACTGAGCACTGAAAAAATAAATATTTTCTATTTCCTCCCAAACCTCCCATTCTTTTTCCCATCATGCATCCAGAAATCCCCTAGGACAATTCAATTTCCTTTCTCTTTCTTCCTCCCTCTTTCTATCTTCCTTCCTCCCTCCCTCCCTCCCTCCCTCCCTCTCTTTCTTTCTTTCTTTCTTTCTTTCTTTCTTTCTTTCTTTCTTTCTTTCTTTCTTCCTTCCTTCCTTCCTTCCTTCCTTCCTTCCTTCCTTCCTTCCTTCCTTCCTTCCTTCCTTCCTTCCTTCCTTCCTTTCTTCCTTTCTTTCTTTCTTTCTTTCTTGTCTCAAACGATCTTTCTGCCTCAGCAGCACACCTGGTTCTGTTAGGGTCATGAACTGATATTGAAGGAAGTTGGCTTTATAGAGATGAATCTGTAATTCTTGGTGGGCCCCTTGAGATCCCCATTTGTAAGAACCAAACTGCTAATCTCTGTGTCAAGAAGAAACTGGCATAAAGACAGACACATAGGTCAATGAAACAGAACTGTGCAGGATACAGAAATAAACACTGTCAATACGGTTAACTTACTTTTGACAAGGTTATAAAGACAATTCAGTGAAGGAGGACTAGTCTTTGCATTGATCAGCGCTTGGACAACTGCATACTGAGACACAAATGAATGGTGACGCCTATCTCATGCTATATACAAAATTAACTCAAACTGGATCACAGCCCTAGATAGTAAATATGAAACTATATAACCCTTAGAACGAAGCATAAGATTAAATCTTTGTGGCTTTGGGTTAGGCAATGGCTTCTTGCATAAGACACTAAAGCCCAAGAAGCCCAAGAAAACAGAATTGAAACTGTGTGTGCTTAAAAAGAAGCTGTTAAACAAAGGAAAAGACAGCCTACAGGGAGAATGTATTTGCAGATTATATACAATGGACTTGTGTCCAGCATCTATAATGAATTCCTATAGCTTGACAATAGGAAATATTTCTACATGGGCAAATTATTTAAACATGTTTCTTCAAATAAAAAATAAATGGTCAATAAGCCCTGAAAATGTTCATCATTATTAGTCATTAGAGAAATATAAGTCAACTACATAATTTCATACAATGATGAATAAAATCAAAAAGGTTGGAGCACAGAAAGTGTTGGTGAGAACACACACTGTCAGGTATATAAAAATGCTTCAGCCTCACCGCTTGGTAATTTGTCCCCAAATGATATAAAGTTACCAGATCTATTAGTTACTTTTCTTCTTTCCCTGATCAAATGCTTGACAAGCAATTTTAAAGAGGAAGGGCTTATTTGGCCCTACAGTTAGAGAGGATCCAGTCCTCTCAGAGTGGTGAGAAAGTGTGGTACAGGAATAAAATACAAGGAACCGGGTCACACTGTGTCTGGACTCAGGAAGCTCAGAGGGTACCGGAAATGAAGCCTGACTGTAACACCTGAGGCCCGCCCCCCAGTGGCTTACTTCCTCCAGGGAAGCTCCACCTCCTAAAAGTTTCACAACCTTCCAAAACAGCTGGGGACCAAACCGAGAAGCTTATGAGGAACATTTCAGATTCAGTTTCCAGCACCGTGGGTTCTGTGATTCCATTTATAGGTAGGTAGACACTCCAGGGAACTGAAAACTATGACATTAAAACTTGTTCGCACACTTACAGCAATATATTCGTCACCGTCATAAGGTGTCAACTATCTAGATGTAAATCAACATTTGAACTGAGAAGTAATCGTGGTGTACCAATTCAGGACAGTGTCACTCAACCATAAAAGGCCATTAAGTGCTGGTCACCAACAAGGTCACTGCACCTTAAAATACTACGCTAAGGGAAAGAGATCAAATACAAAAGCTACTTAGTGTATTATTTCATTCATATGAAATATCTAGAAGAGGCTGATCCACAGAAGCAGACGCTAGATTAGCAGTTTCCACAGGGGGAACATGAAGTGGAGAGAAAGAAATGAGGTGCATCTGTTAATGGATATTTTGGGTGGAGAAACAGGAAATGATAATGTATATCTTTGTAACTAGAGCTGGAGAGATGCCCCAGCCATTAAAGGTTCAGAGTCACATCTAAAAATCTTCATAACTAGATAGTTTTGATGGTTGGAGAATGTGAAAACATATTAAGAAACTCTGAATTGTTTCCCTTTACAGATTAGATTCTATGGTACATACATTATATCTCAGTACAGCTATTATTTTAAGATTTACTTTGTTTTTAAGTTATGTCTGTGTGTGTATCTGTGAGTGAGTATTCGCATGCAAGGACAGGTGCCGATAGGGACCCAGAGAAGGCATCGTCAGATACCCTGCAGCCAGGGTTACAGGCAGTTGTCAGCTTCCTAACCTTAGTGCTGAGAGTTGAACTCAGATTCACTGCAGGAGCAATGAGTGTTCTTAACCACTAAGCCGTTTCTCAGCTCCCACAGTTGTTATTTTTAAAAGAGAGAGGGAACTTGGGTGGTTTGTAAATTTCTTAGGGGGACTGAAGAGCCATATTCAGAGTAAAGCAGCCTGGAATAGTACCCTACAATGTTCTGCAGAAGTACCCTACTGGGACCACCTGTCCTGGCCAGTGTGCATCAGGTTTGTCACATGACACTATCTCAAACCCCCAGCTGCCCTTGGCCCAGACAGCCCAGCTGCCACTAGAATGTTCTCCCTTCAGTCTTAGAAGGGATGTTTGGCTGGAATTTTGTAGAACACATACTATTCTTAGCTCCAAGTCCAGCTTGGGGAGGGAGGAGAGCATCCGATACCCGGAGCTGGTGTTGCAGGCTGTTGTGAGCTTCCCAACATTAGTGAATTTAACTCAGATTACCTGCAAGAGCAGTAAGCATTCTTACCACCAAGCCATTTCTTGGCCCCCATAGTTGTTATTTTTAAAAGAGAGGAAAAGACTGAGTGGTTCATCTCATCTTTGGAAATTAGACCACTTAACTCAGGGATGGCAAGCATAAGAGAAGGGGTCAGACACAAAGCTACCAAAGTGATGATATTACATTTATTTTGTGGTTTTTTTTCCCCCCTCAAATTTCTGCAGATTAGAACAAAAAAAATCTAATCACTGTTCCTCTACTTTCTCTTGACTGTTGTTTGTGGATACCTTCACCACCCATGGGTAATTGTCTGCCAAATCTCTACTGCTACCAACCCTCATTTCAATTAGCAAAGGCAAGACATTAGCACAGGCCTTAATTCTGCTTCAGATGGTTTTACTCTACTGGGAAACTATTGAGATCATAAAAGCTTTAATACTAGAAAAGAACAGGCTTTGGAAAAGGGCAGATTTGAATATGAATCTCAGTTCTGAGGCTTTCTGAGTCTCGGGTTCCTGTACCTGAAAATGAGGTTAACATTAACTTCTAGGGTCACCATGAGTGCCAGAGAAAGCCTGTCCATGCTCGGCGCTGAGACAGGATTTAGGAGATGGTCAGTGGAGGGAGGCTGGCGTGGGAAGAAGTCATTGGTACTGAGTGTCTTCGAGAAGAGAACAGCTGTGTTCTTGAAGTGCTTGTTCACTGCCCTTAACAGTTACCTTCAGAATGGCGAGGCCTAGGCACCCTGATAGGGTTTGGGCTTGGGGACAGGAGAGGAGCATTTGATTCTTTAACCACTTCTGAAAATGGCCACGCTCGGCGCTAAAGCTTTTGTGAACTCTGCCTTTATAGACTTGAAAATCAAGACTGTGTTCTCATGTTGCACCTGAAGCAGGTAGAACTATCCTGTTTCCCTATCCAACACAGTTAACATCACAGAAACTAGAAAGCTGAAGGATGTTCTGTGAAGGAAGCTAAAGAGTTCATTTCCAGATGCCTCAGAGAAGCAGAGGAGTTCTATGCAAAGAAATGGAAACTTATCTATGCTGTAAACCACCACAATACTGGGCTCTGAGATGCTTCCGTGGGTAAATTGCATGCTATGCAATTATGTGTACATGAAATAGGTTCCCAGCACCTCTTAAAAACCATACCAGATGTGGTGGCACACAACTATAACTCCAGCTCTGGGTGTTGGGGTGGAAACAGGTGAACTCCAACGACTTGCCATCCAGCCCATACCGCAGCTCTAAGTTGAGTGAGAGGCCACATCTCAAAAAACATCTCCCTGAAAACAAGGGTGGAGAGCAATAGAAAAAGACATCCAAACTCAACATCTGGCCTCCATACACACACATACACGTAGAGTCAAACATACCTGGGCATACAGTTGCATATAACATATACTCTCAAAATAAGAAATGGAAGGTTATGTATGTTATAAGCCATGTAACTGTGAAGATAGACCTCAGAAGAAACACTGTTTCTAAATTCTATACTCATTCATTAGAATATATATGAAGATATATTGAAAACCTAGTGTTCGATGATACTGGAACTATTCTTCTCCTTACTCCGTGTTTCTAAATGGGGGGACAACTATTAGTGTAACAATTGTGATTTATTTCTATGCTCACCAGTGTTTCCCCTGGACACATACATGAATGGAGCTCTTGGGGGTGGGGGTTACTTCTCTCCTGTGTGTGTATATGAACTTGTTTATGGGAGTTGAACTTGGCCTGAAAAGGCATGGGTGGTAATGAGAGCCCAAAGTGGGAATTATAGAACCTGAGTTTCCTGCCTGGGCCTGTTTCTGCCTAAGCACTCATCTACCTATAGGCTTCTCAATCCCCGGCTGACTATGGCCTTTCACAAATGGGCTAGGGCATCCTTTAATATCAGGGACCTCAACATCTCCCAGTGTACCTATCTTCCTACCTTCCAGTCTGCTCTGAGAGTGGGGTGCTTCTTTCACCTCCTTACCATTCTCCCTTCAGGGTGGAGAGGGCCGGGCTTGTGAACTGTTCTTCTGACTTGTCCTCTGTCTCCAGTGTTTTAGAGCCCAGCTTCTTACTGGGTTAAAGTTCCTACCCTCCTCTTGCTCCTTCCTCCTACAAGGGTCTGCCCTGGTCCTGGGACACCCCTCCCCACCTTTCCATCCCTGTGTCTCTCTGCCCCGCTTCTCTCTAAAATCCTGGCAAGTATAACTAACACAGAGGGACTCAATGGAAGGGGTGAGAACTCCTCGAGACAAAGGGAGCCTTTGTTTTCCTGTGCGTTCTCTCCTGGCCCTAGCCTCTTTGAAGAGCTGGACCCACACACTCTAATGTTAACATTCACCCATTGATCCACAGCACATGGCCTTCCCTTCCCGGCCATCTGTCAGCAACATAACTGCCTGGCTGTGTGCTGACTGCAGACTGTAAATAAACCAATAGTCAAAACTTCTGAGGGAAAACCAAAGCACAGAAATTATGTTAATTCCATTCTAACCCATTTGCATGCATAGATTAATATGAATCATGTTGCCGCTCCAGCTGCTTCATCGTTACAAGTAATCTTCAGTAGTGAAGACATCAGGTCGAAATAACCGAGCTCCTTTCTTTCTAGCCCACACCCCTCTGCAACTACTAACACAACCTTGCTTAAACATAGCAGGAGTCTGCTGTAGGGACTGGGAACATAAAGCCCCAGTCAACTCATTTTCCTTAAAGTGGATATTAGCTATGATTTCCCCCCAGACAACATCAAAAACATTGGGCTTATGGCACTTGGAAGTTATTTAGAAGAACTTAAAAACCCACGTGTGCAAGCTCACATGCTCACAAGACCAGCACGTGAGTGCTGGTTCTTGTATGATCAACGATCGGGTGGGCTGCAGTCACCATTCTGTGCAAACGTAAATGATCTTCTAAATATAATGTGCCTGAGAAAGATGCACCATGACACATTAATTTGTCAAATTTCCAAACAGGGGGAGGTGGGGGGGGAAGGGGGAAGGGTGTTCACAGAAGTTCCATTATTTATTCAGTTGGTTTTGAATGCAAGCCTCTTAGCCAAAGTTTTGGAAAAGCTCTCCCATAACCTCAGGGATGGGAGGAATCAAGAGTTCTGCATGCTGTTTCTCTCTCCCAGGCCCCCACTCCAAGCCCCCACCCCCACCACTCACCCCCACCTTCCCCCACCCCACCCCTACCCCCATTATCAAGCCATCTGCAAAAAGAGAGGAGTTTTGCTATGTTTGGGGCATCATTAAGGGAAGGGTCCTATTCTCATCTTTTAAAACATATTTTAACTGAGGTGTAATCAACATAAAATTAAATGTGCAGCCCTTAGCTGTTCAGATGGGTGCATCTCGATAACTGAATGTATTCATGTAGCCAACAGCTAAGATGTCAGAAGGTTTCCATCATGCCAAGAAATTCTCCCCTTCCCACAGCCATCAACTCTTGATTTGTTTCCTGTTGATGAAGCATCCGCTTGGGCTGTTCTAGAATTTCATGTAAGTAGAATCATACTTAGGAACTCTTGCTAGGCATAGTGGCTCATTGTTTCAAGATGGAGGAAGGAGGATTTGTAAGTGCAAGGCTAGAATGAGTTCAAGCCCACTCTGGGCAACTTAGCGAGACCCTGCCTCCCACAATAAAAGGTAAAAAGAGGTCTGTGACGTAGGCCAGCAGTGGTGGAACGCTCACTCAGTATGTGAGAGGCCTTGGGTCCAATCTCCAGCACTGCCAAAAAAAAAAGTTGTTTTTTTTTTTTAACGAAAATTAAAGTTCCAGGTCATGAAGACATTATTAAGGGGGGAAAAAACCCAAAAAAACCTGGATATAGTGGCATATGCCTTCAATCCCAGAACTTGGGAGACTGAAGAGGACGGATCTTTGTGATCTATATAGCAAGTTCCAGGACAGACAGGGCTACGTGATAGAGAGATTCTTTCTCTGAAGGGGGAGTGGGGGGATAAATAGAGTGGCCAGGCATGATGCCCTGTGTCTATAATCTCATGACTCAGCAGCTGAGGCTGGTTACTGTGAGTTCTGAGCCAGCCTCCACTACTGCATGAGTCCTTGTCCCCAGAAGAAATAAATAAGTATTCTCTTTAAAGGACTGGACAAAATACAAAGGGTGTGTGTGTGTGTGTGTGTGTGTGTGTCACAGCATATATATGACAAATACTATAAAAATGTTTATGAATCAATAATAAAAGTGTGCAGAGCCTAATTTGAAGTGGCCAAACCTGGGCAAACACTTCACAAGAGATGACACCAAGTGGCCAAACATCCACTTAGACAAAGTGCTCAAAATGTTTAGCTAGCCTATTTTTTTCAAATTCTTATGTGCAGTGCATCTACTGAGTCATCCCAGCTGCCCCCGGTGGCCAGGCTAGATATAGAATGCTAAATGAGAGTGGATTTTGTACTTTCGGGCTTAGCCTCCTCAAACTATATGATTTCTGCTTAGTAATTACAGAGAGTGAGCATGCTGCGGCCGCTGGAGCCCTTTGTATGGTACAGTGTTGCACAAGGCAGAAACTCAGAGAGCTCACAGGCCAAGGCCACAAGCACAAAAACAAAGACAGTACAGACCGTAGACATCTGCTCAACCCACGGGGATTTGCGGTTTGAATACAAGGGTTTTATGGTTTGAATATGAAATAGCTCCTGTAGACTCACATTTGAATGCTTGGTCCCCAACCAGTGGTGTGGTTTGGGAAGGTTTTGGAACCCTTAGGAGGCAGAGCCTAGCTGGAGGAAATGGTCCGCTGGAGGCAGGTTTTGAGGGTCCATAGCCTGGCCCCACTTCTGTGGGCCTTCTGCACTCTGCCTCAAGAGTGTAGATTATTTTAATTTTGTACAACATATAAATATAGAAACATTAATAACTATGTATCTCCCTCTTAAGTATCCAGATGTATATTTTCATGTTTGTAGCTTGTATTAGTCACTATGTCACCACTGTGACCAAGGATCTAAGAAAAACAATATGGAGGAGGAAGGGTTTTATTTTGGATCATTGGATCAGAGGGTTCTCTACATAGTCCTTGGCTCCATTGACTCTGGACCTGTGATGAGAAAGAACATCACGGTGACAGGCCATCTCCTGTGGCCAGGCAAGGCTTCCAGTGGTGAGACTAGGACATCATCCCAGCCACAAAACCTTCGACCTATAACCTATCCTACAGCAGGGCCTGCTGGGACAATGGAAGGGCAGAATCTCATGCCAAAGGAGGGAGCCCATGCCTGATACTGCAGGGCAAGCCAGGAACTAGAGACTGGATAGCCTGGAGATGATTTCTAATGATACCCTGCTCTACTCATAGATCCAGTTCCTAGCCCAGTCTTCATCAGAGAGGCTTCCTCCAGCAGCTGATGGGAACAGATACAGATTCCTAGGGCCAAACAATGCAGAAGATGGGGGGCGGGGGATTACAGGGACCAGAAGGGTGGAGGGCAAGAGGAGAACAAGCCCCCACACAGTCAACTGACCAGTACTCTTTGGGGCTCACAGAGACTGAAGTGGCAGACATGGAACCTGCAGGGTCCCCTAAATATCTATGGTTGTCTGGTTTGGTATTCTTGAAGAAATCCTACAAGTTGAAGTGTGTGTGGTGGCGGGGGCGGGGAGGGTGAGGGTGGGTGGGTTCTGACCATGTTACCGGTCCTTAGGAACCTTTTCTTCCCACTGAGTGACCTTGTTCAACCTTGATGTAGGGGCTTGTGCCCAGCCTTGTTCCATTTTGTTAAGCCCAGTTTGATCAGTAACCCTGGGAAGCCTGCTCTTCTCTGAGGGGAAGCAGGAGGGAGGGGCAGGGGTGAATCTGGAGGAGAGGGAAGATGGGGGAGAAGCTGGGAGGCGTGAGGGAGGTGAGGCTGGGGTCAGTATGAGAGAAAATAAATAGATAAATAAAACTAAACTAAAATAAATAAATAAAAATAAAAGACCTGCTGGTCAATTATTGCCCGGTTGAAGTAAACTGAGGTCTGGTGGTATATTTAGCTCAATAGGGCGCTTGCCTAGATTGTTTAAGACCTGGCTTTAGTCTCTAGCACCATAATTAATAAATAAGTAAATAAATAAATAAATAAATAAATGAATGAATAAATAAATAAAACAAATTAGTTCAATAAATAAATAGGTCAAAGCTGATTGAATGCAGATTTGTTAATCAATTGGTTTACTTCCATAAAGGTTGAAATAGAAGATTATTTTGTTTGTTTGTTTGTTTTGTTGGGTTTTTGTTTTATTTTAGAGACAGGGTTTCTGTGTTGTAACTCTGGCTGTCCTGGAACTCAGTCTGTAGACCAGGCTGGCCCTGAACTTATAGAAATCTGCTTGTCTCTGCCTCCTGAAAGCTGGGATGAAAGGTGTGTGCCACCTCCGCCTGCCAAACAATATTTTAAAATTGTCATTTTGAAAGTTATACAATATTTTCTCCTGCTCATTTAACTAGGGTGTTGATGTGCTGAGTTATTTCCTTTGCACTTATTTGCTTTAGAAGCAGCTTCTGCTCTCCCTGTCAATCAGGGATTATTACTGTGGCACCTAGCTCTACAACATCTTCTTCCATCTGCTCCCTCCTAGGATCTGTCCTTCCTGTACAGGAAGGACAGTGGAACTAACAGCCAGGATAGATGCCATCTGTGGTCACCATACCTGCTGGGCAGAATCCCCTAGAGTACTTGTTAGGAATACACACTTGCAAAAGCAAAAAAGAAAAAACAATGTTCAGATGCGCTTCATCATTTCAGTTGGAAAACTTTCAAAGATAAAATAACTCTTCAGGTCAACATTTTTACCATTTGTGAAGCATATGTGAATGTTACTTGCTTTGATCCTAAAAACAACCTTAAGATGACTGTCTGGGTGCCAGTTACAACTTGATGTTGTCCCACCAGGAAGCAGGCATCAATAGGTTACCCAAAGTCACAGAACTTGTAAATGACCCATAGTTGTCCAAATGGTGAAGGGCCCATGGTATGTGGAGATGGTTTCTGCAAAATACTGAAATCATGTCGGCTCCAATCCTGACCTGCTGGTTGTCGCCCTTCAGTTTGCTCTTTGGAGAGTTCTTGGAGTCCACTGTTGCAGCTTTTGCTTTGTAGGATCGTGTACATGTGACACACACACAGACACACAGACACACACACACACAGACACACACACACACACACACACACACACACACGTGAGAAAGAGAGAGAGAGAGAGAGAGAGAGAGGAGAGTGTTCTTGTGATGCCACCCACCTCTCTCTCTCCTAGAGATCATGAGCCTTCGCTATTCTGTTGAACACCCCTGCCCTCTGCAGGTGAGCTCCCATCCTGCCACACACTACCTTGAGATTCAGAAAGACTGATTACAGAATGAAAGGGAAAGGAATTTTCTTCTTCCTTCTTCAGGCTAAAGTTGACCTTTCAGGTTTACACTTCCTGACCGGTAGGATCACCAGCTGGAATTTCTGAGCCATTCTTCTCAGGAAACTGGCTTCCCCACAAAGAACTTTCATAGTAGCCGAGAGCACAGCAGGTAGAACGGCAGTGGGGAGCGGTGCCAGGTTGTCCCTTCTTCCGGGATATTCAGATTTCAAGGACTCTGCATCTGAGATATGTCCACCTCCTTTGCACAGTATTTCCTCTGTGTGTGTGTGTGTGTGTGTGTGTGTGTGTGTGTGTGTGCTTATACATGCATCTGTAAGGGACCAGAAGAGGACAGTCAGATGTCTTACTCTATCACTCTCTGCCTTACTCCCCTTGAGTCTCTTGCTGAACCTGGAGCTAGGCTGGTGGCCAGCAAGCCCCAGAGAGCCATCTGTCTATCCCCATAGCACTGAGATACAGGCTCCCCGCTCTTAAAAGTACGAATGCTAGGATCCACACACTGGTCCTCCTGTTTGCTGAGCAAGTACTCTAACCCACAAAGCCTGTTTCCAGCTTCCTTCTCTAGATCTTGTGTCATCTTTTTGCATTTCTGTTAATAGATATACATTCATCCACCTAGTCATTCAACAAATATTTGTGCTCTTGATAGGCACTAGCACAGAGCTTTATGACCTCTGGTGAACACTGGAAGGTTTGGAAGACTCTTGTGATAAAGTACCTGACAGAAGCAACTTAAGGGAGAGAAAGTCTTTGGCTCATGGTTTCCAGGGGAACAGTCCATCAGAGGAGAACGCACAGTGGAGCAGCTCGATGGTGGCAGGAACACACAGTGGGGCTCCTCACAGCTCAGTGCATTGAAAAGCAGAGTTGGGACTAGAAGGAAGGCCAGGCTATGATGTGCGAGCCCTGCCCCCAGGGCTCTGCCAGCTAGTTCCTACCACCTACGGGGTTCTCAACCTTCTAAAATGGTGTCACCAGTTGGGGTCTAGGTGGTCAAATGGAAGAGGGAGATTTCAGCTTTGAAGCATAACAGTTCTCAAAATCAGGTGTCTACCTCCAGAAGACCCTCCTCTAACTGGCCCTGGGTAGTAGTCTTGATGTTGAAATCTTCGGGAGTTTCCCAGTTGATTCTAATAGATATCCAGGGATGACAATGTACAATCTAGACAAAATCACATTTACCAGTTACTTGTCTGTATTTGCGGGGATGTACCAGCCCTGTCCCCATGGTATGTGACAACCATGTCCCTCTCCAGCACCCATCAGAGCGTGGCCTTACCTATGCTTTTGTTCTGTGGGATATTTGAGTCTTGAAGGGTATTCTGTGCTTCTCATTTGAACGGTGCATTGAATGTATGATTAGGAAGACAAAAACCCATGGACAAGAGTCTTACATTGCTGCAGACAATAAAGTGTCATTGGTCAGTGACTTGTGATACGATCTTGAGAGTGGACAGATTGCAGTGTCAAGTTTAAGATCCTGTCTCTCAGGTCTGTCCGGGCTGTCCAATGAAGCACGTGTTCTAAAACATCGGCTGGCACAGGCTGTCTGCTCCTGGCCTCCTAGTTGACTTTAGAAAGCCTCACAGATCCTCAGTGTCTTCCTTAAGCATAACATGTGACATCAAGTGATAAAATTTAGCAGCCACACCTAGTCCTGGGAAAGGCCGCATGAGAAAGGTGTGTCTTCCTCCCAGGATGCCTCTGGCTGATGCTCCTCTACTGGCCTGTCACTTTCCTGTCTCTTCTGGTGCCTCTCCTCACCACAGACTGGGTGACTCAGAACACCCCAACTTTATTCATCACAGTTCTGGAGGTCTGAACTGAAATCAGTGTCGGAACTGATGTCAAGGCTTGTTGTACTTGCTTCTGTACGCGAGTCTGCTCCTGCCTCTCCTGGTTTCCAGTGGCTGGACAGCTTCTTTGACTTCTGACCACATCATGTCAAATTGACCTCTGAGTTCCTTTCTAAGAATAAGTGTGACTGTTCTGAGGGCCCAGGATAATTGCCCAATTGCAGAGTGCCTACTGTCATCTTATCTGTGAAAGGTCCCCATATATTGCAACACTTATAAGTGCTGTGTTTTCAACATGTCTGCTTTCAGGAAGTGTGTTGGAAACATAATCTCCAATGCAATAATATTGGGTCATGGGAATGCGGTAAAGTGTTTAGGTAATAATGTTGCCCATTTTCCCTTTTTAGTCTTAACTGCCTAGAGTCATATGAGAGAAGTCTGGATTGAAGGATTGCCTGGATTAAATTGGGCTATGGGCATGTCTGTCAAAGACTGACTTAATTGTTAATTGATGTAGGAGGGCCTAGCCCACAGTGGGTGGCACAATCCCTAGACAGAAAGACTTAGGCTGTATAAGAAAAGTATCTAAACACGAGCTAGTGACCAAGCCAGCAAACAGTATCCTTACATGGTTTCTTCTTCAAAATCCTGCTTGAGTTCCTACTCAGACTGCCTTCAATAATGGACTATAACCTGTAAGATGGAATAAATCCTTTTCTCCCTTAAATTGCTTTTGGTCAGAATATTTTATCACAGCAACAGAAAGGAAAGTAGAACAGTATCCTGGTGGTTGGGACAGCGTTTGATCTAACAGGGTTTAAGGACACACTTTCAATCTCTTTCCTGTGTTGTTTCTACACATGAGGCTTCTGCTGTAGAAGTTTATTTTTAGTTACGTTTACAGTGGTTGTTATGTGCACTGTTGGGAAAGGGGTTGCCTAGGCCTTGCCATTTGTACTGTCTACAGATATTGGTTTTTGTAAAAGATGTTTGATTGCTCATGATCTGCACGTGTTATCAGTAGAACACCTGAGGAGCTTAGGTATCAATAGAAACCCCTGAGATAAGAGGCTCAGGATCCCACTGTCCAGGATGGTGCTTGCCTTGATAGTGGTTCCCTCTGCTGAGGTGTGGCAGGGTTTATACCTATGACTATGCCTCGGTGTCTTCTTGACTAAGCCACCACAGTAGGTGTACTACTACAGGCCTCTGCTGTGTTATGACAGAGAGAGAGCTCTCACTGGAAGAAGCACCTCAGTCTGGAACTTTGCAGCCTCATGAGTGAAACAAACATACACTATTTATAAACTACAGCATCTTTAGAGCTCTGTTACAGTAGGAGGATTGAGGCTTGACATCTCTGGGAGCTCTTATTTGGTTCACTGCACCTGCTGAAGCCATACTATCTTGGTTATAATGAACTGCTCATCAGTAACTGAAATTCATTCACACATATTGCCTGGTCCACAGCCTTCCCTGTGGGCGTGGCTTGTGGCCTCCATAATGTATAGCACTTCCACGCCTACCAATGGTACTCACCTGGATGACTACTCTAGCTCTAGGTGTTTGAGATATGAATTTGGAGAACAATATTTCAAAACTATACTTTCCTTTCTGTTGCTGCACTAGAACACTCTGACCAAAAGCAACTTGCACACGTGGGCCACAGTCTACCAAGGCAGCAACTTGAAGCAGAAACCATGGAGGAGCATTGTTTTCTGGCTTTCTCTCTGCTTGCTCTCAGGATCGTCTGCCTGGAGATAGCGCCACCTACTGTGGCCTGGGCCCTCCTGTAGAAGTAATAATCATGACAAACCCACAGACAGACCAACATGTCAATATGGTCTTGGGCAATTCCTCAAGCAAGGCTTTCCTCTCAGCTGACTCTAGGCTTTATCCTGTTGACAATTAAAGATAAGCAGAACTCCTTGCTATCTATCAAAGAGCAGTATAGACAGAGGAACAGGACCTAGAACTTGCCCTGGAAAACAGTGCTGCAAATCTATGTAAAGCTAGTGGGACTCCATCGGTGACTTCTCCGTGTCAGGATTTTAAGATAACTCCTTGGCTCCTTTGTATTCTCAGGGGGCTGCTGGATTGTAGAAAGGCAGGTTTTTAGGCTACAGCTCTTAAAGGGTACCCGTTAATCTGGGAATCTGGAGCTGCATCTCTTACACCTGAACAGTGGTTCAGAAAAGAAGGGAGAAGCAAAGAATTGGGACAAGCCAAGGCGAACACGAATCTGTGCTGAATGTTCGGACACTCTTGAAGAGAGCCAAGTAACAGGGAGGCAGGGCCGTGAGAGCTGGATAAAACCAGCACCCATGCTGTTCTCTTACTCAAGAAATGGACCAAAGACATAAGGGCTAGACATAAACGCACTTTCGAAGTTACCACAAAAGAGTAGCTATTGTTTAAAACATATTTTACAAATGTTATTTTGGGAGAGGTTTGCCACAGTAAACATGTGAGGGTTAGAGGAAGCTTGTTGGGGTCAGTTCTACCTTCCATGATGCGGATCTCCAGGACGGAACCCAGGTCATCGAGCTTGCCATCAGAGCCTTTATTTACAGAACCATCTCACCAGCCTGCCTGGCGTGTAGAAAAGTCCATTCTAACTTTCTTTTTCTAATTATGTGTATGCGTGCATGTTAATTTTATCTTTCAACCGCTTAATGAGAGTCCATCGTTGAATTTTCCAATGCTCTTTATTAATCACATACCATGTCAAATCTCAGGGAATTCTATATCCTAGCAGCTCGGCAGAAAGCGTTCCCTCCAAGGCTTCTTCACCCCATGCTCCCTCTTGGTTCTCCTCCTATTCCTGCTCCACCTCCTTCCCCCATACTCCTGCTTCACCTCCTCCCTCCTTGCTCCACCCCTCAATCCCCTAGGTGTTTTTCTTCCTGTTTTTACACAGACCCTCAATAAACAAATAACAGGAACCTCCAGTTGGGGGGGTGGAAGCTGGGGATGGCACAGAGATGTAAACAAGTAAAAGACGAATCTTAATTAAAATATTATCCACAACTAAACATACCACAACACATGTGTGTCTGTGTGTAGGTCTGTGCACACACGTGCTGCGCCTGTATAGGCCAGAAGAGAGCATCACATCTCTCCGTAGCTGGAGTTAGAGGCAGTCGTGATCCACCCGATGTGGATGCTGGGAACAGAACTAAGGTCCTCTTGATGAGCAGCACTCATTATTGGTCACCGAACCATCACTTCAATCCCACCCATTCAAATCTTCTTAACGCGACAATGCTTCCACCCAGGAGAGAAGGGCTTCATCCACACAAGACAGGTCTTAGATTGAGGGGTAGAGTAGTGCATTCTTTTCTTCTCTCCGTACCTTTGCTGTGTAAATCCTTTAGTTCTGATTTACGCAGTTTAGCATTACATTTAAATGAACTCTGACCTCCATTGGGCCAGCACTGGCGGTAAACACAGGGTTTGCTTCTGGACCTCAGGGGCATCAGTTGTGTCCGTTTGTGATGTTCAGTCTGCTGAACCACTCATATGGTGCCAATCCGTGTCTCTGTGATTTTCTTCTTTGTTCATACTTCCAAGCCGGCTGCTCTGCATTTCCTTATTCATTCTCTTGAGCTCATACACAAATGTGCACACAGAATGTGTGCTGGCCCTCCTGATTGGGTGGCAGCTGCTGTATGACTAACACACAGTTTTAGTTTCCTCTGGAGGCTCACTGGAATTTTCCATATCAAGAGTCCCCTGACAGGATGCAGTGTTTGAATGACGATTCTAACCATTGTTGTGTCTGAAAAACCAGCAACCCTTTGCAGAACAGAGCCAAACCCAGTTCTCTCCTAATTGTGACGGAGAGAGTAGAGATCCAAATTCTAGACTCGGCTCTGCCAGCAATTTACTTCGTGACTCTCAACCCTTGGGACCTACCTTGGCTGTTCCCACTGCTCAGTGATTTGCGCCAACCTTTCTATCACCATAGTCCCCTAAGCCAGATTCAGGTTCTAGTCATTCCCAAGGAACACCTTCACCCTGGGTGTAGTTCATATCTTTCCTGCTCCATTCCACCAGGCCCTGGTCACTCTCATCCTGTTCATTCGTTCATTCATTCATTCAGTGTGCTAGAGGCTGGGAAAGAGACGTACCCACGGGGTGCTTGCATAGGGAGGTGGACAGTCATAAAACATCCCTGTGCACAACAGAGCTCAATTGTGATAAATATTCCAAATTTTAAAGTTTTGATAAAACTTACCAAGAAAACAAAGGGCCATCTGAAGAAACGAGATCCACGATTGTTCTTGCCAGAGGCCCGACGTCCTTCACAAAGCATTGTGTGTACTGAGGCCGACTGAGCATGGCCTCTCCAGACCTTGTACCTGCAGAAGGTGGTCTGACTTTATAGTAGAACGGGACAAGTCTAGATGGTGAGGAGATCTCTTAACAAGGGTCAGAATAATTAACAAGGCTAATTACTGACTGATACACGAAAAAGCTGATCGAACAACTAATATGAGGCGGGAACAGGAACCTAAGCATCGGTTCTACTGAGTTTTCAGTTTCTCTTGCAATGTGTACTGAGAAGGTGGTGCATGGTAGCCATCTCGATGCCATACAGGACCCCTGAACAGGAAACACTAAGCTAAGCAGTAGTATTTGGTACTGTGGTCACAGCTGACTGGGCCAAGGAGCATCTGTCCCAAATTAAAAATGCTTCTTCGGGTCTTTTCAAATAGGAGGTAAAGAAAGGATCCAGCAGATAGGTTCCAACAGTGCTGGGGATGCCAGCATGCAGTGTGCAGAGGTTTCTATGGAGGGAGGAAGAAGTACAGATGAGGAAAGAGAGAGAGAGAGAGAGAGTGAGAGACAAAGACAAGAGAGACACAGAGAACAGAGACAGAGACAAGAGAGACACAGAGAGAGATGCATAGAGACAGAGACAGACAGACACAGAGAACAGAGATGGAGAGACAGAGAAACAGCGACAAACACAGAGAACAGAGACAGAGGGAGATAGACAGAGACAGAGAGACACAAAGAAAGGCAGAGACACACACAGAGAGACAGAGACAGAGGATTATTTTATTTTCTAGTCCATTCAAAGCTCTGTTTCTGAAGCCAGGATCTGGTTATCCAGCTCTCTTAAAACTCTTCCTATCTCTAACCTAGATTAGGCTAGACAGGTTCTGTTACTTTATCTCCCAGTGGTCCTGATAAGGATCGGTGATCTGTTTCCAGACAAGGGCAGGGCCAGCACCATATTCAGTTTCCAGAGATTCACCCCAAGACTTGGAGCAACCAGGGAGCAGTTTCTCACATCAGTAGTGATTATTTCAGAGAAGTTGCTTAAAGACATTATTCTCGAGGAAACTAATAACTCACAATTATGCAGCGCCAACCTTCATTTTTATCCTTACCCGACCTCAACATGAATTAGCAAGCGTACTTAAGTACATATTAAGTACCAACAACACTATCTTGTTCTGGGTTTCTGGGAGTTTAGAGGGAGCAATGATCAAAATCAGCAAACTCCCCTCATCTCCATTCTGGCTTGGTCATTTGTTAGGGCCGTGTTGACTGACTACCACGGACTGGGTGGCTTCAGTGACAGAATTTTTTTTCTTTTTTTTTCACATAGCTCTGGAAGTTAGAAGTCAGATCAGAACACTGACTCCTCCGAGGCTGTGAGAGGGGCTCCATCCTTAGGCTTGTAGGATGAGATGACTGGTGAACACTTCTGTCCCTGTCATCTCCTCCCCCACCCGTATGTGTCTACTTACAAGGACACTGGCCCTATAGAGTAGGACCCGGTCTTCATTTTCATCTAATGACCTCTTCAAGACTATCCCCACGTAGGCAGACATTCTGATGCCCCGGGGGAGTTAAGATTTCCGCACACGAATTTTGAGGGGACATAATAAGCCTGCAACAAACTTCAGTATTTAAAGCCAGTGAGAATGTTGTTTGTTCTCACAGCATAACCGAGGCTACCTTGACTGACACAAAGAAACAATCACATCCAAGTTCAAAATGACAGATTCTTTGAGGTGTCTGTGCATATTTATGGCCCTAATAAAAATCACATCAGAGACTGTATTTAAGAAGAAAGAAGAAAAGGTCATGTGTGACACATAACTAAATTAGCATATGTTTGTCTCCTTAGAATTAGAGCACCATTATTTTTTTTTCCAAAATAAGAAGGTGGCTTCTTACAAAGATGTCTGGTAAAGAGAAATGTCTCCTTCTGGGCTTGCAGGGAAGTCTAGTCAACCACCACAATCCTGTTCACCACAGCGGCTGCCGCCTTCCACCTCACTGGGATTCAAGAGGGCCACGTCAGGTATTCAGGTTTCCTCCCCTTGGGCTTTTACACGGGTGCCAGACCTGTCAGTGACACTCAGGCGCATCTGGCCTCCCTGATTGTCATGAACTCAGGTGCTTCTTGCTCACCAAGGTGTCATCTCACGATGAATTATTTCCTTAATAGCTCATTCAGGTTCATCCACTGCCTGACAGCCTCGCTCCTACGACCTCACAGGTCTGAGACAGCCAGAAGGCTGTGGTTTCCTAGTGGCTGGGTAAGTCCTTCAGACTCTAAAACGCAAAGCTCTTCAGGGAAGGAAATACTCTTGGTGTTTGTCTGAGGCTACTGTAACAGTTCTGGAAGCTTGAAGTTCTGCATCTAAGTTTTGGTTACTGGATGTGTCCAACCCCCAGGCTCATGGAGGCCAAGGACAGCTATGAATGTGGCCCAAGTCAAAGCCATCAATTTACTTAGAACATGAGAGTTGTTTATTGCTTGTTTTCTTGATGTAACCCTATTAGGTGGTTCTCACCAGAAACTTGGTACAGTATTTAAAGGCTGTGGACCGTGTATCAGCCCCTAGCTCAAGGAAAGAGCTCCTCCTTGCTTTTCCAGCTTCCAGAGACTGAATCCAGAAGCTCTTCGGGTGTCCAGATGTATTTTACTCTGTCTCTATCCTCATAGGGACTTCTCATCTGTGTCTTAAATCTTCGTCGACTTTCCTCTGATAAGGACATTTGTCATTGGATCGTGCAGGAAGATCTCAGCTCCTTTATCATTGACAGCTCTCCCTAAGGTCACGCCCACGCTTCTAGGAATTAGGATGGGTATATACCCCAGAAGGAGGCCACCATTCAATATGCTGCTTTGTATGGCTTCATAAAAATACCTTCCCAGTGGGTGTGGTTGCAAAGCCTTGGAATATTAGATCTTGGGGGGGATAGGACTTGAGGATAGCAAATTGGAGACCAGCTCAGCCTGAGAAACAAAGCTGTATCAAAACTACAAAAACAAGTGTTTTCCAAGATAAATGTAGGATGTAAATGAAAGTTGTGTGCTGGTGTTTGTCTATTCTTTACTGAATGGTCTCTGCATAACCTCTACAAAGGAAAATCTCACAGTCTTCCCTTCGTTCCTCATTCATAGCACAAGTACTTCCAGAATATATCACTTCTGACTTCAACACCCCGCAGGGTATTTCCATTTCCATTTCCATTGAATCATAGCCTGTGATTCACTTCTGACTTCACCTAGGTGAAATTGGCCACAGGTATGGCTGTAAGAGAGGAGCACCAGTTCAGGCCATTTTCATAAATCTACAGTGCCCAGATTAAGAGTGAATATTAAATTTGACATAGCAAGAGGCTCCTTCTCATATATCATCAACTGAGCACAGATAAAGGGAGTGACTTCCAATGTCAATGCTTCTTATTTGGGGGCAGGATATCTGCTGATGCCCACTGACTCCTTGTTCCTTACAGATAACTTGGACAAAAGCTTAAGTCTCCACCTTAGTTTTCTCCCCTCCAGGGACCCAGCTGCAGCCACTCTTGAGACACCCTAGAATGAAGACCAATGTAGGCAGGCAAGTGGACCTGTTCCACAGGAGGCAAGCAGAATGGGGTGGGGCTGGCCACCAGAGCAGGGAGCCCTTGGAGGAGACTCATGGGCACTCAGCTGACAGAGGTCTATGGTGCTGGACACTATTAATGATCACGATTGCTGTCAGCCCCTGGGTAAACAGCGCCAGGCTCTGTTCTCTATATTTCACGTACATTATCGTTAGCTATCTTAACTTTCACAAGACTCTTAAGAAAATGTAAATGCTCATCTTTAAAGCTAAACAAATCAAAACAATGAGACCTTAATGAGACTTGCCTGAGGTTTGGTAGCTAAATAAATATAAGTAGCTAAGTAGCTGTTCCTCCTAGGAAGGCCTACTGCCATTTTTTGCCCGTGGTCCACCAAGAGGGAGAAAGCAAGGAAGTAGATTATACTTCATAGCAGGAGATAAATGTAAGGACAATAGGCCAGCATTCCAGGAAGACAGATTGTTGGTTCAGTCAAGGGAAGGATTCTATAACAGTCAAAGCTGCCTGGCGATGAGTGGGTGGCAAGCAAGTGTCCAAGCAGAAGCTGATGGCCATCTGCTATGGCTATATTAAGGAATTCCACCCTGAAATGGTTAGGCCAGGAGAACCTGAGGAGAGGATATATGTGCTTTGTAAGGCAGAATCCCAAATGATCGCAGGCAGGTCTAGAAAACCTGACCTTCCAGAACTCTCTAAGGAGCCCCTCCGTGACGCTACCTCCTCACGGTAGAGCGCTTCTGATTGTTCTTGAGAGAAGCAGCACTGGGTTACCTTCTGGTTTGCTCCTCCTGGTCCGTCCTCTCTCTCAGGCAGGACTGAGTTTGCACAACTTGAATTTTCTTTTCCTTTATGCGACAAAGAACAACGGCGAGCTTACACTCCGTTAGAGCATTCCTGAGACATGAATAAATCCTGAATTCCTCCTTTCTTAATGAATTAATCTCTGTGCGCCAAATATCCATTCACACTTGATTTATAAGGCAGCTTTAGTTTCTCAGGCTGTGTGTTCTGAGAATCTGGGATAAGAACTTCCTGGCAAGCTCTGACTCATTGTGCTTCTCCGTTCTCCATGTGTTTAATGTCTTCATTCTGGGAAGCCTGAGGATACTGACACGTGGAAATGAACTCAGAAGTAATTTATACAACTACAATTGTTAACACGCTCCTAGTGCTTCGTGCAGGACAGGTCTCATCCAGAGCACTATGAGTATCCGTACTCACATTTGTGACACCCTCACAAAGCGGGTTCTATCCTAATTCTCCCCAATTTAAAGACCACAAAACAGAGACCGGGGGAGGTAAGTTACTTGTAAGGGTCAGAGTTCCCTTGCTTTACCCCTAGTCCTGCCCTGCTATTCTGCCCTGGGTGTGGGCTATTGCTGTCCAGTGGACTCTGAGTGTGTCTTCCACCTCCCTGGGCTTAGACTTGCTTGTCTACAAAGGGAAGAACAGGCACTACAGTGCCATCTCCAGTCTCTACCGGGCAGCACGCTGACAACGATATCAAGGATGCATACAAATCCAGCAGGATCTCTAACTCATCTCGTAGGAGAGGCAGATATCAGTGTCCCTCCTGAGCAGCTTATTTGCGAAGACAACTTGATTTGATTAAAGAAAGTCAGACCCTAATCTGGCTGTCTCTCTCTGCAGCAATTACAGCCCATTTCCCTTCATTTATTCCTGAATATAGCTGGAAAAACAAACCAAAACAACAACAAAACAAAAGCAACAAAACCAAAACCACCACGATTCAGCATCTGGGAAAGTACACCCTTCACCCTAAAGGCCATTTAGCGGCCTTCTTTAATGCCCCTTAATTAAGACACTAATGGCTTCAACTCATTCATCTACGCAAAGCATACACTGTGCAGTGCGTCAGGTGCTCCGATCGACTCTGTGTTGATACGTTTGTATTTTGGTGGAACTGTATTGCTCCACAGCTACTTGGGAAGCCCCCAAACAGCTATATACAGCTGCTATACTAGCTGCTGCGACAAATAAATCTTTAAAATTCGAGAGCTTAAAAGATAAAGGTGTTTTTTGTTTAGGTAACGTGCATTAGTCCACTTCCTGTCATGGATAGACATCCAAGCTTATTGATTTATGAAGAGGAAAGGTGGATTCTCACTCCTACGTTCACAAGTTTCAGTTCATGATAACGTGGTCCTATTGCTTTGGGCCCATGGTGCACAGTACATCATGGTGGGTGTGGGGTAGAGGAGACCTGTCCATCCCATGGCAGCTAGGAAGTAAAAGAGACAGGAAGTGACCAGGGCCTCAATAGCTCCTTCAAGGTTATACTCCCAATAATACAACTTCCTCCCAGTAGCCTCTACCTTTAAAGGATCTACCACTTCCCAACAGTACCAGCCTTTGAGCATGAGCTTGGGGAGGGGGGTCATTCTATATCAAAACGATGGCCTAAAGATAAACCTACTTTGACTTAGATTCTTTTCCTCTTGTGGTTTCCCTTTTCCCCTAAACCATGGGAATCATTTACATACAGATGTCTGTAGTAGTTAGGCTGCTATGACTCAACCAAGAATGACATGGGGGCATACTCATAGGTGTAAACCCTGCCAGACCTCAGCAGAGGGAACCACCATCCTGGCAAGCACCATACTAGACAGTGGAACGCAGAGCACTGGAGCTCAGGTGTTTGTAATCAGTATGCCTCAGGTGGTCTACTGATAGCAGACGCAGATCATCAGCAATCAAACATCCCCCACATAAACCCAACACCTGCAGACAATACAAGGCAGACCCTCATCCAACAGTGCACAAAACAATTATTTTTATATATAACTAAAAATAAACTTCCACAATAGATGCCTATTAGGAAATTATCAAGTATAGATATCATCTGCCTCCTAATCATCTCTGCCCAGAAGTCACACATATCCCTTCTCTTCCAATTACTGGTGATAACTTAAAAGTCTGGTCTGCGATAGATGGACAATCATGAGGTTCCTGAGAAAGTCGTTCTAGCGGGGCAGCCTCTTCTCAAAGAGAAGTTCCTGTCTTTCTGGCATAAAGGCTTTTTAGTAGCTACATGTGGTGAACAGAGCAGACTGCATTCACCTAGAGCTGCTGAGCTGGTCCTGGGTTTTCCCTGAGGGATGCTCTATGTCAGTGACACCAACACCATTTAATGTAGCTTTGGCAACTTTTCTTTGGAAATTACTTTCAAAGTAAATTGGAATGTGACTCCACAATGGTGGCGTGCATATTCTCTGAGGACTAAGTTCTCACAAAGCCACGAGTCCCTCAGAGTTCAGTGCGGCATGTGAGTGGGTCACAGAGGCTCAGCCCTGCTGTTTCAAATCCAAGTCAGGATGCATCAACAAAGTGAAGGGATTGATTCTCCCGTATGTCTGCGGAATTGGTTCTGAAGGCAGTTGCCCGAGATGAGCTCTGTTTTGAGCAGGGGGAAGACTGGCTAAGGCGAGTGGAGCAAGAATGAGGTTTTCTGGTTATTAAATATGTAATCCAGAATGTCTCCTGTCCTTCTCCTGGGTTTCCTCAGATGTATATTGGAGGAGGACATGGACTAGGTTGCCCCATGTTGTCTTGAAGCTTTGCCCTTGATGATTCCAAAGAGAAAGTTTCAAAGGGGACTCATTTGAGAGTCACCTCTCTTCTATATAGACCAGTGGTGTTATTTAAAATACAACCGCATTACTGCCCACACAACCTCAAGCCTAGTTACTCACACACCATACCCCTAGTGTCAAAAGAGCCCAGCTGGAAGAACATCATCTGGTGTATTCCTGAGCCCTGTTACAAGTGACACTGAACCAACCTCAGAGATCTTGGTTCCTCAAACATGAATTGGAAAAACGAATCCTCCTCCTGTGGGCGTGGGGTGAACTCCCACGAATAGCGATGAAGTGTCTTATAAGGCAGAATGCGTGCTATAAGAATTCACAGCGACTGCTCGTGTGGGATTGGATTATGGCTATTGCTGTCCTCTTCACCGTACCAGTTTGCTCTCTAACACAGATCAGGGACCGGCAGATGGGACCCCACAAAAAAAAAAAAAAGGCACTCCTTCCTCAGAAACCTCTTTTTGGAGATAATGCTAAAGGTGATAATAGGAGCTGGGAAATTATTTTCTCGATTCTCCACTCTCCCTGCTGTAGCCCTGTCACACAGAAGTCTGACTGCCTATCATGAGACAGCCTTCACATGCTTAATGCAGGTTATGAACATCCTACCCAGATCCTCATGCTTGTGCCTTCTGTAATTGTTCTTCTTATCCAAATGCCAAATGAACTCTTGTTCTCTCCCAACTCAGACTCCCCCTTGAGTAGGAATCAACTTGTTTTTATATCCCCAAACACGGGACACAAGGAACGAGGCTCTAGATGTGGATATGGCTAAGATCAGCAGAATAGGAAGGAATGCCACTCCTGCACATTAGTTACCTGGGGAGCTTTGCACATCTACACACATCTACACGCGTCTATACGCGTTCAACAGATTCTCCTAGGATTTGTCATCCATGTCTCTAAGTGTTGAGGAGATCCTACTGTGTAGCCGAGGTCAAATGCCGGTGTTCAGGATGCTTTTTCTCTGGAAGTGTTGTCTAACATTTCAATCAGATTCTGCTCATCTCATTCCTCACAATGCTGAGTCATACTTAGTTCACTGCTAAGAAAAGAAACCACTGCTTTTTTTTATATGGAAAAAACCACGGAGCCCCAATTTCCTGCTGTATACTTGGTTTTTATAATTGATTGGATGCAAATATTTTATACTTCTATAAATGAAATATTTGGCTAAATTCCTCTCTTTCTTGTAACTCAGGAAGTAGAAAACATTTTCTGAAGACAACAAAACAGTAAATATTTCTGAGTTTGCAGATTACACTTCTATCACAAGTAATCACCTTTTTCGTTATATTGTGAAGCATCCGTAGACATGCATGAACAAATGGCTATAATAGAGTTCCTTTATTTGAAAAAGCAGGCAATGGGACAGATTCACTTATATGCCATAGTTTGACAACTCATCTGTAAACATTCAACCTAATTTTGGTTCTCAGTTCTGCCACATAGTCATCAGATGGCTTCCATCTTCCTGTGCTTATCAAATTCGGGCATCTGTTCTCTATCTCTGCCTAAGTCATTGTTAAAACTGCTGAATAGGACAAAAAGCCTATCAAAACCACAGTGATGAGCTGAGGAGGTCGCTCAGTGGGTAAGGTATTTGCTATGCAAGCTCGAGGACCTGCCAAGAACCCACATAAAAGTCCAGCCCTAGGGAACAGAGATTGGTCAACTAGTCTGGCCAACTAAGCAAGATCCATGTTCAACGAGAGACCCTATCTCACAAGGGCCATCAAGGAAAACACCGAGTATTGACCTATGACCTCTACATCCAAGTATCATCACATGTGCCTGTGTAACACCCACCAAACCTACAGAGAGATGCTACTTCATACCCATCTGCATGGCTACTGTTATAAAAAACAAACAAACCAGAAAACGATGACTTAGGGAGATGGCTCTGAAGGTAAAAGTGCTAACTGTGCTAGCCTGAATGTCAACGTAAAAAGCCAGAAGCAGTAGCACGCCCGTTTGTTATCTTATCACTCCTACTCAGAGATGGGAGGCTGAGACAGGAGAACCAGCTTTTGGGCTAGCTAGCTCAGCAACAGAAGCAAAAGCAATCTTGTCTTAACAGGATAGAAGGCAAGAACAGATTTGTGAAAGCTATCCTCTGATCTTCATGTACATGCTGTTTTACTCAGTCACAGGTAGGTGCTTTCTCTCTGTCTCTCTGTCTCTGACACACATCATCATCATCATCATCATCATCATCATCATCATAAATAATAATAAACAGGAAATACAAATTCTAGCAAGGATGTGGAAGAACTGAAATGTCTGTGCCTTTCTGGTAGGAAAAAAAAATGTATGAGTTGCTGTAAAAAAAAACAATTGGTAATTTCTCAAGAAATTAAGGATAGAATTATTTACAATATGCTTTTGAGCATCTATACAAAAGACTTAAAGCATCTAATCAAGAAGATATCTGCATGATAGTAGTTGTAGCACTAGTATTACAATATGTAGAAAGGTCAAAACAACCCAGGTGTTGATTAAAGAATGGATGAATAAACAAAACTTGATATCTAATCACAATGAATACTATTCTGGATATAAAAGCAACAAACTTTTTGTTCTAGAAAGATGGTTCAGTGGTGAAAACACTTGCTGCTCTTCCAGAGGACCTTAGTTCAGTTACCAGCACCCACTCGCATCAGGTAGCTCACAATTGCCTGGAAATCCAGATCCAAGAGGAGCTAATGCCCATTTCTGGTTTGTTCAGGTATGTGCATATATGTGGCACACACACACACACACACACATAAAGAAAAATAAATCTTTCTTTTACAAACTAATAAAATTCTGAGGAACCTTGATGACATTGCATAAAGTGAGGTAAGCCTGACACAGGAGAACAAATATTCTGGGTCCAATATGGGTCACCTAAGGTGGTAGCAGTTGTAAGGGAGCTGAGGTTGACTATGACGTGGGATACCTAAGGTGGTAACAGCTTTAAGGCTGTGAGGGTTTAAGAGAGAGGGACTGAGAGTTGTTGTTTAATGGATGTAGAGCTTCAGTTTGGGAGTGAGAAAAACTTTTGGAGATGGATGATGCTTGTCTTGTTAGAGTTCCTATTGCTGTGATGAAGCCCTGGTACCAAAAGCACCTTGGGAAGGAAAGGGTGGCTTTAGCTTATGCTTCCATATCTTCCATATTGTTGTTCATCGCTGAAGGAAGTCAGGGCAGGAACTCAGACAGGGCAGGATGCTGGAGGCAGGAGCTGATGCAGAGGCCACGGAGGAGTGCTGCTTACTGGCTTTCTGCTCTTGACTTGCTCAGCCTGCCAAGACCAAACACAGGATCTCTATCCCGGAGGTGGCGCCATATACAATGGGCTGGGCCCTTCCACATCAATCACTAATTAAGAAAATGTTTGCCTACTGCCCAGTCTTATGGAGGCATTTTGACAATTGAGGTTCCCTTCTCTCAGATGATTCTAGCTTGTGTTAGGTTGACATAAAACTAGCCAGCACAGTGGTGATAGTTGTACAATATATAGTTAATGCCATTTAATCACTCAGTTTAAATGGTTTAAATGGTAAATGTCATATTTATTTGGTTACAGGGCCAACCCCTAAGAACCTCTATCCAGTTTTCATCAACGTCTGTTTGTTAGTTGGTTTGATGAGAGCATTGCTTTGGTGATAAAAGAATTTGTTCTGGCTCATGGTTTTAGAGGTTTCATTCCATGGTCATTTGCCTCCATTGCCTCTGGGTCCAGGTGAGGTGAAGTACAGCATCATGGCAGGGAGCCTGTAATGGGACAAAGTCCTTACTTCAAGGTACCCAGAATCAGAGAAAGACATCAGGGAGCCAGGGCAAGACACACCCCTAAAACTCATGCCCCATCAACACACTTTTTTTAGTGAAGCTGCATTTCCCTTTACCACTGCCTTCCAAAAAAGAGCTCAGTTCTGAATTCATCACATTAACCCATTCACTGGGTCAGAGCCCTCAGGATCCAAACACTTCCCAAAGCTTTTGTTAACACAAAAGCACTACAGAGACATTTCACATCTAAACCACAGCAGCCGGTGTCAGTCCACCTCCAACACAGGGTTCTGAAGGCAGTGGAAAGCTGGGATATCTGTTTTTTTTCTTTCTATCGCTGTGGTGAAATGTTGGAGAAAAGCAACTTCCAGGGTGTGGGTTTGTTTTGGATCACCATTCCAGAGAGCTCAGTCCATCATTGGGTCAACCAGTTGTTTCTGAGTCTGTGTGAAGCATTTTCTCATGACAGAAGAGTGTGGCAGAGCAGAGCTGCCCACCTCATTGTGCACACAAGAGGAAGGAGAGAACAAAGAGGTGAAATACACGCCCCAAGGACCTACTTCCTCTAAGTAGTCCCCACCTCCTACTGTTTCTGCTACATGCCAACAGTCCAATCGACTCTGACTGCATCAATGGATGTGTCTATTTACGAGTGATTCAGTTACTTCTCAGTGGCCCTGTCTGTAAATACTGCCACACTGGGGCCAAATGTTCGATACAAATCTCTTTAGAGGACATTCCTGATACAATAAACGACCCCAGTGTCTGTCCCCCACTCTAAGGGGATCACTCTTGGTGGTTGGGGGAGGTACCATTCAACAGATAATCATAAAAAAATCCGATGAGCATTTTGGAACGGCTGCTACTAGTGTTCATGGATCTACCAGCTTTGTCTTCTGTCAAGAGAGAAAGTGAAGTTGGGTTTTCATTCTAGAAAAGGCCATTCAGTAGAGAACTTCAGCATCTGCTGCAGAGAGGCGTGCAGGTTGCCCAACAGGGCATGATACTGGGGTGTTTTGTCTGGGGGTCACCTTAGCCACTCAACCTACACTCACACTTGAGGAAGTCTTAGTCATCATCATCAAAATTTAAAAAAAAAAAAGTCAATCCCTCTTCTTCCACGGTTTTTCTGATCCCTGTGAATTTTATGAAGTTTTTATGCAGATTTACCCACAACAGTGCTGGCTGTGTGGTGTGTAGCGCCCTCTAGTGTAGACTTGGGCAAAAAGGTCAGACCCTCTGTGTTTGGCATTTTTGTAACACGCTATTTAAATTTATGGAATTTCCATGTTGTAGCGATAGTGCTAATAAAAATATTCATGTGTTATTTTGAAAACATAGCACTAAGGAAAGGGGGAGAAGTTGGAAGAGGAAAGGAAAGAAAATAAAAGAATAAAAGAAAAAATGATGCTTTTTGGTGTTATTCTTGGTTTCCCAAGATAGTATTTAATAGGTTAAAAGACCCTTATTAAGGAGAAAAATTATTTCCAATTATACTGTATGCCAGTCCCCTTCCGTCATTATACTACAGAGCTCCATTTAGATAGATAGATAGTGTGTGTGTGTGTGTGTGTGTGTGCGCACGCATGGGGACGTCAGAGAGCAATCTCAGGTTCCTCAGGTGCTATCCAACTTTCTTTTGAGACAGGCTCTCACTGGCTGGAATGTCGCCAAATAACCAAGGCTGGCTGGCCAGCAAGCCCCAGGTATCTGCTTGTCTGTGCCTCCACAGCACTGGAGTTGTAATGGCGTGCCACCACATAACATCCCTTCTAAGGATTGACTGACCTCATGCTTCCAAGGTAAACACATTATTTATTCCTCCAGAATTCATGTTTTTTTATTATTATTTTTTAAAGCTGGGCACAGTGGCATTCACTTGTAATCCTAGCCCTGGGGACACTAAGACATTCCATACTCCAGGTCTTATTGGCTTGGCAAAATAAATAAGGTGGGGACTCCTAAGGGGACAACAGGAGAGGCTGTCCTCTGGCCTCGAACACACACGCATGTGCATCCCCACTCACATGTGTGTATACATGGGCACATACAAATCCTTTGTAAAAATGTTTGCCTGTCTTCTTTAATGCCATGCAACCATCCCTTTCTCTGCTGATGGTCTCAGTGAAGAGAAACGGCAGAAGAAACCGCCTCATCCACAGAGGCTGTAGCCCCCCCAATGTAATTGAGTTGTACTTACACGCATGCTTGTGGGTTCGATGCTTAAGAGCCTAGCAGCTGAGCACCACGTCCTTCCCTGAATTACTGGGTGTGTTTTCATCCACCCTACTAACAGCATCACCTTCCCAACCACTTTAAGGATGCTCACACCAAACATTCCAGGGTGACCCCTATTAGCCCTATTATGGTGTCCTGCCATGACCGCTATATGTGCCTAGTTCACTGGTACTCCTGCAAGGCAAGGACTGCCCTAGCCCGTACAGTTAGATGGGCAGTACCCTGTGTATCACCTCATCTTCGAATTCTGGTCAGGAACTTTCCGTCTTCTACATCCTCCAAGAAGCAGGCGACAAAGATTTTAACGGGGAAGCGCCTTTGTGGGAAAAGTACTAAGAAGTAAATCTTAAATTCGGACACAAATCTAATGGTGAATGAAGAAAAGCAAGAAAGCTGAGTGGGAGATTTGTGGAAAGCCATGTGGGCTAAGAAAAGTCCTTATAGTGAGAGTTGGTTCTTGGGCCAGAGTCAACCATCTAAAGAGTGTGTTACTCCACACAGCTGGCCCTCACTAGTCGGCTGGGAGCAGCAGGAGCTTGGTGCGGTCTCGGTCCAAACGTACAGCTCTCAGGCAGTGTGTGATTTCCGAGTATCCTAGTGACCATCACACCTTCTATTCTGCCTACTCTTTGACAGTTTTATATATGCATATAGTTATTTGGATCACATTCACCTCCCATTGCTTTCTCTTATCTCCCTCTCCCTCCCTCTAAGCCCCTCTCCTTCCAAACAAACCTTTCTGCTACTTTCTTGGTTTTTTGGTGGCTCACTGAGTTTATTTAGAGTTGCTTGCATAAGCACAGGAGGGGTGTGTGTCAGGGGTTTGCTCCACCCCGCCAGCGACCCTGCTAGCTCATCTTAATTCTCCACTTTCACCAAGATCTATTATGCCACTCTTTCATCACCCAGCATCCCTGGGTGTGTCCGTTTGAATCCTTGCAGCAGGATCTATTCCTAGGATGTACACTGCAGATACCTTTATCTCAGGGATTTTCCCCACTCTGAGGTGTTCGGCTGGTCTAGCACAGGACCCTCCTTTATTCATAGTGTCCACAATGTAGCTCTAATCCAGTGGTTTTTTAACTTTGTGATGCATCAGAATTGTCTGTTGGTCTTTGGTCTTACTAAAATACGTACGGCAGGGTTCTGCCCACAGGTGCAGTAGAGCTAGAGTGAGGTCCATTTTCCTTTTTATTTCTTTTTTAACAAGATTTATTTATTGGTGTTTTGTTTTTTGTTTTTTTTGAGACAAGGTTTCTCTGTGTAACCCTGGCTGTCCTGGAACTTGCTCTGTACAACAGGCTAGCCCTCAGAATCAGGGATCCACTTGCCTCTGCCTCCTGAGTGCTGGAATCAAGGCCATTATGAAGAAAAGAGAAAGAAAAACAAGTTCCCAGGTGATATAAATAATAATAATAATAATAAATCACACTTGGAGAATCACTGATATAAACCCACCTTACTAACTCCCTGACTCAGAAGAACTGCGTTAAGCCAATCGGTCCACAATGTTGTGATGACAACTCTGGGCTTGGAAGGAAAAGATCTCCCAGTGAAAAATTCCCTACTCAAATCGCGTCTCAGCAGCAAGGTGCAAGCCGTCAGAAGAAGGACACGTGGATTGAGACAGAGAACAGGGAGAAAAAGAACCTGAACCCGGATGAACTCATGGAGCCTCCACAGCAGCCAGCCCCGGAGCTTGACCCTCTCTCCGAACCTCTGAGTTCATTCATTCATTCATCTTCTTATTGACTTGAGAAAGATTTTCTGCTTCTTGTGGCCAAAGCATCCTAAATTATAGTCTAGGCAGCACCAAACCCTGCCTAACTCAACAGCTCCTTGACTGCCCTCCTCCACCCTAAACACGTGCATATGTTTTTGGAAAATAAACACACAAGTCTAGGTGAGCTAATTTGCATTCTCCTTGGCTTCCTTAAGTACCTTCCCATGCTCTTACAATGTTACTTTGCCTCCTGTGATGCTTGTTTCACTCTTTCTCTTCTCTTCCCAAGTCACCGTCACCCAGGCACCTGCAGTGTCAGGGAATAGAACTGCCCAACATATGACAAGGAAAGTGGACAAGCCAGAAAAGAACGGTCCCGTGTGTACAAGAGTGTCTGTCAACATGTCCATGCTACTATCCACATTATATATCCTCTTTCCCACTGAGGGTCACGGAAGACCACCTCTCCACTTAAAATTTGGGCCTCCATCCCTTTTTGTTCTCAAGGATTATGATCTGCAGTTATTACCTCTCCCAAGCCCTATTGATTTGTTCCCACCACCAGACCACTTCAATTGTCAAATAAATAAGATCAGGTTTGATGTGTCCTGAGATATTCTGCCTTGGCCTGTTTACAAGGCCATGGCTGAAGAGGTCATTGACCCTACTGGGAAAGTTATTACTATTGTTTTTGCTGAATGGAATGTTGTGCCTATCAAACTGTCTTCTAGATATTTATGTTTAAGTGCAGAGATCAGTGCTGCTCTCAGCTCAGGCCAGAGAAGCTTCCTTTGCAGTGGTAACTTCCCTCAATGGGACCTCTATGTCACCTCTGCTAAGGCCTAGGAAGCACTACAGCAGAAGGAAGCCTGAGAAGAGGGCCAGGGTTGTAGAGAGCTGTTCTCCAGGCACGGACTCGGAACTGCTGTGATCACCTGCACATGACATCCAAAAGATTGGGTTTGCCAACATTCCTTCTTGGATAGTAGAGATCCTGCCAGGCCCCATCCCTGTCTAGGAAGCTGGTAATGTCTGGGGAAGGGGGGTGTCACTTTCTTCAGTGGTGTGGCCACTGGTAACACGACCATGATCCTAGAATTAACATCCAGCTCATGTCAGCAGCCCTAATTCAACTCACTGGGTCTGGTGAGAGAGAGAGAGAGAGAGCGCAAAACTGCTGTTCGGGCTGGTAATTAATACTTATCATATATGTACTATGTACCACATTGGTCATCTAAACACTTTATTATGGTTTTTGTTCTTTATTTAAAAAATATGTATTTCATCATCAACATTTCATCATGGGTGGGAAAGAAGCTCATGAGAACGCACACCTCCCTAAGGGACTGCTGGCAGCTAATAGTTGCTGGGATGGGAAAGTCACTTTCCTCCGTGTAGCCACGGAAGTGTATAACCATGTCTAAGTCGCCCACATACCTGGGTATAACCTGCCAGCGACATTCATGCCAACAGCTGTGGTTAGACTCGGTGAGCCACACCTGCACAAAGGACATGAGAGTGTGTGTGTGTGTGTGGGGGGTTGTTAGGAAGAAGAAGGGTCCTGAGAGAGGGACTTGAGAGAGGGAGATGGGGTAAGGATGACTAAAACTCATTATTCACATCTATGAAGCTCTCAACTAAGTAACCTTGGCACAAGAGCTGCTCTCTTTTGCCTTCTCTCCCCTTGCTTCCTCTTCCCAGGCCCCTTCCGTCTTCCTGTCTTTTCTGAGTGTAACTCACAGAGTTGACCTGTGGTTGTTTGCAGGAGCTCTGGGTCTCGTTGTGTTTCTACAGTGTCTGCCACTTAGCCGATATGGTACTTTTCAAGGTCACTGTCAAGCCATATGGTGACTCATGTCTAAGACAGCTTCCAGTCTTCTCCTTACTACATCTTTCAGCAGCATCTGACACTCTCCACCACTCTCCAAACACTTCAGGCGGTTTCTGCCCCTCACATGCTACCCTTGCCCCGTGAACTGGCTCCCTAGTTTCCCAACAGTAGACCTTTACTGTCACCCTTTCCTTCGTTACTATAATACTCCTCCAAGTGACCATCCGAGTCCCAGGGACACAGGTGCACAACTGATTGCTGTTCGAGCCACAGTTCTCCTGACAAGCTCTGGGCTCACATCCAACCATCGACCTGGAGTCACCACTTGTGTGTCTAAAGGGCCCCTAAAATTTTGGAGACATACGTGAATGAACTACAGACCCCAAACCACAAGAGATTATATAAATTGCAGAATAGACTCAAAACCACACTAAACAAATAGCAGTCACTACAAAAATACATAGTCATGATTATATTGTGCATAAAACTTCAGTTATCATAGTGCTATTTGAACAAGCTCAACATAACCTACGTTTGTTAAGCAGTGATGTTGTGGTTTTCCTGCACTCTCCTCTACCCAAAGCGTAATCCCTTTAAGTTAGAGGAGGCAGGAAATCTCTTTGGCATTAGTTTGGACACATGCTGGATGGTTTCCTCTCTCATAGGCAGGGAGTTTGAGTTTTTTCATCCTACTGAAATGCCCAGCCCAGCCTAGATTGAGCTGGCAACCATTGCCATAGCAACTTACATCTGTAGCAAGAATAAATATATACAGCTAGCTGGACAGGTCAGATTCACCATCTTCTTTAAAATTAGCTACTCGTTTTGAAAGAATTGCAGTGTCACAGGACGTGATACTTAGACTTTCTTCTGTGTACATGTTAGAATACAAAATACAAGTAAAAGCCCCCAAAATACCCACACCAAAATCCTAGTTAAGACTCCACTGACATTTTTATAATGGTGGACTACTCTAACTAAGAGCCCAGAAAGTGTCAGTACTTAATGGAGATATGCTTTATGCCATTTGTCAGCACTGGACATGTCCCACATGGACGTCTGCGCGCTCTTCTCAGTTCCTAGCAGTGGCTTAGCCTTTGCTGCAGTTCTAACGGTATCGTTTTCTCCTGGGTAATTTCTAGAAAAGCAGATGATTTGGAATGGTTGACCCCTGTCAGACAATTATACTTTACTCGTTATTTCTGGTAACTTTTGAAATATCCTCTTATAAGGACTCACGCCAAGCATGCGTGAACAGGCTTCGTGTTCCAATAAACCCCTTCTATTTGTGTGTGTGTGCGTGTGTGCATGTGTGTGTGTGTGTGTGTGTGTTGGGGGGCTTCCTATGTAGCTCAAAATGGCCTCAAATGCACAATCTTTGGTTTAGTATCCTGAATTCTGGGATTACAGGTGTGTGCCAATGTGTCCGGATTAA
This sequence comes from Cricetomys ansorgei, assembly GCA_026225945.1. NCBI lineage: Eukaryota > Metazoa > Chordata > Mammalia > Rodentia > Nesomyidae > Cricetomys > Cricetomys ansorgei. The sequence continues at coordinate 12,830,703 of JAMJFZ010000236.1, forward strand.
CTTTTCATCTTCTTGAGAATGTTAATTAAATCACAATTGCTAGGGTTTTGCTTGTTTTGTTTCGTAACACTTTTCTCTCTTTTTCTTTTTGTTGCATATAACTTAGGTTATCAGGTCTCGAAAACCAATCACTATTTCAACATTACAAATTTTAGATCTAGCCCGGTGTGTTGACCCATGCCTGTAATTCCAGGACTCAAGGGATGGAAGCAGAGTGTTGAGGAATTCAAAACCATCCTCAGTTATAGGGAATTCAAAGATAGCCTCAGCTACATAAGACCTTATCTCTGGCCCTCTGTCCAAATAAATGCCTGTGGTCTTAGAAGGGTTTTATAGGCTTAGCTTTCACGTTTAATTCTACAATGTATTTTGAGTGTATAAAATGATTTGAGTCAAGGATCCAATTCTATTCTACGTGCGCTACCACTGTTGGTTAAAACGACCGTTAGTTTCGAAATCATAAGTGTGTGTGTCTGTGTGTGTGTGTGTGTGTGAGAGAGAGAGAGAGAGAGAGAGAGAGAGAGAGAGAGAGAGAGAGAGAGAGAGAGAGAGAGAGAGAGTGAGAGAGAGAGAGAGAGAGAGAGAGAGAGGTTGGGGGGAGTTGCATGTGGAAGTCAGAATACAAATTTTGGGAGTCCATTATTTCCTTCCAGTATATGTTCTAGGGAATCAAAGTTAGATCACCCAGTGCTTATGGCAATCTCTTTTGTCCATTGAGACATCTTTTTTTTAAAAAAGAGGACTTATGCATTTTTACTTTATATTTATATGTGAGTGTCTGCCTGTATGTATGTGTACTGCATGTGTGCCTGGTACCTACAGAGGCCAGAAGAGGATGCTGAATCTCCTTACTGGGAGTATAACCTGAGGTCTCTGCTCGAGCAGCAACTGCTCTTATCCTCTGAGCCATCTTTTGAAGTTCTATCTATCTATCTATCTATCTATGGATGTGGGTGACACAGAATACCTGTGGAGGTCAGAGGACCACTTGTGGAAGTTAGTTCTCTCCTTCTACCTCATAAATCCCAAGGTTTGAACTCCAGGTCTTAAATCAAGTGCATTTACCTACTGAGGAACCTTATTGGTCCTATAACAGACTTTGACAGTGATTTCGCTGAGTCTGTGGATCAATTTCAGGAGGAAACTGTCATATTAATATTTATTTATATATATAAATATATATTATATATGTAAATATATTAAAATTTTTATATAAAAATTATATATATAAAATGTATATATAAATATATATTTATATCTATATATACTTACATATAGATATAAATAAAATCTAGGATCTCTCTCTGTAAAAGCAGCAACTATTCTTATCCACTGAGCCATCTTTTGAAGTTATATTTAATTTACTTATATATAAACGTATATAATTTATTTTTATCTTCTTTGATTTCTATCATGTTTTAGAATTTTCAGTGTCCATTTCAGTGTCCATGCATTTCCCTTGTTAAACATATTTCCAAATCTGTATTCTTTGGATGCCCTTATGAATAAAATTATCCTGATTTTATTTTTGAGTTGCTCATCACTAGTATACAGTAATACGATTTAATTTTGTACATTTATCTTATTATTATATCCCACAACCTTAATGAACTTATGATTTGTCAGTTGTAGCGGTGTCTTCTGTGATCTTTAAAATCCATATACAAACAGTATACACAACTCTAATACAGAGTCTACACACAAATCACATCATATAGGAAGCTCTTTACTTCTTTTTCACTTGGGAGACTTGATTTCTTTCTCTTGGCTAAATCCCCTGACTAATAACCTCAGCTCACGGTTAAACAGAAGTGTAAGACCAGATATCTTTGCCTTATTTCCAGCCTTAAGAGAAAGCGTCTCCCACCCTTAATTGTACGTGCCATTTACTATCTGTTCCCTATAGATCCCCACCTCTCTTCCCACTCAGCGCTGCTTTCCCTTGTTCAATAAAAATCACCCCAGATAACATTTAGATCTGTGTCGTTTTTTTTTGGTAGTGTACTGAGTTACCACTTAACGGTTTCCCTGGGGAAGATACTTCACTTCTTAACCTAATACAAGGTAGTTGGGTTAACGTGAGCTTGATTTCAGTAGTGTATAGGCACTTTCTACAATATAGTTCCACCTCCTCCTTTTATGCTATTTTTCATACGAATTATATCTGTATATAATATAAAACCATCAATATAACTTTATTATAATTATTACCATATAATCTTGTTTTTGAGGTCGGATAAGAGAAGGCATAGACTACCAATACCACAGCTGTGCTGTCTTTCATATTGTCTTGTTTTTACCGGCATCTTTAAGTTCTATGGTGTAGAACTAAGTCACTGCTGTGTCACTTCCTAACTAGCTTTCTTTCAGCCTGAAAGTATTCCTTTATAATTTCTTTTAGGGCAGATCTACAAAAGATAAAATTCTTTCAGTTGTTTTTCACATTGGTTTTGTAAAAATTACATGACAATTGATATTTTATTTTTTAAAATTTTATGTCTCCCCACCTCTGTACTCTGTATGTGTCTGTGTGTGTCTGTCTGTGTATGCCTCTCTCTCTCTCTCTCTCTGAGTGTGTGTGTGTGTGTGTGTGTGTGTGTGTGTGTGTGTGCATGCACACATGCAGAGGCTAGAAGAGGGCACTGGATCCCTGGAGCTGGAGTTACCAAAGGTTGGGAACTGCCCAATGATGTGAGCCCTGGAATTGAGAACTGAGCTTCGGACCAGGGATACAACAGCAAGTGCTCTTAGCCACCAAGCTGTCTCTCCGGCCTCTCACTTTTAGTTTTGAATTATCTTGGTCAGAGGTCTCTTCCCTTTGGTCTGTAGACTGTGTCACCCACTGCCCTCTGTGCTCCACCTCTCTACTAAAAAGCCAGCTGTTTAATCGTGTCAAGTATCCACTGGGTCTGAGAAGTTACCGTCTCTTCTTCTTTTTAAGATTCTTTCTTTGCATTTGGTTTTCGTGAGTTTGATGGTGCTGTGCGGTTTCTTTGAAGGCATCCTGCACAGAGTTTGGAGACTTTCTTAGATGTGTAGATTTATGATTCTCATCAAACCCAGGAATACTTTACTACCAAATCTAAAGACTTCCTTTCCCCTAAAGTGACAAGAGGGTTTGGATTTTGTTGCTATGATCTCCTTCAATGTACTACAAGCTCCAAATTCTCTCTACTCTGCCTTGTGTTTTAAGTTGGGGTTTAAGAGATAGACTTTATCCCACACTCCGCTTTGAGCTGCCCACTGGCACCTTTTTGTGTGTGTGTTTTACTTCATTTTGTGGTAGACCATTATGTCAGGCCCTCTCCTCATCTCTGTGACAAGTCTGTGACAACTCGAGAGAGGAAGAATTTACTTCAGCTGACAGTTCCAGCCCATCATGGCAGGGAAGGTGTTTTGGTGAACTTCTCTGTCGCTGTGATAAAGCACTGACCAAAAGCAGCTGGGGTCAGGGGAGGGCTTCTTTCAGCTTATACTTTCAAGCCACAATCCATCACTGAAGGAAGTCAGAGCAGGAACTCAAGGCACAGAAACCACAGAGGAATACTCCATGCTTTCTCTCCGCTAGCTTTCTTATACAGCCCTGGGTGACCTGCCTCGGGATGGTGCTGCCCACTCACACCAACCATCAAGACACTCCACCACAGATCAGTCAGTCCAGACAATTCTTCAGTTTGACTTTCCCTTTTCCCAGGTGGCATTAGATCGTATCAAATTGACAATGAATTCTAGCCAGGACAACAGGCATGCCGGCTGAGGTCACTTGAGGCTACGGTGACAGGAGCTGCTGGCATGGCTTGCTCACATCTCTATCAACCATAAAGCAGAAAGAGCTCAGTCCAGAAGCAGGGGTGACTACAGTCTTCAAGTCCTGCCCCCTAGTAACCCACTTCCCTCGGCTAGCCCCCAACTCTTATAGGTTCCATATCCTCCATCAAATAGCCTCCACCTCCACCAGCTGGGGACGTATGAGACAGATGAGCCTGTGGATGGCACTTCACATTTAAACTGTAACTACTGCTATTGCTGAGCACGTGCTGCTAGACTGACAGGTGGGAACTTACAGCAGTGCTCTCTTGCTCTGACCTCAGTGACCCTAGATTGCCTCTACTCCCAAGCTTTGTGAGCTACTTGCTTTCTGGAGGTGAACTTCTGCCTTGCATCTACCAGACGGATCTGTGTAGCAAGCTGCTGCCTCTTTCCCTAATGGTGGGGGACAGTAAGATGCTTGTATAGGATCTTAGCTCTGGTGGGGGGCTCTTTTGCCTTCCTCTTTCAGAGGTTTCTCTGCAATTCTGCTCCCTGAAGTACTCAAGGAAAATTGTGATTTTGTAACTTGTCTAGAATCCTTAAGAGAATCTTAATGGCTTCGTGAGAGCTATCCTCTTCCCAGCCTTCCTCACTCCCAGTAAGAGAAGAACCCTCTTCTAAAGTCTACTCGAAGAATGGAATGCAGAGTCATGTGGTAGATTCCACAGTGTCATAACTAAAATCATTATGTGTTTACACGGAGGCAGCATGCAATGGCTATCAGGCTGCAGACTCATTTGTAATAGCAAGTAAGCTAAGAAACATGGAAGCAATTAGAATGTCAACAGTGAAGTCCATAAATGATGACGTGACAGAACTCACGGCATGTCAGGGGCTCGATAACAATGAACACACTGCTGCCGCAAGCACGCTAATGAACGAAAGAAGCATGCCACGCTGGAGATGCTAAGCTCAAAGGCACATCCGTCATTTAGAGAGTGTTAAAAAAAAATGTAAAAACCAGAGTATATTTAAGGTAGATTGTATATAGTGGAGCTGTAATGAAGAACAGAGCAGCGACTGGCACAAAATTCATGGCTCGGCTATTATTTTTAAAGTAGTGTGTAGGCAATAAAACCAGTGCATTTTAAAGACATTCCTGGTGACAACTGTCCTTGTCATTTTAAAAGAACTTTCAGAAGGCCAGTGTGATCGTGGATGAAGTGTTGATCTGATTAAGCATTGATCCCTACCTCCAGATATGGAGCCTGGGTGAGGCTTTCTTCTCTACCTTGTGAGGACGCTGTATGAGATCAGCATAGACTATGTGAACTTCATTGGCACCTCAGGACCCAGATAGTTAGAAAAAGATGTTCTCCAACACAAAGGCAGCACCGGGCATTCATGTTCCTCACTGGTCCTGGCAGAGCTTGGAATGTGTTGACTGCCAAAGCAGGTGGATATGATTTCATATCATGGTAAGAGTGCTCAGAGAAAAATGGGTTTCTCCTTGTCTTAAGAAAATCCAGTCCCTCGTTCAGGGGATCAAATGGGTGGAAAAGCAATGAGCCATCAGGTATTTTTTCAAAACAGGATGTGTTTTAGTAAGGTCTAATCCCTCATCTCCCCCTAACAAACACCAAGGCCCATTACCTTAGCAACTGGAAGGGACTCTGACACATGCTCCTTTCAAATACAATACTTCTATCTGCTTCTTTGATATATTTCATTTGCTCATGGTCAACTATGGTTCTAAATAGTAAGTGTAAAATTCCAGAAATAAACAAACCGTAAGTTTTAAACTGTGCACTGTCTCAAGTGACATCACAAAATCTTGTTCTGTCCTGCTTAGGGTACAGTTCATCCCTTTGTCACTGTATCTGTTCCTAGAGAGTTGGAAATTCTCCTTGGTTCTTAGATGAGATGACTTCAGTTTTCCCATGAATCCATGCATAGACTCATTCACTTGTATAACAAATATCACCAAGTTCTTAATATTGAGAACAATAAAATCACACATGTATCAAGTGATGTCTCAGACTATTTTCCTGCCTGATGATTCCATCCAGTGTTTTCAAAATTAGAAAACACGGAGAGATGTAGAGGACCAAGAACTTCGTAGTAAAAGAACCAGAGCCAAAAAACAAAAAAAAAGGTTGAGGAAACTTGAGAGCAGGGTTTAGGGAAAGAATAATGTACCTTGCAGTAACACAAGGTAGGTAAACTGGGAAAAATCAAAGTCCAAGTCATGTTGAGTCTTTGTCAGCTGAGGCTTTATTGAAAAAGACACAAAAACTTCATTCAGCCCAGAGAACGTGAGCTTTGGGTATGAATCCAGCACTCTGCCGCCTCGAACCAGCCAAAGAAGAGATGGTCAACTGTTTTTTGTTACTGTTGGTTTTCAAACTTTGAATTCAGTTAACGGTTATTCTGTGTGGCCTCAAACTCAGTGTTTGAGACAAGGCATAGCTAATCAAATTCATTCCTGTAAGGTTACCTTTAAGCTTTGTTATTTCTGGGCCATAAAGGCTCAGCCAAGTGAATTACTGTTATCTGTCTACCATTTAGCTTTGTGTCTGAGTTATGGCCCAAAACTGATGTTCTGGTTAAAGAGGTGACGATCGGTTTTAGGACTGCCTGGTGAAATGTTGGCATGTGAAGGTTTAATCTATCTTTTTCAAGTAGCCTTATTGACAACTTCCCTTTCTTTCCCTTCTTTAACATAGTCATATGCCACTCAACCGTTACTTACTTAGCAGCTAATTTGTTTTGTGTCAGCTGTTACAGAATCACAGTGCTGTGCTCAAGGGGCTGTAACTTTAGTTAATAAAAGCTAGAATAATGGTGGTGGCAGTTTGTGTATGTCAAAAAGAAGCTGCGAAGCATATAGGTAAAAGTTGATCATAACTCTGTACATATATCAAATATACATGCAGAATAGATAGAGCTGAGTATTATCTGTGGTATGTATGTGGGAGGGTGTGTCTTAAAACATGTACCTCACAGATACAGGGACTACTTCACGAGCTCATGGGATTCTCACAACTCTATGAGGTGGTAGGAATATTATCTCCATTTTATAGAGAATGAGATTTGTCCCAAAGTCACATAGTGTGAATGGAATCTGGAGTGAAAACACCTAAGACTCAACTTTTCAACACCATCTGGGGGTGTCTTACTGTCTGTAAAAGCTCTGGCTGATCCATAGCCTATTGCTTATCTGTGGCTTCGGAATTTTAAGGTCACTGCTTGAATAGGCAGAGGAGAAGACTAGCGTAACTTCCTGTGTAGGTGGAGCTTGTTTTTACAGATTTTGCCTCCTTGCCTGGAGCAAAGGGCAGGATTTACATGGCCAGAAAAGCAGTACAAAGTGAATATACCAGCAGCCCTTGCTGCCAGGATAGTCTCTCTTCTTGGGACAGGCTCTATGCAACACTCTCTTGTTGTAAAGTTTACTTTTAGTTGCATTTAAAATATTGTTCTGTGCACTGCTGGATGAGGGGCTGCTTAGGTTTTGGCATTTTGAATTGCCTGCAAGTGTTGGATATATGTGGGGGATGTCTGATTGCTCATGATCTCTATGTGCTATCAGTAGAACACCTGAGGAGTTCTGTATCAATAAAAACACCTGAGCTGGGATGTTCAGGGTTCCACTGTCCAGTATGGCACTGGCCATGACAGTGGTTCCCTCTGCTAAGGTCTGGCAGGGATTGAAATTATGAAATATGCCTCCTTGCCATCCTTGGTGAGCCCCCACAGCAGCCTAACCACTATGCTCTCTGTGGTTTACTCATAGGAAAACTGTGATTAAAATGATAACTCAACCACCTAATGAGAGTGATAAAGAACTAAAAGGCTGCTTTCAGCCTTGACCATTCATGGGAGTGGACAGTAGATGAAGTCCTGAGTGAATGTGTATTGTTGACATGGGCACAGCCATGCCAGGGACTCCAATGCCTCAGACCTATGAGAATGGCAAAGCCTTCCCTGGGCCATGCTTGGGGAAATGGCAAAGCTTTACCTAGATTCATGTATGGATGTTGACGTGTGTGCAGAAACTATGGACTGTATGTCTCACACCATGACCAAAAAGCAAGTTGGAAAGGAAAGAGTTTATCTGGCTTACACTCTCACATTTAGTCCATCACTGATAGAAGCCACTGATAGAGCTGATGCAGAGGCCTTGGAAGGTGCTGCTTATCAGCTTGCAACCCATGGCTTGCCCAGCCTTCTTTCTTATAGAACCCAGGACCACCAGCCTAGGGATGGCACCACCCACAGTGGGCTGAGTCCTACCACATCAATCACTAAGAAAATGCTTTATAGCCAGATCTTATGGATGTATCTTCTCAATTGAGGTTCCCCCTTTCAGATAACTCTAGCTTGTGTTTCTAGTTTGTGTTGACAGAAGACCAGCCAGCACATTGCAGCTCCTTCCTCCTCCCAGATGTTTGCAGCCTGAGGCTGCTCCCCTGAGATCTCCCACCAAGATTAGCTATACATTCCTCATTCAGCTGTGTAGAATAAACGTGACTCCTTGATTCAGAGGTGCAAAATGAATGTGCTGAATTTCCAGGCTGCTGCTGGTGGATCTCCATCAGCACCCACAATCCACAGGATCCCAGCTTTCCTCCATGTTTTCTCTGTGATTTTTCCTCTGTTTTCCTCTGTGTCTGTTCTCTCTTCATTCGCCATTGCCACAGTCAGGTCACTCCCCAAACCCTTCAGGGCTTGTACATGGGCAAGTCTCTCTGTGTTCCCACTTGGGTAGAAAGAGTCCCCAAGCACAGTTCTGCCTCTGATGTCTGTAGAGACACAGGGCAGAGAATCTAGGCTTCTTAGCTCAGACAGAAGTCAATTTTAGTACAGGAAGCCAAATGTGAGTCTAAGAGTGATTCAAGACAATTACATCCACTCACTCCCCACCCCCAGACAGCGTTTCTCTGTTGTAGCTCTGGCTGTCCTGGAACTCACTCTGTAGACCAGGCTGGCCTCGAACTCAGAGATCTGCCTGCCTCTGCCACCTGATTGCTATGACTAAAGGTATGCACCACCAAACTAGACTGGCAATTGTGGTCTTAGCATATACTAGACTTGTGAGAAAGAATTCTAAGGGCTGGAGACGTAGCTCAGGAGTAGAATGCTGTTCTAGCATGTATAAATACTGAGATTTGGTCCGGTCCTCAGAAACGAAGAAGGAAAGAGAGTTCTGCATTCCTGGTGGTGGAGTGCAACTGTTACAGAATTAAGTTGAACTTTTAATAACATGTCAACAATTCCAATGTATAGGAGCCAAGATGATAGCATTGATTGGTGACGAATAGAAGGCTAGATCTTCCCTATTACAAATAGATGTAGCTATGCATCTTTATTGTAAAGATTTTGTTCTGACAGTCTTAGCTTGCAGCTCTGATGTTACACCTGGGTTAAACTCTTATTTGAAGTAGGCAGCACCTGATATTATATAACATTATTCTCATTTTACTGGTGAAAATTGCAGCTGTCTGTTTTGCTAGAAATCACAAAGCTTCTGAAGTTGGACGCTGGATAAATGTGTTTCCATGGAAGCTTTCCATAAATCCATCCATGTCCTCATTCACTTACTCCACAAATATTTACTGAGCTCTTAGCACTGAGAACACAAAAATATATCAGATGATCTCATGGGCAATATATCTCCTGCTGGATCACCCTCGTCCGTTTCCAAACACTGCCATGTTTTAAAATTTGAACTCTCAACAGAGAATTTAAAAAACCGAAACCCTTCACAAACGAACTTGGACACATCCTTAACTTTCTAAAAAACAACCTTAATTCTGTTCTTTTCTTAATGTTGATTTTCATTCTACAGACAATATAAATTTTCTTTTTTTCCCTTATGTATCATTATTGATGTTGGGCTCCAATCCTAGTTAATGAGTCACAGAAATGTACAGCCTGACTCTTTCTCCCCCAATAAATTGCTTGTCTGAAAGGGGCTCTGTGCTTTGTGCCATCTGTCCAAAGCATCAGCATTTTCATTTCTTAAATATTTATTTATTATTATACTAACTTGTAGAACCATAGTTCACTTCATTTTCACACGTACTTCAACTGTCCAATACAACCAATCCCATAGCTTCGCATTCCTTTTAAACCTTCTACGACAACACATTTAAACCACTGTTGTCAGTGGACACACAGCTTTTGAAATTTTAAATGCAACACATTTTTGCCAAAACTTCTCTAAAATGTGTTATGAAATCTGAAAATTGTTTTTGGAAGTTGCACAATATTACTAATCAATGGCATTTTTAAAAGAAATAGTGACCTTGATATTTAGTTGGTTTTTTAAAAAATCTTTGTATATTTTATACTAATACTGTTAGATGTATAACTGATAACAATTTTTTTCCCAGTCTGTAGGTTAGCTCTTCGCTGGAATGATGGTGAACTTTGGCGCACAGAAACTTTCTAGTTTTATGAGGTCTCATGTGTCGGTTGTTGGTCTTAATGTCTGTGCTTCTGCACTGTTTAGTAGGTCCTTTCCTGTGTCTATAAGCTCTGGCACAGCCCGTTTTCTCCTTTATCAGATTCAAGTCTTACATTGAGGTTCTTTGATCCATTTAGAGTTGAGTTTTGTGTAAAATGAGAGATACAGACCTACTTTCATTCTTCTACGTGGAGTCGTCTATCCATTTGTTGAAGATGCTGTCTTTTTTCCCCCTAAAAAGGCTCCTTTGTCAAAAATCATGTGTCCATAACTGTGTGGAAATATGTCTAGGACTTCAGTTTTACTTCACAGATCAGCGTGTCTATTTTATGCTGATACCATACTGTTTTTATTACTATAATTCTCTAGTATAATTTAAAATCAGAAATCATGACACTTCTAGCAGTTCTTTTATTGTTCAAAATATTTTTAGCCATCTTGGGGTTTTGTGTTTCCATATGAAGTTCAATTAGTTTTTTAAATTTCTGTGAAGAATTGTGTTGGAATTTTGATGGGGATCACATTGAAACTGTAGTTTGCTTTTGATGAAATGGCCATTTTCAGGATATTACTATTACCAATCCGTGAGCATGGGAGGACTTCCCATCATTTTGATATCTTCTTCAGTGTTTTTTCCCACTGTTTGAAGTTTTATTTTACAAGTCTTTAACTTCTTAGTTAAATAAATTATGAGATTTTTTTTGAGGTTATTACGTTTGTATTGTTTCTCTTAATTCTCAGCGTGTTTGTCATTTGTATTTAGAAAGGCTACAGATTTTTTGTGTGTTGTTTTTGTATCCTGATAGTGTTCTGAATATTTTTACCAGCTGTGACATTTCCTGGTGAAGTCTAAATGTTTAAAAATCAGATCACCTGCAAATAAGGACACTTTGATTTCTGCCTTTCCTATTTGTATCCCCTTGATCTGCTTCTCTTTTCTTGTTGCTCTAGCTAAGACTTCAAGGACTATATTAAGGTGTGAAGAGAGTAGACATATTTCCTGGTTCCTGATTTTAATAGAAATGCAGTTTCTATCTGTTTAAATGTTGCTGGCTGTGGGCGTCCTGTATATTGCCTGTACTATGTTGAGATATGCTCCTTGTATCCTATTCTCTCCAGGACTTTTATCACAAAGGGATATTGAATTTTGTTAAAGGCCCTTTCCTCATCTAATGAGATAATCATGAGGTTTCTGTCTCTGTGTTTACTTACGTGGTGGATTACAAAATGATGCCTAGTGACTTCTTCTATAGTCATAAATCGTGTCATCATTGAACTCTCATCAGACAAGCTTCTTGAAGTAAATGACAATTAGCACAGAGACTCATAAGTGGTCAATGTCCGAAAAATAAGAGATGCCAGAATGTCTGGCCCTGAATGGGATGTCTATGTCATGTCCCTACTCCAAAGGCTCAGGGATCTACCCAGAAGAATGGACAGAGACATTATAAGAGCCAGAGGTGGTGGAGGACTTAAAGAAAACAGTGTTTTCCAGACATGACAGGGAAGATACATCTATGAACTCACTGCACTTGTGACAGCGTGCAGAAGACCTGCACAGACTCAAGCCAGGCAAAACCCCAGTTTGGAAAAGGGGAGGTAGACAAGAAGTCCCACCCCTAGCCGAGGAGATATTGGCAATTGATTGCTGCTGGGAGAAAACAGCCAGTTTTCTTCAATGGTGTGAAATATGCTATAAAGACCACACTTGAGGGTAGACCTTACTAGCTTGTGTTGGAGTAGTCAGCCTACACAAACTAGATTTATTGTACATCTGATGGGGGGGCATACAATTAGGAGGTGTAGGGAGGTGAAGTAGGAACTGGGAAAAGTAGGGGTGAGGGTATATGTGAATATGATCAGGATACATTGTATGAAATTCTCAAAGCATTAATAAAATATTATTTTTAAAAAATAGGGGTTTTTTCTATTGAGAAATCTCAGTTTTGATTCCTAGCCCATTTTTAATTGGATCATTTACTTCCTTCATTTTGCTTTTTGAGTTCTTTGTGTATTTCAGATATTAATCATCTCTCAGATGTAGAGCTGACAAAGACCCTGTCCCATTGTGGGTTTCTTCTTTACTCAGTTGATTGTTTCCTTAGACTTACAAAAGTCTTTTAGTTTTATGAGGTCCTGCTTGCCAATAGTAGCCTTAATTCCTGCAAAAGTAGAGTCCTGTTCAGAAAGTCCTTTCCTATACCCATACCTTTTAAGGTATTGCCTATATTTTCTTCTACTGGTTTTTGCACTTCAGGTTTCAAATTGAAGTCTTTGGTCTATGTAGATCTAATTTTTTCCCTTGGTATGAGGTGTGTGTGTGTGTAAGAGGTTAAAATCATACCCATATTGGTACTGGTACAAAAATATATGTGCAGAATGAGCACCATATTGTTTTTATCAGTATAGTTCTCTAATATATCTAGTAATCTGGAATATCAATCCCTTCTGTATTTTTCTCCTCATGGCTTCATTGGCTACCTAGGATCCTTTCTGGTTCCATTTGAATTTTAGGATTTTAAAAAATTTCTGCGAAGAATATTGTGGATATTTTATAGGAATCGTGTCGAGTACGTAAATTGCTTTGAGTAGGATGGTCACCTTCACCATATTCTACTGATTCTCGAACATGGGACACTTTACCAGCATCTTTCTCGGTCTCTTTCTTCAGGGATTTGAAGTTTTCATTGTAGAGTCCCTAGGTCCAAATCTTCATGTAAGTGTAGCTACCACCCCTAATCAAAGAAGCTTCTCTTTACAGCAGACGGAAATCACAGAAAGCCATAACTGGATACATTGTAGAGATCAATGGACTGCTGGGGGTCCAGCCCCATCTGCATCAGACTCCTGCATCTGAGGCTCAGGGAGCACCGTAGATGAAGGGCACAAAGATCGCAAGAGCCAGAATGCTGTGAAAGAGTCGCTCCTGGAAATGGCTGCCTAAAGAAAGCAGGGACAATGACAATATCTGTAGACATGCTAACATGGAAGGGGGAAAATTTTGAAGGGTCACATTCCTAGACAAAAATTCATGGACAGTTAATAACTGCTGGGAGAGGGAGAATTATCCTCTCTCAGGGATGAGCTCCTTATTGGTTATCCGGTACAAAGTGGCCAACCCCAAAACTTTGCACAGACAAACAACAGATAGTATTTGTATGTTGGTGTATCTATATATATATATATATATATATATATATATATATATATATATATGAAAAAGAGGCTATCAATTTGAGGGGGCATGGAGGGAATTGAAAGGAGGGGGGCCCGGGAGTGGAGGAAAGGGGTAAAGTGGTATGATTCTGCTTTGATTAAAAATGTATTAAAAACATTTAAAGATAATAAAGAGTTAATTAACAATAAATGCACATTGAATTAACTGAAAGAAAAAGACATGGTGACCACAGGGTTTAGTTCTAGAGGGATCTGTAGAGAGCACTGAGGTCAAATGTCATAATGTATGCTTGAGGAAGAACTCGCCTACTTCTAGCCTGGCTGGCTAAGGAGAATCCTGTGACTCTGACCACCCCAGACAGGGACTAAAGACAGAGGTGGTAACTAACACACTGGGGTCCTGTAGCATGACGAGTGCATTATAGATTAGTGTAAGAGGTGGTGGGGGGGTGTTATATACATAGATGCATACCATCTCTCTCTCTCTCTCTCTCTCTCTCACACACACACACACACATGTTCCTGGACATGGTAAGGTTCTGAAGACCTGACTCAAAATATAGGAAAATCTGCAAACTGGAGTAGAAAAAGTCCTGAGCCAGCACAGCATCCAGGAGGAGACAAAGAAGTGAAGGAGGGTTTAGGGTACGTAGATGAAAGATGAGGCTGGAGAGGAGAGACGGCAAGGCACAGGGATGGAAACATGTCATAGTTTATCCACTCACATAGGAACTCTCCAACTTCTCCCTCTGCGCTGATGTACAAGGTCAAGAGTGGATACCCAGCCACTAAAATGATATTTCCAGGTAGTGAGTACCTGCCTAGGTTAGCAGTTCTCAACCTATGGATTGTGACCCCTTTGGGGGTCAAAGGACCTTTTCACAGGGGTCGCCTAACACCATCTTCATATCAGATGTTTACATTATGATTCATCACAGTAGCAAAGTTGCAGTTATGAAGTAGCAACAAAAATAATTTTATGGTTCGGGATTGCCAAATGAGGAACTGTATTAAAGGGCTGAAGCGCTAGGAAGGTTGAGAACCACTGGCCTAGGAGTTCTTACCTCTCAAGGTCATGGTTTTCAGAACGTAGATGCTGTTCTGGAAGCGCCACATTCATCGGACACACAACACCAGCGCCCTGCTCCACGCTGTCATTTAGGGACCCAGGCTGAGACGCTGCCTCCTGCCTCCAGAAGCGCTCTGGTCATATAAAACGTGGGAGAGTCAAGTGAGGAAGGCATGTCTTCCCTACTACCACCCTCATTTCAATTGTGCTGCCCAAGAGGAAAAGGGTTGAGAAAACGGAGGCTGAGCAGCCCACTCACAAGGGAGCCCTTTCCTCTTTGGGGAGAGGAAGTCTGAATTGTGGGAGCCATTTCTCTGAGTGCATCAAAGCTCATGGAAGCCAAGTGAAGAAAGCCGTTGATATCAATGGGACGAAACGGCCTCCCATGTAAAGCAAAGCTGAGGATTGCCTCGGCGTGCAGAGTGATTTTGGTGGAAATGGGGTTAAGTTCTTGAGTGCAGCAGGCCCAGTGATGTTGAAGAGAAAAGTTAAAACAGGAAGCACAGTAAGCCTTTGGGGGATGTTCATGTAAAGGAAAACAGAAAGTGAGGTACAGCTGAAATGAAGAAAGGACTTTTTTGTTTTCCTATCCAGGTGCAAAGAAACGGGGCGTGAACGGTTGGGATGAGTAGGGTTGCAAGAGAGCCCGCGGATGATAAAACAGTTTCAGTTGGTTTGTTCATAAAGGATCTCCCAGTTCTTTCTAGCTCAGTGATTATCTTAGCCTGTTCCTGCAGCTGTAACAATGTACCCCAGACTGGGTGGTTTATAAACAACAAAGCTCGGATGGCCGGAAACTCAAGACCACGGCAGCCTAGTGAGGTTCTAGTGAGAGCCCCGTTCTGGACCACTGAAATCCATTTTCTCGTTGCGTCTTTATGCGGTATCAGGAGCAGAGTGGGTTCTCTGGGGGTTCCTCCCGTAAATGTACCAATCTCATCTACCAGGACTCTAAGGACATCCAAAGACCCGCCTCCTAGGGGCATCAAACTGAGGGACAGGATTTCAACAAAAATGAATTTTGGAGGGATGCAAATATTCATTTTATCTCAATAATTACATTTGTATGTCTTTATTTTTCTATTTTAGTTTTTATTTTTAATATTCTCTTTTCTTTTGGATAGCCTAGGCTATCCTGAAAACTCTAGGGTCCCTACTCAGGCCTCCTGAGTGGTGGGATCTCCGGCCAGAAGCACTCTCCTCAGTGTTAGCGTTTTAAAACATCCCTTTCCTGGGCCAGCTAGGTGAGTCGGTGGTAAAGACAACAGCCACCAAGCCCGAAAACCTAACTTTGATCCCTGGGATTCACATTGTAAGAGGGAACTAACTCCCTCAAGACAAGTGTGCCGTGGAAAATGCACCAAGGCACACACAGGGAGAATAAATAAATAATAATGATGTATTTAAAATGTTAAATTCCTTTCCATGTATAATCAATTCACACAGCAATTTCTTCCACCTCCTCCTCTTCCTCCTCCCCCCCCCCTCCTCCTCCTCCTCCTCCTCTTCTTCTTCTTTTTGCTATACACTATTATGAATCAAGGGGCATTTCAGAAGTATCACAAGATCAACCCACAAGATCAGCATGCAGAAGCAACCATTACCAGCCTCCCTGGGAGGCTAGTGGATGGTGTTAAATGTATTTAGGACTTCAGATTCTAGTCATACACCTGAGACTGGCCTCAATATACCCTAGACAAACAGGAGGGAAGCCTGGACAATCTTCTGCTCCTAATTGCTTTCACAGCCTAAACAGCACCATAGATCTGGGCGTTCGAGTTTCCAGCTTCTGCCATCCTTTTTGTGAAAGTCATTATCTTTTATCACCTTCCCTGGTCCCTCAGTTCTCCAAGGTTCCAGCATTAACAATGTAAAATTCCACCCGTGAGAGTACTGTTGCAGGGAATGGGGCAATTTACAGTCCATTTATTGTCTTCTTTTTTTTTTCTTCAGAAATTATTAGCTTGTTTGCTGTGGTCTTTACTGCTGAAAGTGACTTGACCACCAGCAAGAGCACATTAGCTGTTAAGTGGCGGCTATTGTAGAATATTCTCAAAGGCCATTAGCTTTTCTGAGGACCACTGGTATTTACTGTTTATTGTGGAGTTCAGTTGTGTGCATTTCCCCCTGGGTTTATAAAAGTCTTTAAAAGCTTTGAGAACAGATTTTTAAAAATTCACTTAGAAGTGTACAAGCAAGATGGAGATACAGGAGTAAATTAGAGAAGGGCTTTATTTTACTGGAGACCCCTTTGCAGGATCTAGCTGGTCCCTCTGTGTACCCCACTCCATGAGCTTCAGAGCTAATGCACATCAGTTCATTTCACCCTAAATGCAAATATCAGCACTGGAACAAATATTTAAACGGTGCCACTCAGAGCCTTTTATGTTCTTTTATCAACCCCCAAAGTAAACAGTTTCTGAAAGGTTTCTTCTATGAATGCTATTTTAAATTTAACTTACAGGTCACGGGGTTTTTAATTTATCTCTGCCTTTCTCCTCTGCCAAGGAGAAAACTGTGGCCCAGAACATGGAGGCTGGTAAGTAGCATTAGCAAGACCTCCAGGGACCCAGAAGCCAGTTCTGATCTCCTATTCTCCACTTCCAAAGATGTTCATTTGTGGTGATTTGAATGAGAATGGCCCCCCATAGGCTCATATATTTGAATGCTTAATCCCCAGGGAGTGACACTACTAGAGAAGGGTTAGGAGGTGTGCCTTTGTGGGAGTGGGTGTGGCCTTGTTGGGGGAAGTGTGTCATTGGAGATTACATGGAGGTTTCAAAAGCCCAAGCCAGGCTGCCTGTGAATCCAGATGTAGAACTCTCAGCTACTTTCTCCCTCTCATGGTGATAATGGACTAAGCCTCTGAAACTGTATGTAAGCCCCAATTAAACTCTTTCTTTTACAAGAGTTGCCATGTTTATGGTGTCTCTTCTCAGAAATAGAACAGTGATTAAACACCATCCACGTGAGTAGGGTTGTAGGACTCTGCTTGGGATAAAGGGCAAGCAGGACTCTCCTTTTGAGTGCTGTGAATGAAGAAGAGAAGGAGGAAGAGCTAACCCCGACCCTAACCCTTTCTTACAGAAGAAGTAGATAATGGGAGCTAATCCTCTGAGCCTCAATACACTTTCCGTCCTTCCATTTCTCCGTGGCAAACCTGCACCCTAGTCCCACGTTATACATACACACGCACACGCGCGCGCGCGCGCACATACACACACACACACACATGCGCCAGTGAGGCCTAGATGTGCCTGGAGATGATATCACTGTTTCCCACTGTCTTTGGGAGCAAACTCGGGAATCCAGTTCAGAGCTCAGCATGCATTTGAGAAGCAGAGCTTCGGGGAGATGCCGAGGGGAAACATGTGCGTGAAGGCCTGCAGGCTCTCTGTGTGGTACCCAGGCTCACATTGCTGCTTCTTTAAAAATGCCATTGTCTGGATTTGTCCACTTAATTTTCATGCATTGATCAAGGCAACATGCTAAAACCAGGACTACAGAAATGACAGACGCTATAACCTTGCCCTGGGAGACCTATAACAAGCACACTGGAGAAGATGGCTCATTATACACAGAAGGTATAATCCATACAAGATACATGTACATATATTTCAGAGAAGGTCTTACTATATATCCCTGGCTGGTCTGATATTCACTGTGTAGCTCAGACTGAACTTGAACTCACAACACTCCTCCTACTTCAACCTTCTGAGTGCTGGTTACAAGCTCATACCGCTACACCCAGAGCATCTGCAGCCCATGTTTACCCGGTCTCCCACACCATTTCTCTGCTAGAGTCTCCTCCTCTAGTTCAGCACCCCAAAGCACCCCCAAGAAACTTCCTAAGATGCAGACTCCATCACTCCTCAAGGAGACATCCCCGGGGCTTTGGGACAAAGCTCAAATGATGCAGCAAGACTCACAAGGCTGTTGAAGACCCCGCCCACTCTACTAGCATCTACTCTACCCCCCCTACACACACACACTAGAAATTTCCAACAGATCATCTCACACCCCAGTGCAATGCTGTCTTGTTCCTGGGTTCATCTTCTCTCTCCCATACCTTCTGAGCATAATGACTTAATTTCATAGGTCTGTAGGTCCCCAAGGGCAAAGTTGTAGCTTCTGTCATCTTTGTAGTCCTTCATTTTATTATGATGTTTCATGCTTACAAGACTCTTGATCAATGAATGAAAATTAAGTGGACAAATCCAGACAACGGCATTTTTAAAGAAACAGCGATGTGAGCCTATGTACCACACAGACAGCATACTGGCCTTCACGCACGTCTTTCCCCTTGGCATCTCCCTGAAGCTCTGCTTCTCAAATGCATGCCGAGCTCTGAGCTGGATTCCCGAGTTTGTTCCCAAAGACAGTGGGAAACAGCGATATTATGGCCACTGCTGTCTGAGCCAAGTGCTGCTTCTGTGTCACAAATTGAGATTAGCGCTCCATGCTCATCTCCAGGCACATCAAGTCCTCACTGGCTCCTGAGGACAACTGAGCAGCACACTGGGCTCATTACCTCCAACACTGTCGCCATTTGGAACACATCTCTCTAGCTACCAACCTAGTCTATCTTAAAGTGAAAGACCGGTGTCTGAATACCTTGCTTTTCTTCCTCTCTCCGGCTGTGTGACTTCTTCTTGTTCTCTCCTCCTATTTCTTCTTCAGGTTTTTTACAGTTCTCTCTGATCTTCATATAAAGCTAGTATGCTCGTTACTTTTCTGCCATTTGTGGAAAGAGTATGAGTTGAGAAAATGCGTTTGTACAATTGGCAACTCTGCTGGGCGTTTTCTTGATTCATAATTGATGTGGGAGGGCTCAGCTCACTGTGGGCGGGGCCACCCGTGGGCAGATGGTTCCAGGATGGTATAAGAAAGCAGACTGAGCAAGCCATGGAGAGCAAGTTAGTAAGCAGCACTCCTTTATGGCTTCGACTTTGGTTCCTACCTCCAGGTTTCTGCCTGAGTTCTTGCTTCCTGACTTCCTTCAGTGATGGACTGATACCTGGAAGTGTAAGATGAACTAAACTCTTTCCTCTCCAAGTTATTTTTGGTCATGGTGTTTTACCAAAATAGTAGAACCTAAGACAACTAGTATTCTATCTAAATGACTTCGGATAAACTATTAAACTCCATATTTTCCCTTTATAAGTTGGGGGTGTACTTTTATAAGTATGGGGTAAGTAATACTCCATAAAAGTACTAGGAGAATTAACTGAAAGGACACAGATGGAACATGTAGGGCAGTGCCTGCCACCCCTGCTGCTGTTTATGGGTACACAGGTCTGTGAACACACTGCCCACATTCAGATTTGGGCGGCCTCCACTTATGCCAGCAGTTCTTAACCTGTGAGTCGCAACCCCTTTGGAGGTGGAATGACTCTTTCACAGGTGACCATCTGCCTATCAGATGTTTGCAATTCATAACAGTAGCAAAATTACATTTATGAAGTAGCAACAAAAATAACTTTATGGTTGGGGGCACCACAACATGAGGAACTGTATTAATGGGTCACAGCACTAGAAAGGTTGAGAACTGACTTAAGCAGTCAGCAAAGACAGCCAGCATATCTTGGCTTGTTCTAAACTCAGAGGACCCAGCAGAGGACAGCTGTTTCTGCTGTGGTAGAGGGACAGGCTTCTGTACTATGTCCTGCTGAACTGCCACATGCCCCTCCAACTTCATATACTGCAGTTCTAGCCCCCAGAACCCCAGATGTGCCTGTACTGGGACACAAGGCTTTTACAAAGTTGATGAAGTTCAAACAATGATGTAAGATGGCTCTAATCCAATCCAACTAGTGTTCTGAGAACAAATTGGGACACACAGAAATATCAGAGATACAGAGAGAAGAAAAAGTTCTGAGGGTTCAGTGAGATGGCGTTATTGAAATCCAGGAGAGAGACCTCAGAAGAGACCAAATCTGCGGACTCTTTGATCTTGGACTTTAGCCTGCAAACGGGTGAAATGATGAATATCCATCCGATGTTTAAGAAGCCAGTTCTCAGTGAGCTGAGAAATGAACCAAAGCCAGCTGCTGGCCTTCACATTGGTTTGTTTGTGAGAGTTTTGTGGGCTAGACACAAAGAAGTCAATGTGGCCTTTTTAGGACATAATCCTGGAGCACACAGAATGATTCACCCTCAGCAAGCACTGGGAGTTTTGTTGCTGTGAGAGATGCTTGTGATGGTGGCTCTATTGTCATTCTCCAAGTCTGAGGAGGTCTGGCCCAGCTAACTCTGTTGCTCAAGTTTAGGGGTCAAGTTCAGGGAAAGGGCAAAGCAACAATGCTGTTCTCTATCCTCAACAGAGCTGAGCATGCGATTCATACCTGTAAGTTCAGCACTGAGGCAGGAGGATGGCTTTGAGTTCCAGGGCAACTAGGGCTACATTAGCCCTTCTGTCTCAAAAGAAAAATAAGATCACTCTCAATGTAAAACTTCATAGATAAAAACTGAAGATGATTTGCTTAAATTCAAAAGCAGGGGGTCAGAGAGCCAGTTATGAGCACTTCCGTTTCCTGGTTCTGGTCCCACATGGAAACTCACAAGCTTCTGTAATGTCTGTTCCAGGGGGGTCTGACACCTCTTCTGACCTCTGTGGGCTCCTCCACTGAAGCACACACGCATGCACATACATAAATAAGTAATTAGATTGGTAATACTTAAACACTATAATGCAGAAAGCACTCAAAAGCAGCAGAGGCAAGACAGAAATTGTGAATGAAGGAAAGAGCTGAAACCGGAAAGCTAACAAGGATGGAGGAAATTAAAATGAATAAAAGTACGTTAGGTAAATCATTGATGAAAGTTCATTCTCCTGTATCAGCACACATATAATCCATGGGCCTTATCAGTGTTGTGAAATACTTTACAACCTTTTTATGAGTCAAATAATCAGTGTCTCCTCCTTCCTTCAGCCACGGACTCTGAGTCACTTCAGATTACCGGAACCTCCGCTGTTTGGCCTCACAATGGAGCCACCATTTTTATATTGTTCCTACGGGAGATGTGTTTTCACATTCCAAGTGGCAAGAGACCAAATGAGTTTAAATTACAACATGTTTTTAAGATGGGCCTGCCAATTCTCGATTTCAGATGGGAGGCTGTGGCTTCTGCCAACACTGCTTGGCATAGCGTGTCTTATATTGGAAAAAACCTAACTAGACATTATGATGGAGTCGGAACTCGTTCTCTACCTTATAAATATGCTAAGATAATAAAGGCTGACTTCCTTGCATAAATCTTGATTTACATAATTGGGAATTATTCTCTCCTCCCCCCTCTGTGTGTGTGAGAGAGAGAGAAAGAGAGCACTTGCTTGATCACGTGTATTCTATGGTGACTATAACAAATATGTTCATTTCTGGAACCATAAATACAATATAACAATACAGAAACTATGGTTGGGAGGATGACTTATGTCAGGAGCACGAATACTCAGATAGAAGCATGAGGCTCAAGAGCTCCAGGCCAGTGTAGATTTGAGGATCCAATATATATATTTGGTGATACATACATACACACACACATACATACATACATACATGTACATATATACATATATATATACACACACATGTATGTGTGTATGTGTGTATATATGTATGTTTGGTGATGGGAATCAAACTCACATCTAACTACTTTTGAATTTTATAAAGGAGTTTTCTTTCACATAATTAAAAACAGAAATCATGACCACTGATGGTCTGAGCAGATGGCTCGATAATTACGAGCACGTACCACTCTTGCAGAGGACTGGGGTTCAGTTCCTAGCATCCGCTCAGGTGTCTCACAACCATCTGAAACTCCAGTTCCAGAGGACCAGATGTCTCTTCTGACCTCTACAGGCACAATGTACACATATATGCATGCAGGCAACCATGTATGTATATTTTTTAAAGAAATCGTTAACATTTAAAAAATAATTCTTTGTTTAAGA
This sequence comes from Cricetomys ansorgei, assembly GCA_026225945.1. Taxonomy (NCBI): domain Eukaryota; kingdom Metazoa; phylum Chordata; class Mammalia; order Rodentia; family Nesomyidae; genus Cricetomys; species Cricetomys ansorgei. The sequence continues at coordinate 12,853,125 of JAMJFZ010000236.1, forward strand.
AATCATTTTTAAAGAAATTATTCACATTAAGAAAGTGGCATTTAGCTGCAAAAGGTGTTTTGAATCCTGCCTCTTTTCAAAAATGCCACAAACGTGACCATGTTCCAACTTTCTCTTTGAAGAGGAGGTTGAGGAAGAGCATGAGGGGAGGTGTCCTTTATTTGCATTGAACTCCATAAAATGTAATTCTTGCCACCTGTTACCAAGCACACCTGCAGGATGGACGGGGACGACAGAGGAGACAGGGAGGGGCAGAGGACAACAGCTGTACCAACCCAAAGCCAAGGTTGCTTACTGAGGGGAGTCTGCTCAGATCGGCACATTTTGTTTTTCCTTTATCAGTCGCTAACGCACTCTCATAGTACTGTCCTAGCTTAGTTTCCCGATGCTGTGATAAAGTACCACAACCCAAAGAAACTTGGGGGGGAAAGGGTTTATTTCAGCTTACGGGTTCCAGTCTGTCATGAAGGGAGGTCCAAGCTCAAGGAAGGAGCCTGGAGGCAAGCACTGAAACAGAGACTGGGAAGAACGATGCTCCCTGCCGTGTTTCCTCCGGCTTGCTCAGCTATCTTTCTTATCAGCACAGGCCCACCTGCCTCAGGATAGTACCAACCTCCAAATCAATTAGTGATTAAGAGAATGCTCCATAGATATGCCCAGGGGCCAACCTGAATGAGATGGTTCTTCAACTGAGGTTTCTTCTTCCCAGATGTATTAGCAACTGAAGCTAACTATGGCAGTATAGTTCATTAATATACAAATATAAAATGCATTATAGTGAAAGCTTTTTGGGGTCTCTGTCTCTGCAGTTTTCATTTCTTCACCTACCTTCAGTAGCTATTTTTATTAGACTTAGATATATCTTCTCAGTATTTAGACAAACATGAGCATGTATGACTCCACACACGTACATAATTTAAAGACCAACTAGTGGAAATTATTTTTCTTCCAGTACATATTTTTTATTTTATTTTTTGATGTAAGAAAAAACTTACTTATACCTGTATAAGTAAAGCAACAGTACAGATAGCCCAGACTGACAGCTCACACCAGAGTCCGGAAGCATGCAGTTTAAACAGGAACTTGAAACTGTATTTCCTTGTGTTTCAATTGACAAGAATAAACACCTGCAAGCGGGAAGGTAAAATACGATCATAGACGTGGAGAGTCCTGCATAGTATCAGTTCCTGGATACAAAGTAAAGATTGATGATTGCTTTAACGCAGACAGTGAGTGTACCTTCTAAGGTCTCTTAGATGATAAATGAATAGCCTTAAACTGCGGCTCGAAACTACTGATAAAGATTTACAAAACAACGCCTTTGTTGTCAGATATATTCTGTAGAGTGCAATCATTAGCCCAGGCTCCTTTAGGGGTATGCATATGTCACTACCTGCAGTCACAGTTTATTGATGCTCAGTCACGTGCTTCCCACAGTGCTGTGTGGCTACTACACTAGGAGACTTTCATGAGAATTTGCAAAGACTTATTCAAAGTTGCTTTCTTTCTTTCTATATATCTGAACACAAGTATTTTGAAGAGCCAAGTGGACTTTTACAAGATCAAATTATAGTTTCGATTTTTAAAAATTTAGTATAATGTCTTTAAACTAATCTATGGGAAGCATTTGGCTTATCTGCTTTATTATTTATGTTTAACATATAAAATACACGCTATTTTATAATATTTAAGACTGAATTGCAGAATGTTGGAGCTGTAACTCAGCGGTTGAGCATGAACCTGGTATGCTGAAGACCTGTTCAATCCCCAGAAACCAAAAAACAGGAAAACAATACAAATTACTGGGGGAGACTCTACTAGCCTCAAATTAGGGTAGGATAGCTCTGACCCATGGGAAGAGCAGCATTCCTAAGACAGCACGGAATGTAGAAAGTGACGGTTTAAATTATGTAGCAAAATAAGAAAGAACTGATGTCAGGCAATAAACAAACAGGGAATTAATGGTAGATGTTGAAGACACTGCAGGAAACAGTCAGGTATAGGGTACACCTGTAATCCCAGCATCGGGGACACTGGGGACACTGGGGCAGGGGGATGGAGAATTAGAGGCGAGCTTGAGCTACCTAGTGAGATCCTGTTTCAAAATCATCAATAAATGAATACTCTTTAAAATGTGCACAATGATTAAGTGACATCCTGTATTAAAACTATTTATGAACACATTCGAGCCTTTGAATGGGAAGTCTAAATTTGGAGTGAGAATAAGAGGGAATGGTAATTTCCAAAGAAAATGCAGTAGAACAAACTGGCAGGCAGATGAGAATGAAGGCAAGCTAATGATAACATTGGAGAAAAGCCTTTGAATAGGTTTGATTTGCAAATGAGCATGGAAAAGTTACATATTCAAATAATTTTTATATGAACATAGTAGTCCTTGGTGGCCGGCACAGATGATGAATGAGCATGTCACCTGAGTGCAAGTCACAATATTCTGGGCTCTTTCTGGAGGCTATGTGAGTGGGGTGGGAAGGGGGGGGGGCTTCCTGAAAAGGAGAAGTCAGTTAGAAGGCATTAAGCTTTGCAGCGCAAATAAAATTAGCCAGAACTCTGTGGTCCACAGCAGAGAGCAGGAGCAAGGCAGCTCCTCCAGCAGCTACAGTCTTCAGCATGGTTTCTGTGTTCCTTATAGGGCTCACTTCTGAGGTCCATGTATGGGTGTCCCACCATGACTCCCCAGACGAGAACACAGCACCTTCTTCTCTACCTCTACCCCAATATTACCTACATGGAGTCACTGGCGGGTTCTAAGTGTTCCTGAAGGATAAGGAAACAGATATAGGAAGTGCTTTTTGTGTTGGGAGGGTGCCTTAGCATTGAGGGTGAACAGCCCAACCCCGTAACAAACCTCTCCTTGGTCCTGAGAATTTCTTGACCAGTTTTCTTTACTTCCACCATGGTGCCCTCACTTCCTGATCCCCACAGTCATTTCAAACTCTTAACTGGCCAGCTTCATTGCACTGAACACTCCAGGTCATGCCTAGGCACAGGCTCATTCCTGGGCTGTTCTTGAACCCTGGTCTATATCAAGGCACATGTGAGCTCTGAGATTTCTGCCACTCCCTTTTGCTCCCCCTTCAGCCCAGTGAGAGAAAGATGACTACTAAATCCCTACTTCTCCCATGGAATTATTTACACTGGGTTTTCTCAGAAAGTGTGCTCTCCTGCAAGAGGCAGTTGAGTCTTAACTGCAGTTTTCTTTCTGTACGCGTGTGGCAACTCATGGTTAAGACACTCAAGCTAGTCACTCAGTCATGCAGTGGGCACTAGGAGAGATACAACAGAAGGGAGACAGAGCAAGGCTTTAGCGCAGGCTGAAGATTCTTGATCTAATGATTGAACCAGGAGACCAGGCTGCTTTATGTCTGAAATATTTTTTTGCTCATATTATTCCATATAATAGGAAAAATGAGCTGAGGCTATATCTCAGTGGTCTAGCATGGACAGAGTCCTGGGTTCCATGTTTAGTACTGGGGGTGGGGGCGTTGTTAAAATAAAATAAAATGGAGAGAATCAGAGAAGAGAGGAAGAAGGGAGAGAAGGAGATTGCTGTCTCAAAATTCATATCAACACAGAAGCTTGAGATAGAAATTTACTTGGGAGAAGAAAGGTCTTTGTAGATGTCAACTAAGATGAGATCATACTGGGTTAGCGAAGACACTCAAGGAAGGATGCCCTATGACCTCAGAGGCACAATTTTCCCTGTGAAAACTACACTCACAATACAAAAAATACCAATGATTATAGCACCAGCTTCCAGGAAATCTGAAGGAAAAGGAACATATTCTCCCCCAAAGCCCCTGGAAGGAACCAACTGACAACAGTCTGATTTCAGATTCTTAGACCATTCTTCATGGTCTGTAAGAAAATCAATTTCTGTTATCTAAAAGTCCTCTTTGGGTGTCCTTTTCTATGTTCATCCTCAAGATATAATACACTGTACTGGTTAGCTTTTTATCAATTTGACACAAGCAAAGGTCATCTGAGAAGAGGGAATCACAATAGATAAAATGCCACCATCAGATTGGCATGTCTCTGGTGTGTTTTCTTGATTAATAATTGATTTGGGAGAGTCCAGCCCACTGTGAATGGTGCCAACCCCGAACAAATGGTCCTGTGTTGTGCTAAACAGCAAGCTGATAACAAGAGCATAGAGAAAAACTTCCCCAGACTAAAGATAAACCCATATAGATACTCTAAGAACACAGAACCCCAAATGGACAAGACCAGAAAAGAAAATTCCCAAGCATAATATACACAACAAAGAAAAAGTATTGAGAGATGAGAGAAAACAAACAAAAACAAAACAACAACAAAACAAGAAGACAAGCCACATATGAAGAATGATGCATGATTTCTAAACAGAAACCGTGAAAGCCCAAAGAGCCTGGAACAATACACTCCAAGCTCTGCCACTGAGTTCAGCAAAGCTATCTGCCATGGGAAGAAGAAAGAAAAAATTCCCATGATCCAAGCAGCCTAAAAAGTTTATATACCTTTTGTTTTTAAAACAAAAGAACAAAAATGATGATAAACACAATACTGGAAGCAGTACTTTAAACTGAAGAGAGGAATAATGCAGTCAAGAGAATCCAGAAAGAGAAAAAACAAAACAGTAATTAATGGTGTACAAAGCGTGACTAAGAACACAAACAGTACCAAACAGAATAACTGTAATGATCACACACACTTTTCAATAATTACTTAAAGTATTAATGTCTTCAATTCTTCAATCAAAAGACACAGGCTACTGAATGGATTAAGAAAAAAAAAATACTTTTCTTTTGTCTACAAGAAACACACTCGAATTTTATAGATAGGTATCACCTTAAAGTATGAAAAAAGTATTCCAAGCCATGGAATTAAGAAGAAAGCAGGGCTTGCAATTCTAATGTCTGACAAAATAAACTTCAAAGGAAAACTAATCAGAGGAGACAAAGAAGGGTCCTTCACTTTAAAACCCCAGTTCCCCCTAATCAATCGGTCATCTGGACAACAAACAGAGAAACCACAGAACTAAATGACACCTTACATCAAATGGTCCTAACGGATGCCTACAGAAAGTTCTACATCAATGACTCTCATACAACATTTTGCCAAGAAGTACCATGTTACATGTCACTTGGACTTCTGGGGACAGCTTAGGAGTCCTATAAAGGAAAGTGGCCAGTTGGAGTTGACAGTGTTGTTATCAGACAGTTGATGGGAGAGCACTATGGGAAGGCAGGCACCAGGCTCAGAGGACAGTTACTAGATGGGACAGTTAAGAGATAAAAGATGTTAGAGGTTTGTCCAGTTCTCCAGGCTCAGTCAGTTAAGGTCAACCAGAAAGGGCTGTGAATATGTTTTTCCTATTTCTCTCTTTCCTTCTTAGTCTTTTTAGAGCAAGAGGGTTAAATAGTTACAAGTTAGGATTCTGTCTTAGTAGCAGTTGGGGCAAGAGAACAAGAATCTGTTCAGTTAGAAGTGACAAGCATGGGGCAAGAAAACAGTTTTCAGGGTGGAAGACAACTTTCAGTTACAAGCAGTACAAAGCTGGGCAGGAGATCCAGGAGGCAGAGTTCAGTTAATAGTGAAGAGGAAACAGGTACATTTGGGCCCCAACAAATAAGGCTTCAGAGCTCAGATATAGCTTAAGAATTTAGTTATAAATGACAAAGAAAGCACACTCTACTCCACATGATGAGACACAAAACAAACCTTGACATATACAGAAAAGTTGAAATAATTGCATGCATCCTATCCTACCATTATGCAATAAACTTAAATGAAGTTGTTAGCTGCTGTTGGGGCAGCTCAGCAAGGACAACAAGGAGTTGTTGTCTCATTGTCTCATTGATGAAAACTCAGCCAGACTTCAGCAGAGGGAACTACTATCCTGGCCAGTGCCATACTGGACAGAGGAACCGCGAGCATTCCAGCTCAGGTGTTTTTGATTCAGAACTCCTCAACTGTTCTACTGATGGCATGTGCAGATCATGAGCAATCAAACATCCCTCACATAAATCCAACACCTGCAGACAATACAAAGTGCCAAGACTTAGGGAGTCCCTTACCCAACAGTGCACAAAACAATTATTTTATACACAACTAAAAATAAACTTCTACAACAATTAAAATTGACAGGAAACGAAATTCCAGTAAATGTATAAAGTCATGGAGATTAAATAACTAATTAATTATTCAATGATGGATGGGTTGATGAAGAAATCAAATAAAAATATTCCTGGAACTAAATGAAAATGAAAACACAACACAAAAATCTCTGGGACAAATTAAAAGCAGTCCTAAGAAGGAATTTGTAAGGTCCACATGCCAAAATTAAGAAATCAGAAAGAGCACAATAAATGACTTCATGATGTAACTTAAGAATTTGAAAAAAAAAAGAATGAATCAAACCAAAATTCAGTAGAAGGAAATAAATAATAGTACTAAAAACCCCAGAAAACATAAATTAATAGTAGATAAACAAAGGAATTAATACAATGAATTGAAGAGCTGAGTCTTTGAGAAGATAAACAAGATTAACAGATCGTAGGAACAACTAACCATGAAGGAAAGAGATGGCCCAAGTTAACAGAATCAGAAATGAATAATGAACATTTACAGCAGACAGCAAAGAGATACAGAATATTTTGAGGAAATACTTTAAAAATATGTACTCCATTTAGCTGGGAAAATCTGAAGGAAGTGGATGAATTACTTTATTCACAAGCTACCAAAGTTAGATCAAGAAGAGAACGACCTGAACAGACCTGTAACAAAGGAGTTGATTGAAAGGGTAATAAAAAGCCTCCAACTGAAAAACAAAAACACTTGGGCCCAGATTGATTCACCAGCTTTCTACCAGACATTCAAAAAAGGGCTACAACCAATCTTTCTTAAACTCTTCAGAAAATAGAGACGAAAGGAGGACTCACAAACTTGTTCAGTGAAGCCAGTATTATTACCCTAATACCCAAACCAAGTAAAGACACAACAACAACAGAAACGAACAAGCAAAATCTACAGACTGATATCCCTGGTGAATATAGATGCAAAAATCCTCAATACACCATGAACAAACCAACTGAATATTGGCACATCTCAAGAAGATCGGCCTTCACGATTAAGTTGGCTTTATCTGAAAACGTAGCATTGCTTTAACATGTATAAGTCAATACATATAATAAATCATATAAACACATTTAAGGATTATCATTTCATTTCAATAGATGCAGAAAAAGCCTTTGGCTATTCACGTACACCTTGCAAATTGCTACTCACATAATGTCCAAATAAGAGTCTGGAGTCAGGACTGAGATTGCCTAGCTTCTCACAAAACTCACTGCTTACAAGCAGTGTGGCCTTGGGCAAGTTACTTATCCTTTGAAGACTATTTCTCATCCACAGAATCTACTCAGAAGAAAGAAGAGCTTACCTTCTTGGTTGTTGTGAGGTCCTGAAGTAAGTTGTAGTGTTAGGCTACAACACTACTAGCCTAAGTGTAGTTAGGCTGCTGTAGTGGCTCACCAAAGAAGATAAGGAGACATTTTTCATAGGTGCAAATCCTGCCAGACCTTAGCAGAGGGAACCACTATGGTGGCAAGCACCATACTGGACAGTGATCCTGGTTTTGTCAGGCTCCAAGCCGGCACCATCAGACTTTGTCTTTTCATCAAGGCCTGGTGAACAACCTCTACGCACAGTACATCTCCTTGCAGAGGAGAAACATATACCATGTGCTCTGAGGATATAATGTTTTAACTGTGGGTCAAGCTTAATCTTTTCACCTGGGTTAATGTTAAGTTGTTTTAGTATTTTCAGGCACAGGCTTTCGCAGGATTTTCTTATCACTTTCTCGGGTTTCACCTGCACCTTAATTCAACCATAACCCATTCAAAATGTCACAGCTGTGATTGCCCTTGCACCTCATGTCAACTGACTCCCAATTCTCGGTCCTTTAGGTTCATTCTTTCAGATGTTGGTTTTCTAAATGCGTAAATCATCCAGAGGTCAGAATTAAACAATGAAACCTTTATACAAAGTGGGGGAGCAGGATGAAGACCCATCCTAACTCTTCCAAGCAAGTGACAATTGGTTTTAGGGTTATCAGCTAAGGGAATACTGCAAGAGAATGGGTAGCAAGGTCTAATATGAAAAGAAAAGATCCTGTCACTTGCATCAGTTATCTCCTTAAAAGAGCAATGTTGGGCCCAGCAGTGTGAATGAGGAACACTATCCCATATAGGCCTCAATAATCCACAGTACTTCCCATGAGTTACCTACATCATCTCCCATCCTCCAGCGATGCTGCTTCAGGGCCACTGTGTATCTCCTTACCTACCAATAGTCTTAGTGGGGCCAACTTCCATGGCTCTGCTTGGCTGAAGCCCAAGGGGATCAGGGTTCTATTCTAACCTGCTGTGCTACTTCTGGATCTTGGTTCTATCAGACTCCAAGCCAGCACATTGTCTTTTCATCAAAGTGAGCAATCTCTATACACACTATACCTCCTTACAGAGGAGAAACACATACCATATATTCTGAGGAGATAATTTTATTAACTAATTTATTATAATATATATTATTATAATTTGGTGAATTGCAGCTCAGGCTGTAAAGGCTCTTAGAAGCTTGCTCTCACAGCATTTGGCTTTCTGTTAATTTTTTACTTAAGAAATCCAGCTTGACAAAAGTCTTGCCACATTGGCCTTCAAGTAACCTGGACAGCCATGTTTGCCTACTTTGTCTTTCTCTCATCTTCTCTTGATGGCTTTGGCATTTTATGAATTAGATTTACATACTGGACTAAATCATTTAAATTTGACAGATTGTTTTCTACCTTATGAAGATGATGATCCACCATGGGGCTCAACAAAGCCACTAAAGCCCGATATGAGTCCCAAAGTCCCTGCTGAATCAACCCTCTTTTTACCTTTTTACTACCCTGTGAGCATAGTTCTATCAGGACTGGTGAACTGAGAGACAAACATCACCTCTCTCATACCCAGTTCCCCTCCTAATAACTACCCTTCGGTTGTCTTCCAGTCCCTTGCTTTCATGGGGACCTCATTTGAGACAACCGAACGTCTTTAAGGACTCAGATGAGTCTTTCTGTCCCGGACTGATTTTCCTTGTATTGTCTCAGGCTGTACAACCTTTGTCTCAGGACATGTACTAGGAAGTGTATTTGTTGTCTCCACTTTCATAGCATTTGGACTAATCTCCCCACTCCCATATCCCGCAGGCTCATGAGCCAGGCTGCAGGAGACTCTTTCATTGCTTATTTTAAAGCCCTTCCCCCCAATTTAAATGTTTAGTATTTCCTGATTTTCATGGTTTCTTGCCTTGGGACATTTACTATAAGACTCTTTTGCATGTTGAATCATGAATTTTCTTTTCCTGTCTATGAAATGTCAGACTTGAAAGGTATCTTTTATCATTTTCTACCACATTTTATTTCTTCTTATTGTCTGAGTCTCCCCATGGGTTCCAAGTTTTTGGATCCCAGGAAGGGCTCGTTAGCGTAGCTCTATCTTATATTCTGTTTCCCTTGTACCCCGCTAGCTGTGAGAAATGGCAAGCCAACATCTCCATCTCGTCCTCTCTCTTTTCCCCTCTACATTCCCTGGCTGGCTCAGCTGGCTCAGAGGATAACATCTATGTTTCTTTCTTATAATTCCTTCCTCACACGGGCAAGTTCTTTCTCTGGGTGGACAACAGAGCCCGAATTACGTGTATTACTACTCACCTCAAAGGCCATACAACTGATGCCAAAATTCTTACGGTCCTGTTGCATACATGCTACTTCCAAGAGTCACAACACATTTTCTAATCCATCAGCCATTTGGAGGTGTTCCTATAACTCATGTGGTAGACCCCACTCATGGAAGTATGCCCCTCTATACCACAGAGAAGAAAACGACAACCCTGGGGTTACCCCCATAGGCACTCCATCTCCATACAATACAGCACCAGTTTCATGTGTTATCACCCATGGAAAGAACAATGCAGCTGTTACTATGGCAAGAAAGCCTGCCATTCTGTACCACATGGGGAAGGTGGCCATATCAGCAATGCTCTGTGAGTGCTACACCCTCAGATGGCTTAGCTTCAGCTGCCTATAGGGAGAATGCAATTGCTCCTCCTGAATGCATCCTCGGTTCTGCAAAGTCTTTATTCAGGCATCAAGTGTCATGTGACTTTTTCTGGTGTGATGTGAACAGTATCTATCTGCTCTAGTTAGGGCATCAGTGACAAACCAAAGAAACAATTCCACTCAAGTTTAGCTTTAGGGACCTAAAGTAACTGGGGTTACTTACAGGAGCATGGGCAACTTTGGAGCAGCACATGACCAAAGAATAACTTCTCCCCTTCTCATATCTCCATACCAATTGTTAACTACTCAGGTATCCTCTGGGAGGGGAGGGGCCTTGTGAGCTGCCCAGTTGCTGCTTTTAAGCCCCTCTTCTTCATCCCTGCATGCATCTCTATGTGAGTTCTTTATCCTTCCACTTGGCGGGGAGGGGTGTGTTGGTTGGCTGGATCTTCTGAGGGTCTCACATGGGTAATCACAGCTGCTATGGTTTCAAGACAGCAATGAACATGCCATGCTTTAAAGACTGAGTTCCACAACAACTGGCTATTGATAAATGGGGTAGAGATACACCACAAGGTGAGGCGCATTGGAACAGGAGAGCAGTGCATAAAGGAAACAATTGCTGCTTCCGGATTGGTTGGAGTTAAGAGGCCAGGAAGTGTAGGAGAAATGGGACTTGATGGCCCTGGTGATCATTTCTGTGGCACTGAAGTCCAGGTGTCTGCGCCACACCACATTCAGGCATATGAAACATGGGCTGGGTGTGTGGCTCTGTGATGTAGCATGTGCTTTGCATATGTGCGGGCTGGATTTGTAGAAAACAACCAAACAAAGAGGATGACCAAATCTTTGTTGGCCTTATCTGCTGCTGCTGGTTAAGCTACCTCCCTTCTTTCCTATGTCATCCCCTCATGCCCTTGTATTTGAATTTAGAACATCTATTTTTTTTCTTTTATCTTTCTCAAATCACTGATTCATGATGCACTTATGATAAGCTTAAATACGTTAATAAAATTTATTCAGAACATCTGTTATGCGTTAGTTTCTTCAGAACATATCAATATAAATTAAACAAATTTCATGATCCCGATAAAGTCAGAGTATTTTTATAAATGCTATAGTGGTTTGGATGAAAATGTTCCCCGTAGTCTTGGATGCTTGAACACTTGGTCCCCTGTTGGTGGTGTTGTTTGGAAGGTTTAAGAGGTCCAGCCTTGCTGGAAGAAGCATGTTATTGGGGGAAGGTTTTGAAGTTAAAAGCCCTGAGCCACTTCCAATTCACCCTCTCTGCTTCCTGTTTGCAATGAAGAATGTAAGCTCTCAGTTCAGGCTCCTGCCCGCCCCCCAGCATGCTGCTTGCTGCCACAGCGCCCTGCCATGGTGGACTCCTATTCCTCTGGAACAAGAGGCCAAAACAAACTCATTCTTCCTAAGTTGCCTGGATCATTGCATTTTATCAAGGCAACAGAAAAGTAGCTAAAACAAATCATAACCCAACTAAAACATCATAACCAATTAATGTTGGAATATATTCTGTAAACAGTGAACTAGGCTCCCAGTTCTTTCTTTAGAAATTTGCTATAGTAGACGTCACTTTGGATAAGGTCTTAAAAGCATAATTTCACACACATAGATTAATTAGTTAATTATAGACCGAAGTCCAAATGTGAAGCGACACTAAATGGCAAGAACACTGTATTTTATTTATTATTATAGTGTGGTATGTACATAAACCATGTGTGTATGAATGCACACATCTCATGGCTCATGTGTAGAGATCAGAGGTCAAGTCAGATCTCTCCTTACACCATCTGGGTCCCTGGGGACTGAATTCAGGTGGTCGGGCTTGCTTTGCAAATGCTTCTTACCAGTGAGCCATCTCACGCCCCCTGGTAGCAATATTTTAAAGCCTTTGTAGCTATCTATTGCCAAAGTGTTTTCTAAAAAGTGGTGACATTTCATTCTCCCACAGTGGAGACGTGTCCTGTCTTCTGAATCTTTGTTCCTGTTGGAGATGAGGATCTTTAACCATGTAAATAAAAAAAATATTACTTTGTTGTTTTAACTTGTGCTGAATTACTTTTTTGTTCGGTTGGTTTTGACCTTCTGTAGTGTTGGAGATGGAGCCGAGAGACTCTTGTGCACAGGAACTCTACCAGACTCTCACCTGACACGCAGCTTCTACTCCTTCCTACCTGAAGCTGCATGTGCTCTTGGGAGTCAGATTTGAGAAAGTACAGGAGGTGGAGGGCTGGCTGGACTGTAGTAGTGCGGCTTTCCAGGGGATGCTGTATCATGATGGATGGGCCCATATATCACCCATGCTCTGCCACTGATGCACAGACAGGTAGAAAAACAAGTACACACATACCCAGGTAGATAAATGTTAAGCCTAAAAGATGGGTGATTCCCTCAGCTGAACACAGTCAAATCAGTATACTACATACAGAACAGAGAAGTCCAAAGGAAGTGTTTAACAGGGCTATACCCATACAGCAACACTAGAATAACAATGACCATGGAGCATTTGTTCAGAAAAGCAGCCTCTTCTGCTTATGTTTGAAAGAAAGGGACCATGTTCACTGGGGTCCTTTTATTGTGAGTGGATTCTAAATAAGATAATAGATTTAAGGAAAATACATAAAAGGAGATTGGTGTGGTATTATATACTTTTTAAAGGCTACATTATTTCAAGGCTGGCGAGATGACTCAGTGAGCACTAACCTGGATCTGATAACCTGATAATCCTGATAACCTGGATTTGATCCCTTGGACCCACATGGTGGAAGGAAAGAACTGTTTCTTGCAAGTTGTTCTCTGACCTCCACATGTGTGCCATAAATATTAATAAAACAAATTCAAAATGATCACCTTACTTCAAATACTTACTATAAGTCTATTGGATGCATTGGCTACTATAGAAAGTATATCAAAGACGGAGTCAGGAAGTGGTAGTTATGGAGAACTGGTAACTCTCCTCTACCTCAGGCACATAGAGTCACAGGGTCTGAATGTGCTCTAGCAAGATTCACCTCGGGACATTTACCAAAGCAAGCACAATGACAAAACCAGTCAATCCAGTACTACTTACATACCATACTTAAATGTCTTGAGAAAGTATCTGGAAAATCAATCAACAGTGCATAGCTAACATATCAAACATACCATATCCCCATATTTAGCAACAGAACACAGGAATTCAATGGTGGGGCAGATACACCTAGCCATTTGAACAAACGAGAATTATACATAAAATACTTAAGTATACATATATCTTGAGGTAATTGTTATACTAAAGAACATTACAAGAGCCAACATGGGGGCCCATGCTTGTGATCCTAGCATTTGAGACGCTGATGGGAGGGGCTGTAGGACTCAAGGCCGGTCTGGGCTACATAGTGAGATGTCTCAAAAAAAGGAGGAAGAGGAGAAAAAAAAATGGTTTGATGCTTTTAGTTTTTAAAAAAATATTTTATTTTAAAACATAGATTCACAAGAAGTTTTTTATAAATAAACAAATGCATACAGAGAGATCCACTGTCTGCTAACCAGCCTTCGTTGTTAAAATATTTTATGGCTGCAGCGATGGCTCGGTGGTTAAGGATGCGTACTGCTCTTGCAGTGTCCCAGAGTTCAGTCCCCGGTACCCACCTCATGTGGCTCACAACTACCTGTGACTCCAGCTCCAGGGGATCTCATACCTTCTTCTAGACTCCTAGACAGGCACCTGCATTTGCCCACACATAGACACAAGCATATACACATCATTTTTAAAACTTATAAAAAGTTTTCTTAAAAATAAAATAACATTTTCGAGAATTGTAAGATAATGTCAGTACACGAAAACGCAGAATCACATGCTCCAGAGGGCTTATTCAGTGTCCACCCGTCTTGGTGGAACATGTGGTGTGCATGTGGACCTATGCAATCTTATTGACAATTACCCCAACACCACGAGGTCGCCTCCTATTGCCTGTTAGAAGCCCCCATCCACAGCCCCTGGTGATCACTTACCTGTTCACCCTAATTGTAATTACAGTTGCAATTGTAGTCTCAAAAATGTCCGTCTATTGATTGCTCTTCTCATTGCAGCGATAACAGTACCTGACAAAGGCAACTTAAGGAAGGGAAGGTTTGTTTTGGCTCACGGTGAAAGGATGCATTGTGTATCATGGCGAGGAAGTGGCGAGTGAAGGCATGCAAGGCAGTCAGCCGCATTGCATCCGCAGCCAGAAGGCAGAGAGGTGGCTGCTAGGGCTCAGGTCACTTCCCCTTTTCCAATCATGGGACTCTAACCCACGGACCACTGCTGCCGGTGATCGGCGTGGAGTTCCCATCTCAGTTATCACAATCCAGAAATTCCCTCATAGACACGCCTAGAGGTTGTGTCCTAGCTGACTCTAGATCCTCAGGGGTTACCAGTCATTGTTAACATCACATTACATAAATGCACATAGCTAACCCCGGGGATTAGCTTCTGCTACTCGCACTAATTACCTTGATGGATCCCAATTGTGTGTATTGATGCTCCACCTGGTTTATTGCTGAGCAGTGCTCTGTGGCATAGGCTGGTACAGCTTAACTGCTCACTCGCTTACTGAAGAGTTGTTAACTACTGTTGGGTCTTTATCACAGAGCTGCCATGAGCACTGAATATAAATATCTGTAGCAGAACTCTGTCTTCTGGGCATGACAAGACCATCACCACTTTAGATCAGAGCAACTGTGATCACCCTCATAGGATCCAGACTGTTAATATTTCCTCACAGAGGTCTGAGTGGAGAGGAGGTCATCAGACTCTTGCTTGGGATGCAGCTGCCACCTCCTACCCACCCCGCAGGTTCCGGCAGTCTGGTGTATGTGCTAGAGTGTACCGGAGGCAGAAGGCTGGCTGCACTTGGAACTGCAGTGATGCAGTTTTCGTGAGTCAGCACCCATTCTGGGTGTGGCCTTCAGTGAAGCAGGTGCCTGAGAGTCGTCTGTGTGCCTGTACGCAACCGCAGTTAACTCATTGGTCCACCAAGCCAATCTTTGGATAGAAGCCAATCTTTGGTCGGCCAGTGCCTACTTCGGGTTAATAGATATTCCTTTACATCTCCCACATGAAACCATTTGTGGATAGGGTTTGCAACGATGTGTTCTACTTCTTGGAAGTTTATGTCAGAGAGCAGTCACTGATCTATTCTGCTAAGCGCATGTTCAGCTTTTTAAGAAGATAGTAAACCACTTTTTTGAGTGGCTGTATCATTTTACACCGTGAAGTGGGGGAAGGGAAGAGTTTTCTCTCTACCTTTTACAGTTATTTGTTGGGATGGGTTCCTATAAAAATGATGTATTAATAAAAGGAAAACACTTAGAACTCTGTTGATTTGTGTATTTCATTCAAGATACTCAGGCACATGAGTAAATCTCAAAGAGGTGGCTTTGGATTTCATGTTTAAGGATGATATCTGGAGGCTGGAGCGAGATGCCTCAGCTGTGAAGGATGCTTGTTGCTCTTGCAGAGGACCAGAGTTCAGTCCCCAGCAGTCACACTGGAGGGCTCACAACCACCTGTAACCCTAGCTCCTGAGGATTTGACACTGCATTCTGTTCTATGAGACATGAAACACGCACACACACACACACACACTCCACACAACACATACAACACACACATACACACATGAATAAATAAAAAATAAGATAAACACCATGTTTATTGAAACAAGGTACAGAGAGCCAATTATATGGAGATGCTCAGAGGAAAATTGCCTTTAAAAAGTACAATGCTTATTGTATACATTGAAATCAGTGCTGTAAGCAGAGAGAAGTCTCTCCCATTGGTTTACACTCACCATTTTCCAGGGTCTCTTACCAACAGAGCTTTCCCTTACAGATATAAATTCCAGATATATATATATATATATATATATATATATATATATATATATATATATATATATATACACACACACACATACAGAGTAATTTCTGCTGTTTTTGGAACTTTTCCTATGTCTATAGTTTCACAGAAATTCAGATGATTATCTCAAAATAATCTGTATGCCAAAGAGGCATACTTAGAGTGTCAGATTCTGATCTCCCTACTCTCAGGTTTGGAGGTAACATGTTCTGGTGTTTTATACCAGCAGTGTAGGAAAATGTAGCTCCATCACCTCCTTCCAGGACTTTGTGCAGTCATTACTCTTTATCTTGGCCATTTTGACATGGGTAGTGACTTCTCATTGTGGTTTTACTTTGCATTTCCACAGTGGCTTCTGATGATGAATGTCTTTTCATATTCTTTGCCATTTGTCTGTATTTTCCAGTGAGATGCCTACATCCCAGTGGGGTTGTTTTTTGACTATTGAGTTGTGAAGACTTTTCTTTCTATTCTAGATACAAATTCTTTCTCAGATATTGTGGTTTGAGAATTTTTTCTGTAGCTCTGTACTTTGACTTTTTATCAGCTTAGTAGCTTCTCACAAAGTAAAAGTTTCTATTAAACAAAGTCCATTGTATCGATATTCTCTTCATAGGCTGTGCTTGCAACATCAAGTCTAAAAACTCTTCACCCAGCTCTTAGTTCTGTAGATTTCTTCCTGTCTTCCTATATTTTTCTTTCAAAGCTTTTAGCTTACAGTGAAGTTAGGTTCAAATCCTTCAGTTCCATGTTGCAAAGCTCTCCCCTGGCCAGCTGCAGAAGCATTTTTATCCATGTTACTGAACCAATCTCTACCCAGGAAACAGATAAAGCAGGGGGTATATGCAGTGGCAGAGAAATACTATGTGTTTGGCGATTTAAAAGTAATTTGAGGGGCTATGTGTGATGGTGCCAGCATTTAATTCCAGCAGTCAGGAGGCAGAGACAGACAGATCTCCTGGAGTTCCAAGCCAGCCTGGTCTATATAGCAAGTTCCAGGATGGCCAGAGCTACATAGTGAGATCCTGACTCAAACAAATAAACAAAAAAGAATTTTGAGGGTCATCAAGATGGCTCATGGGGTAAAGGTGCTTGTACCAAGCCTGATAATCTGGATTCAATCCCCAGGATTCATGTGTTAGAAGGACAGAACAGACTCCTGCAAATTGTCCTCTGACCTCCACACACAGCATGCTCTCTCTCTCTCTCTCTCTTACACATGTACACACACACACACACACACACACACACACACACACACACACACAAACAAATAAATAATCATAATGAAAATAAAGTATTTTGGGACCTGGGGGTATAGCAGAGTTGTAAAGGGCTTGCCTAGCATGCCAAAGACTCCTGAGTGACCACAAAGACTCTTGGTGACCAGCACCACAGGAAACTGTAGTTGGAAAGAAATAGGCACCATTTCAAAATTCTAAAGGCAAGCAAATCTGCACGCTGTTTACTGGTTGTCTTAGTTTGTTTTACTGTGGCTTTGACAGAGCATTCTGATGGAAAGCAAATAGAGGCCAGGCATGGTGCTGCGCATCCTACACCTTCAGTCCCAGCATTTAGGAGGCAGAGGAGCTCTGTGAGTTCTAGGGCAGCCTGGTCTACATAACAAGTCCCAGGATAGCCAGGGTTATATAGAGAGAACCTGTTTCGAATCCCCTAACCTACCAAAGTGCAAACATTAAAAAAAGGAAAAGGGCTTTTTTTTTTTATCCTACAGGTACAGCCCATTATAGAAGGAAGCCAGAGCAAGACCTGGGGGCAGGAACTGAAGCAGAAGCAGAGACCATGGAGGAATGATGCTTACTGCAATGCACCCTCTGCCTTGCTTAGCTATCTTTCATATACAGCCCAGATTCACCAACCTAAGGATGGTACAGCTCACAGTAGACATTCCTACAGCAATTAGCAATTAAGAAAATGCCCCACAAACATGCCCATAGGCCAATCTGATGGAGGCAGTTCCTCAATTGCAGGTCTATCTTCCCAGTGTTTCAAGTTGACAACTGAAGCTAATTAGGACACTAGTAAAAAGAGTTCTTGATTTTGAGATTTTTCTCTTGTAAGAAGCAAAGCGATTCATAGTTGGATACCTCACGGAATAGATAGTGAAAGTAAATAAAGACCTCCCCTAAGATCAATCAAAATGGATGAATTTGCAAGCCCAAATGCAAAGGACAAGCACCTTTTCTAGGTCATTAATATTAATATTTGTTTATAGCTCGAGCCCTGTCAACACATAGAATCAGCCCTGCAATAAATAGAAATACTCTGTCTAAATGCATTCAGTTCTTAAAGTATAAAGTGATTTAAAATGTGCTCAGCTAGATTATAGAGCAGAACGTGAGATTCATGTGCACTTTACACGCAGGAACTTAGGACTTCAGAGAAGTGTTATAGGGCTGGCCTGCCTTCCATTGCTGTGGCCAATGCCTGAGGAATAAGCTAAAAGAGGAAATGGTTTATTTTGGCTTGTGGTTTCAGAGAGCTCTATCCACAGTCATGAAGACCCTTCCCTGTGAGTTTCTGTTGAGGCCAACTGTGTCGGGAAATACAAAGCTGCTCAGCTCATAGCAGCATGTGGGTCGAGTGAAGAGAAAATGAGAAGCAGCAAGGGACAGGATAAGCCCAAGGGCATATTCCTCCAACCAGGCTCTGCCTCCTCGGGTTTCCACCGTATCCTAACGAAACCATCAGGTTTTGAACCCAACAATAGATCCACCCATTGATGAGGTCAGAGATCTCCTGAGCCAATCACTTCTCAAAAGCCCACCAACGGACAACAAGTCCTTCAGTATATAATCTTTGTAGGACATTTTAGTCCAAACTATCACAGTTACAACTGTGGGCTGGTAAGGCCAAGAAGGGACTTATAAATGCCAATATTTAAGTTCCTTCCTGGATCCCTATTTTCTACATTATTAGAGGTACGGTTGTTCTATTTTTAATACCATTTAAAAAAATTTTCAATCTAAGATTTTCTACCAAATAAAGTTCAAAAAATGAGATACCTTGGAGGTTTGGTTCTCATTTAAGGAATGGTTACATTTTCATGTATGGAATGGTTACATTCTGGGTGTCACCTTAAGCACTCTATCTGCATTGACTCCTAGAGTCTTCACACGTCTGTGATAAAACAAGGAGATATTTACACAGAACTGACTGTGTCAAATTCTTCGTAAATTATATATTTGCAAGCATCTACCCTTCGCCACTACATAATGATGTCAGCCCCATTTGACACATAGTATCTGGTATCTGAAAGGCTGAGTCATTGGCCCAGCATACCTCAGCTAGGAAGTGGCAGGGCTGGGATGCTGTGGTACTCCACTGCCTCTGTACACTGACCACATCCCTTCCAGCACATGCAGAAACAGATGTGGGAAGACTACGTACGTTTACCATCATTGCCAGCAAGTGTGTAGGAACGGCCAGCATTCAAATTTGCAAAAATTCCCGTTTTTTTTTTCTAGTTATTTTTGTGACTAATGCTCCCCACACCTACCTACACACAAATACAACGTAAAACTTATCATCTTAATAGTCTTTGTAGTTTTGCTTCATTAGCATTAAACATCCATATTGTTGAGAAGCAGCTCTGAATTTTTTTCGTTTAGCAAATCTGACACTCTATACCCATTTGAAATCAACTTCCCTTTTCCAGCCCAACTCAGCCCATAAAACTACATTCTGCTTCTCGTTTCTATTTCTAAGATATACAACTCCAGAGATTGCATATAAGGGGGAATCATACAGCATTTGGGTTTTTATGACTCATTTGTTTCATTTAGCATGAGGTCCTCAAGACTGAATCGTGTTGTATGTGGCCCGAGTATGAATTTACCTCCTCTGGAGACTGACGAATACTCAGGTGTACATATGCATAATAAATCCGAGTATCTCCAAACTCATGCTGTTGATTTTCACAGCTTTCTGCCTTCTGTCATGTCTTCCAGGACCTTCTCTCACATAGAAACTAAACACCATTAATTATTATTAGTGTTAGCAAGGGCTTTCACACTTTCTCCTGCTAATACATATAAAGTATGCTCTAATACATAGGGCCTTATATATTTAGCATCTCCTTGTAAATGGTTGTATTACTTTATGTCAGCAAGAAGAAAATTCAAAGGATACTAAAGTGAAAAATTGAATTTTTGTGGCAACTTAAATTGACTAGGGGTGGCTTTCTAGAAGCATGGTAGTAAGAAGTTGGACTGGGCCCAGAGTTAAGAGATATGCTGGGTGCTAGCTCAGGAGGACTAGTGACATCGGGCAGTGACCTGCCTACTCCTGGTCTAGATGACCCCCCACAACGCAAAGCATAGATGATGCAAGGGAAGCCGAAGTGTGAATGGAGGAAGTAGGTGACTGTAAGAAGTAGTTTTGAAAGCATTCACAGCATGACTGTTTGTTTCATGATTGATTGAACTGAAATTGTAGAAGTGGGGGGGGACCCCATTCTGGGTCATAGTGAAAACATCTCTGCCTACTAAATTTGTGATTTCTTCCTAGGAACAATTTATGTTCCAGGGTGTGATTAGGCCTTCAGAAGAGTGGCTCTTCCCTTTCGCCTATGAGTTCAGCTCAGGTAGGAAGGGAAGGATGTGTCCACTCTCCTTTCTACCCCATATCCACAAACCGGCTCCTCAGATTTGGAAAAAAAGAGCACAGTTCAGCATTTCCCTTTAATTTGGAGAAAAGATTTCCATAGAAGTCACTGGGAGCCAGACAGAGGAAACAGAGGCCCGGCACCCCCATACAGCCAGAGGCGTCTGAAGACATTTGACTCAAACCAAGACGTGGTGGTACCAACCTATAACCCCAGCACCCAGAAGAGGTGGAAGGATCATAAGTGAGAGACTGCCCTAGACTACCTAGACTTCCTATGGAATTACAGGTTGCCCTGGGCTACAGAGCAAGAACTTGTTTCACAAAAAACAAAAACCAACCAACTAAAGAAACCATTAGATAAAGTAGCGTGTACACAGTGTGTTCCTCACCACTTCACGAAACGAGCTTAATTCCTAACTGCATTCTAATTTCTTGTCTCTATACCCACAGATAAGTATAAATCTCATCCCTCATCAAAGAAGCTTCTCTTTGCTGCAGATATAGACCATTATAGGAAGCCACGACTGTTCAAGATGCAGGGAGCAGCTGAGTGTGAGGTTCCCAAGCCCGATTAATACGTCTACAACATGATTCCTGTACATCAGGGAGCATCTTGGAAGCAAGGAGGGAAGACTGTAAGAACCAAAGGACCAGGAAGTCTGCTGTGAAACTGTGTCTCATAGAAATAACAAGAAAGCCACACCCATAAAACCTTAACAATATTGCTACCTAAACGAGACCTGAATAAGAACAACACCAATAGACACGATAACCCGGAAGAGGGAAATCTCATGATATCCACCCCTAAACAAAGAACTACAGGCAACTAAGGAATGTTGAGAGCAGAAGTATTTCAGCAGGGATGAGCCCCCTTATTGGTTATCTAATGATGTGTTTAGCTCTGAAATCATATACATACAAGTTAACAGTAAATGGACTGGGCAGGTTGTATTTATATAGTATTATACTTATTTAGTATTTATTATTATATATTATATTTATATAGTATTTATATAATATTTATATAAATTTATAATATTTTTAGCTATTCATACCTTTAGTCACTACTGATGGCTCAGGAGCCTTGTGCAACGTGTGTGTGTGTGTGTGTGTGTGTGTGTGTGTGTGTATGTTGAGACAGAGTTTCACCACCTAGTCCTAGCCAATCTGAAAATCACTGTGCAGTCCATGCTTGACTTGTGATGATCTTCCTGTCTCTGTCTCCAGCACTGGGGTGTGTGCCACCATACTTGGCCCCCCTTTAGTTTTTATTATCGGAAGTGATGAGGAGCAGGCATCAGAAGGAGCTGACATTCTTGTGATGTGACCAGTCACACCAAGCAAAAGCAGGGCTGAGGACTGGAGAGAGGAAGCTCCTCTCCCCAAGTAAGTACCACATGAAGTTCCTAATCAATAGGTAGATCAAAAGTACAAAACCATGAAGGATAATTTAGACACCAAGAAAATGGTTGAAAACAGCATATATGTTTAGATATAGTTGGACTAAATACAGTCGTAGGTTTAAAGAAAACCCAGTAGACAAAAATCAAAGCCAAAGGCAATAGACACTAACGAAGCATTCTGGACTCCAGAGAGCAACCCTCTGCTAAGGCATAGCTATACCAGGTTCCTGTGTCTGCTGGCCCTCCACAAGATCAAGTGACCACTCCTACTTCAGAGGAAGGAAGCACCCTGGGTCCATCGGTGGCCAGCAAAGGGGTCAGCATCAGAAATCAAGCTCAGAAGGAGGCTCCTGAACAGTTTTATTCTGGCAACTCTGTTCTTGAGGACAAAGGGTTGAGGCAGGTGAGCATGTGACTATGACGGTCTTCATTCCTTCCATGGTCATTTGGTGATTCATGCATTTACCCAGCAGGTGTGTGTCACGTAACTCCTAAGACCATTGCTCACCATCCAGAGGGAAGCCGAGCAGGAAAAGCACAACATGAACCATAACAGGAGATACACGTGTATAAGTTTACATTTTCTGGTAGCCACATTAAAAAAAAAAAAAAAAAAGAAAAAAAGAAAAACAAAAGAAAAAAGAAAAAATAAGTCTGTTAGTCTATTTTATTTAAACCAATGTATCTAAGGGGTTTTCAGTATCAAAATTATCAAAGAGGTATTCTACTTTATTTATTTTTTGATGCTAAATCTTCATTATCTGCTGGGTGCTTTTCACCTACAGCCCATCTTAACTTGGACTCAGGATGCTTTGAGGGTTCGGGAACCACACTGGGTTCCTAGGTACTGTCTTATACAGCAAAACTCTAGGGAAAATAACTGTGTTAAATTTACCGTGGATAAAAGGAACTGTACTACAGAAACATGTGTTTATGTTTAAAGATGTGTTTCGCATTCATAGTGATAATAAATTGTAGAATATTCATATATATGTACATAAATACACACACACACACATATACATCTATGTATATTTATTCATTTATTTATCTACATATAGCATTGAGAATTAATGAACAGAGCTATTGACATCATCCCAAATGGGTCTCTCAGGTTTTGAATAAAAAAAATGTATAGAACGTGTATGATATTACTCTGTTTATAAAAATTTCAAAGTATGAAAACTTAAGGAAGATGTTGTTTAGAAGCAAATGTATCTCCTTCCATCAAGAAATAACTTAGACTTAGTGATTTATAAATAGCAGCGATGGGGGGAGGGGCATGCTGCCCCGACTCGCAGCTGAGGAGCTATCAGCACTTAATGGCTGCTGGAGGAGGAGTTCTTCGTGTTCAGTGGTGAAATCGCTGGTAAATTGCTCATGATCTAGTAAATAACTCTACGCAAGCAGTTCTAATCAAAGTCAGAGGCTTACAATAATAAAAAGATGTCAAGCTGGTGGGAGCATGTTGGGAAGAGGGGCTCCAGAGAGGTTGAGGGGGATGAGAAAGGAGGTGAATATAATTAAAATACATTGTAGACATTATTTTTTTAATAAATAATAGTACTTACAGTCTTGGAGGCTGGGAAATGCAAGATCAAAGCCCTGACAGATCTGATGTCTGGGGAAGGCTGGCTCTCACCCTTCAAAGATGTGCATTGTGGCTGGATCTTTACATTGAAGAAGGGACAGACTAGCAGAGCAGTCCCCAAGCTCTTTTTATAAGGGAAGTAATTCCATCCCAAAGACAGAGGATTCTCAAGCTAACCATCTTCTAAAGATTCCACCGTTTAATACGATTGCACTGGGGGCTGTGCTTCAGCATTAATTCAAACCACTATGACATGCATGCTAAAATACAACAGGAAACAATGTCTGGGAAGGAGACACTAAGGATAAACAAGTGTGGGAGAGAAAGAACTGAAGGACCACTGTGAGGCTTCTCCACGGCCACTGTAGTTATAATGTTTTATTGTAGAAGATGGCAGAGAGAGTACGGTTGTTATAGACTACCCATCTGTGTCCTTTTAAAAATGTCTTTTCTTCTGATGCTGCAAATGTAATCCCAAGCCTAGTCCCTGTCAGGCAAGCACTCCACCACTGAGCTGCTTCTTACGAATATCGTAAGTACAATGTTCTGTGCCAAAAGTTCCCGAAGAATGTGTAAAACAACCCCTTAGTTGGTATCACTGTTACAGGCAGTGTTTTGGAATTGCTCACTGCGATGGTTGGTACTGACTGTCAACTTGACACTATCTAGAATCACCTGGCAGACAGGCCTCTGCAGATGTCTATGGGGATGGCGGGAAGATCCACCCACAGTGGGTGGCAACAGTTTCTGGCTGGGATCCTGGGCTGTGAACATGTAGAAAGAGAGCTGAGCTGCGGCATCAATGTCTGCTTCCTGATCATGGATGGCAGGCTGCTTCAAGCTCCTTCAGCCTTGATTTTTTCCAACATGGCAGACTGTACCCTAGATGTACGAGCCAGATTAAATGCTGCTTACTTCTCTCTTTATGTTGCGTTTGTCAGCGTATCTTATCACAGCGACAGGAAAGGAAATTAAAATGCCTGCCAAGCTCTTTCCACTAAGCATGTTAGAAAGAAAATTCAGGAGATGAAGGAAACAGGTGGAGGTACACCTGGAAGTAGACGGTTCTGTGGGTCCCTGAGTGCACGAACTGCCACACACACACACACACATCATTTCCTTCCTTAATATTTTTTCTCTAGGTGAATACTAGGTCTGCTGTTATGACAGGGAGGACCAACAGCACATTGGCTGATGGGATACAGAAGTATATTTCTCCAAGCTGGCATAGCATTAGTAGACACATCAGGGATAGTTTTAAGGCCTATAGCTCTTATCTAGTTGTTCTTCATCCTCTAATATGTGTGTTTTTTCCCATCTTCTAGTGACCCAACATTGCTGCCCTGATCCTGGCGACTCAGTATTCCATCCTGCAGAGAGAATTACAGGGGCAGAAAGCATAGTAGGCAAGTAGCACCCATCACTGATGCCAGAATTTTATCATCTGTCTCCACAGAACCACAAGGAAGGGCTGGCTTAAAGCATGGAGCAGAGTTCAGTGTCAGACAGAAGATACTGAGTAACTCGGAGAGATCGTATCTGTTCCCCTGTATTCATACAAGGCTGTGCTGTGGAGGAGACTTGAGCGAGGCAGGAAGATACTGACCGTCAGCAGCGGTGGGAAGTGACTCTCCAACTTGGACAAGATAAAGCCATAAGTAAAAGCATTAAGGGATGTCCAGGAAAGCATCCAGACCCATCCCAAGATTCACTGTATGTGGGTGAGTCCAGGGAAGCTTACACTGGGAGGGAATCACTCACTATATTGAGTTCGACCACATCAGGTCCCATATTCCAAAGTCCAGACTCCCCACACTGGCTGCTGAGTTAGAATCAGCTCCTCTGCCTGTGTTTCTGTGTCCTGTCATTTGTCATCTCTATTCTGTCCTCACTCTAACCGAGAGGCAGCTACAGAGTACTCTTTAGTATTCAAAAGCTCGGCCACATGTTTCTGCTGAAGACTTCTACCCGCTGGGCCCTCTGTCTATACTGTTCTTCCTCAAATACATGCCATCTGCCTGACTTCTTGCTTCAGATCTCTACTTAGTTGCACCACTTTCAAGAGCCAAATCCCAGCCCATCCAGACACAGTGGTGCTACCTGGAATGGAGTGAACAGACAACAAAGCTGATGTCCTCACAACACCTGGCTTGCGGTTTCTATTGTTGTGATAACACACTATGACAGAAAACCAAGCTGGGGAGCAAAAGGTTTATTTCAGCTTACACTTCGGCAGCACAGTCCATCTCAGAGGGAAGCCAGGGCAGGAACTCAAGGCAGGAGCCTAGAGACAGAAACAGATGCAGAGGCCGAGAGGAGTGCTGCTTACTGACTTGAGCCTCATGGCTTGCCAAGTCTGATTTCTTATACGCTCCACGACCACCTGCTCACGGTTGGCACGATCCACAATGGCCCTCCCGCATCGATCACTAATTGTGAAGGTGCACCACAGGTTTGCCTCTAGGCTAAAGTGGAGGCATTCTCTTTGTTGATGTTCTCTCCTCCCAAATGACTCCAGCCTATGTTGAGCTGACACAAAAATTGGCCAATACAACACCCGAGGTTGTAAGCAAGTTTCACGTCGTTGAGTTCACATGATGAGTAACGTGACCTGTGTCCTAGTCAGGCATGCATGAGAGGACCACTGCTGTACTTTTCTACTTTGTTATGTCATCATAATCATCATAATTTAAGCTCTCAATCAAGCCTGTGTTTTCTTTTTTTTCTCTGTGCTGGGGTTGGAACCCAGGGCCTTGCACATAATAGGAACAAGCAAGCGCTCTACTACTGAGCTGTATCTTCAGCCCAAACTTTTTTTTTCTCCTACAGGAGCTGCCCAGTGTCTCGCTGTGATAAAACACCAGGACCAAAAGCAACTTGGAGAGCAAAAGGTTTATTTCAGCTTACAGTTTACACTCCATCATGAAAGGAAGTCAAGGCAGGAAATTCAAGATAGTAACCTAGAGTCAGGAATGGCAGAAGAAGCCATGGAGGAGTGCTGCTTACCGGCTTGCTCCTCTGGCTTGCTCAGTTTGCTTTCTTATACACCCTAGGACTACCTGCCCTGAGGTGGCACCACCCATAGAGGACTTCCATATCCATTATCAACCAATAAAAGGCACTACTGAGTTGCCTATTGGCCAATCTGATATAGAATTCAGGGCCCCTCTTCCCATATTACTCTTGCTTGTGTCAAGTTGCAAAAACAAAAGAAAACAAAAACCTCACCCAGGAAGGGAGGGAACTGTTTTTGAAAACTTGTTGGGGAATCAGAGCCTTCCTGATCTCAGACTAAGATTTGTACTCTTAGCTCTTACTAGAGCTCATGTGTTTCTGTAGCTATCTGATCACGCGCCTCCCTAATGACTTCTGTAACGACAGTATGATTCAGTGAGTACATAAACACCACCCTGCCTTCAGATCGTCAATATCTACTGGCATTTAGGACACGGTACTGTTTGTCTTTGCGGAGAAAGAACTCCCTCCTTAGGTCTTACAAGCGAGGTGACAACTCCAGACGAAATCTGCTTCCATGTTTCCAAATAATGAGCTCGGTTGGTGTAGCTCTGTGATTATAACATTTGCCCTCATATGGTTTCGTTTGCTTGTTGATATTTCTTTACTTCCAGAAACCCTAGTAAGGGAAACCATTCCACCCTAAACACAGCGTGCCACTCACGAATGATTGGATGAGCCATAAAACTGCTGCTTAAGAATCGGGAAACACGACGCGGTTTACCACCTGAATCATTCTTAAGTTCTAGTTCGCAGGTGTCACACACATTCATAGGGGTGTGCAGCCCTCACCCCTGTTCAAGTCCAGAACTTTTTCACCTTCCCAAATGAAACTCTGTCCACTAACAATAATTCCCTGTCCCCCTTCCACCCAAGCCTGGCAGCTTCCATGGCGCTTTTGGCCTCTACATATTTGCATGTTGTAGGCACCTGGTAGACGTGGAATCATGCAGGGCGTGTCATTCTGCTTGTCTTATTCACTTAACGTAAAAGTCTTCCAGTTCATCCATACATCAGAACTCTGTACCTCCCCCACTCCCGCCTTGTTTTGTTTCTAGGGCTAGTGCATTTTTAGTTGAAAATAGATTTTTATTCATACGGTATATTCTGATTCCAGTTTCCCCTCCCCCAGCTCCTCCCTTCCTCCCCTCCCATCTGAATCAACACTGCTTCTCTTTCCCTCTCATTAAAATACAGGCATCTAAAAAAAAAAAAAAAGAGGTAAGATGAGAAGCAGATGAAAGCAAAAACAGAATCTGATAGGGTAAAACAAAAACAAACCAACAGAAAAAAACAAAACAAAACTGAAGAAAAAGCAGGAGAAATACATACAGTGGGGAGACACACGCATTCACGCACACAC
The DNA here is from genome assembly GCA_026225945.1 of Cricetomys ansorgei. Lineage (NCBI taxonomy): Eukaryota > Metazoa > Chordata > Mammalia > Rodentia > Nesomyidae > Cricetomys > Cricetomys ansorgei. The sequence goes on from JAMJFZ010000236.1 coordinate 12,881,130, forward strand.
AAATCCCATAAAAACAGAAAATCAGAAATGATAATATATAAGCAAAAGACCTGTAAGGTAATAAAAATAGCCAGACAAAGCATTATGAGGCAACCCCCACCCCCCAAAAAAAGAAAGAAACAAAACAAACTCTCCAAAAATACCACTGAGTTTGTTTTGTGGTGGCAATCTACTTACTGGGCCTGTAGTCTGCCCTTAAGTGTGGGTTGTATACCCAGCATGACTCCACTGGAGAAAACCAATTTTTCCTTTGCAGTGCGGTTATCCATTCAAGATAGCTTCTGGCTTAGGACCCCATCTGACTTAGCCCTGTGCAGGTATAACTGGCAGTCTCTGAGTTCATATGTGTATCTGTCGTGCTGTGTCTAGAGAGCCTTGTCTCCTTGGTGTCCTCCATCCCCTCTGATTCTTTCAATCTTTCCACCTCTTCTTCTGCAGGGTTCCCTGGGATCTGAGGGGAGGGATGTGATGGAGACATTCCATTCAGGACCGAGTGTTCAAGTTCTCTCACTCTGCACATTGTCTAGCTGTGGGTCTCTGTCTTTGTTCCATTTATTGCAGGAGGAAGCTTCTCTGATGATGTCTAAGGCACTGATCTCTGTATATAGCAGAATGTCGTGAGAAGTTATTTTATTGCTACGTTCCTTCAGCAGAAGAGTCGTATTTGCTTTTCCTCGAGGTCTCCAGGGCCTATCGAGTCTCAGGTTCTTGGCCACCAGAGCAGTGTTAGGCTTGGGCTCCATCTCATGGAGTGGGCCATAAATCCAATCAGAGAGTGGCTGGTTACTCCAACAACGGTTGTGTGCCAATACTGCGCCAGCATATCTCTAAGGCAGATCACCGTTGTAGACCCACAGTTTTGTAACTGGCTTGGTGTTTACCTTTCTCCTCTGGTAGCACACAGAGTACATTTCAGTACCATGAAGTTAGTAGGGGTGAAGGGTCTAGATAGGCACCACATCAACTTTTCCATATTCAGTAAATATATAGATGTCGTCTTCAGCGACAAGGCTTACCATCAGTTTGTATAGAGCAATCAATAAACTTGTCAGTAGCCTGGGCTGTTTGGAGGCTTTCACGGGTCCCTTTGGCCAAAGACTATATTAGATATAGCCTATTCCTGGAACTTGAAATTTCTGTTGTTTGTTTGTTTGAGGCAGGGTTTCTCTGTTGTAACTCTAGCTGTCCTGGAACTCACTCTGTAGACCAGGCTGGGCTCGAACTCACAGAGATCCACCTGCCTCTGCCTCCCGAGTGCTGGGAGTAAAGGCATGGGCAATCACTGCCTGGCCAGAACTTGAGGTTTCCCTTGGTGACTAGAGGTGTCATCTAGTCTTCGTCTCCCCTGTTATTTGGTGATTCCATTTAGATTTCTTTCATATATGTATTTATTTTAAGAAACTTCTACTGTATTCATTTTCCATATGACCCCTCAAATGACCCTCAGTTCTAGCTGTCCCTTTCCATATTCCCTCCTTTACCCCCTCTCTCCCTCCCAGTTTAATCCTCCCATTCCGGCTCCCACTTCATTCATTCATAACTATTCTATTTCTTCTTCCTCAAAAGATTTTTTCCCTTCCCCCTAATCCCTTACTCTATACCAACCTCTGTGGTTATACCGAATGTAGCCTGCTTACCAAAGACTTAACGGCTAACACCCACATATAAGCAAATAAATACCATATTCGTCTTTTGGGGTCTAGGTTACTTCACTCAGGATTAGTTTTCTAGTTCCATCCATTTACCTGTGAATTTCATTATTTTGCTTTTTTAGCAGCTGAGTAATATTCTGTTGCATAAATCTGCTTTATTGTCTGTATCCATTCTAATGTCGAGGGGTATCTAGGCTACTTCCAAATTGTGGCTATTATGACCAGAACAGAGATGAACATTTTCGGGCAAGTGTCTGTGTAGTAGGATGATGTGTTCTTTGGGTCCATGCCCAAGAGTGGTGTAACTGGATCTTGAGGTAGATCGATTCCCAGCTTCCTGGGGAACCCCCACACTGACTTGCATGGTGGTTGCATAAGTTTGCACTCCCACCAGCGATGGATGAGTGTTTCCCTTCCCCCACGTCCTGGCCAGCATGAGCTGTCATTTGTTTTATTGACCTTGACCATTCTGACTGGTGTACGATAAAATCTCAATGTAGTTTTTATTTGCATTTCCCTGATGACTAAGAATGTTGAACATTTTTCTAGTGTTTCTCAGCCATTTGTGTTTTACCGATTAAAAACTTTCTGTTGAGATCTGTACCCCATTTTTAACTGGATTGTTTTTCTTGATGTCCTGCTTTTTTCAGTTATTTACATATTTTAGACATTAGTCCTGTGTGAGATGTGTAGTTGGTAAAAAATCTTGCCACTTCAGTAGCCTGCTGCTTTGTCTGAATGATGGTGTCCATTGCTATACCAAAGCTTTTTAGTTTCCTGAGGACCCATTTATTAATTGTTGATCTTGGTGCCTGTGGTACTGAGGTGTTCCGTTCAGTAAGTCTTTCCAGGCCAATGAGTTCAAGGATATTTCCCACTTTCTTTTCTATCAGATTCTATCTGGCCTTATTTACAGTATTTGAGCCATTCAGTTAAGTTTTGTGCCAGGTGATAATAAGGATGAATCTATTTGCATTCTTTCACACACAGCCATCCAGTTTGACTAACACCATTTGTCTTTTTTCCAATGTGAATTTCTAGCTTCCTCATTCAAAAAAAAAGAGCAGGCGTCCATACATCTGTGAACGTATGTCTGGGTTTTCAGTTCAATTCCACTGGTCATCTTGTCTATTTTTATGTCAATTACTTTTATGCAATTACAATTTATGCAATTATTATAGCTTTGTAGTGCAGTTTGAAGTTGAAGATGGTGATAACTCCAGAAGTTCTTTGACTATTCAGAATTGTTTTAGCTTTTCTGGTTGTGTGTGTGAAAGAGAGAAAGAGAGAGAGAGGGTGATCAGCTGTGCCAAGGTGACTCTGAATACCTCCTTCCTGGCTACCGGCTGTCAGAAACTCATTGAAGTGGATGATGAACACAAGCTTCTTACATTCTGTGAGAGGCTCACGGCCACACGAATAACTGTTGATGCTTTAGGTGAAGAAAGGAAGGCTTCTGTGGTCCAATTCAGTGGTGGGAATGACAAACAAGGGTTTCCCATGAACCCACGGCCGAGTGCACCTTCTAAGAATGGGGCATTCTTGTTATAGACCAAGGAGAACTGGAGAAAGGGAGTGCAAGTCTGCTCGCGGGCGCGCTGTGGTGCCAAGCTGAGTTTTCCACTTGGTTATCGTAAAAAAAAAAAAGGAGGTGGATGGTGGTGGTGCATGCCACGTTTTTCCTCCGAAGAAACAACCCACTAAGGAAAACGAGGAGGAGGCGGCGGCTGCAGAATGTGCTGAACTTCAGGACAAGAGAGGGGAAAGCCAAAGAAAATGCCAGGAACAGACTGCCGAGAGACACAAGCTATCCTCACTGAGAGTTCCACTTCTGAGTCCAGTCAAAAATTAGTCTTTAAGAGTAACAAATAAACAATCAGACCTCGAAAACAAAGGCTGAGTAATATGCCTTGTGTGTATAGTATATTATTTAACAGTAACTATGGCTATAAGAAAACAAACTTGAACCATCTGTTTTGATTACACATTCTACTTCATAAGGAAAGAAACCTATTAAGTAAGACAAAAGTCACTCATGTAAAGGGCTGTTGGTTGTCACACAGGGGGCCTACAGCCAGGGCCTATAACTGGATTTTTTTTTTCTCATTTAATATTAACTGGGGGATTTCCTGGTTTGGAAAAGAATTACTAATGGCTTAGCTGTATTAGCAAGTAGCCAGCCACACATTCAGTGATGAAACTTGAAGCTGCTGGACCAGATTTAGAGGGATGAGGTCACAGATGACTGTGGCTCACGTGCTCTTGTGACCTCAAAATGACAGAGAAGTTTTATATGGAAACACCTTGGTGACAGCTATGCAAAGATAGCTGGCCCTCTGGGGACAGCTCTATGACCAGTGTTTCCTGATAAGAGGCGCCGCCTTAAAAAGAAAGGGGAAAAAAATTCCCTGAAAGGAAATGAACAGTTAGTTGTTTGCTGGACAAAAATAGAAAGGTTGACACCCAAAATACAACAATGTAAGAAAATTCCAGAGGAAGTTCTTAGCTCTATTTGGCATCTGGAGTCTGCAGGCAAGGCAATAGGAGTACAGCAATGGCCAGGGGTGGTCCTTGTGAGTGTCAATCAGGAAGACCCTCCCACCCAAGGGCACAGATCTTCTACACCTGAGCATTTTCGAGATGTTCTCCCTCCGGCGAGCTGTCCTGTCGCTTGCTTTCTTCATTCACTTGGAATCAGTGAATCAATATATCCCCCTGGGGGACTATCTTGATTATGTCAATTGATTTGGGAAGAGCATCTGGAAGTGGGTAGCCCTGTTTCATGGGCTGGACCCCAGACTGAATGAACAAGAGAGAGTAAGCTGGCCACTAGTATCGCACGTATTAATTCATTGCTCTCTGTTCCTTTTTCCTTGGAGCTAAAGTATGTGTGTGTGTGTGTGTGTGTGTGTGTGTGTGTAAGCATATGGAAAAAGGTCTCATACTCAACCATGCTTTGTATCACTGATATAGTCCAGTGCTTAATTCCAAGGTGCCAAGACAAAACACCTCAAGTCCAGCCTCCCTGGGGAAGGAAAGCATCCATGAGCCTGATCTCTGAGCCTGTCAAGAGGAAACGAGAGGCAGTGCCCGCAGAACTCCAAGAAAGACGAGAGAGGGCAATGGATTTTCTAACCATCTCATAGAGACACTTCCTTGCTCTATGAATCTGGACTGAAGATCTGACTTGTGACATCAGCCACCTGAATAGGAACTGAAGGTAGGACAGAACTCCTCATCCTCCTCCAGGTCTTTATTTAGATGTTGTCTTCTCAAAGAAACCTTCAGGGACTTCCAGGAGTGAGTCAGACCCCACTCCTCTGCCCCGCAGCTGCCTGTGTCTTTGACCTTGCTGTTACGCCTTCCAGGTGAACTCAGAAGTTGGTTCTTCTGTGTCCCCTGCTCTGCCACAGGATAAATGCAGCTGGCAGAGTCACAGAGGCTGGCCAGAGGGCTGCATTACAGAGCCCTGCCTACAGGAGAAGAGAGAACAGGAATCCGTGTTTGCAGAGGATGACGTCATGCCTCCCTGGGGCGGGCATCACTTTAGAATTGCTCAACCTCTGCAGGGCTCACTTCCTCCTAGGTGACTCCGGGTTGTACTCAGGTGTCACTTCCTGACCAGCCAACTCCTCAGCCTCTACTTGTGTGGGAGGGACAGTAATCCACAAGGTTGATACTCAGTTCTTTTTCTTTTTTTTCAAACTGGAGCCATAGGCTGGTTGATACCGTCAAAACGCCAGGATCTAGGATCCCCTAGGAGACAAACTTCTGAGCATGTTTATAGGGGAGTTTCTAGATTATCTTCGTTAGGAGGGAAGATGCACCCGCATTCCCTGTGCTGGGTCCTGGACTGAAGAGAAAGCAAGCTGAGCACCAGCATTCATCTTTCTGCAGATGCAGTGTGACTGTCGGATGCGATCACACTCCCGATGCCACGACTTCTTCACCATGACACACTGACTCAAACTGCGAGGCAAAGCAAACCCTCCTTCTCTTCGTTTGTCTGTGACAGGCATTTTTGTCATGACAATGAGAGAAGTGACTAATACAGGACATAAATTTCAAGATCCCCATAAGAGATAGCTGAAGTCATGGGAAGTTCCAAACTATGTACACACTGGTATACGCTGTTGTCTCTCTGCATGTGCATATGGCAATGATTAATCCATAAATGAGGCATTGTAATAACAAAATAGAATTATGTTAATAACATACTACAAGATGAGTTTTGCAAATATGGTCCCTGTCTCCCTTGTTCTCCAAATACAATTTCTAATTATACTCTGAGGATATTTTAGACTGCTCTTGATTGTGGATGACTGGCCATGGAAAGTGGAACGGTGGGTGGGGAGAGCACTGCACACGGTCTGCCTCTCTGGGAAGCAGGGCTTACATGAATGTCGTCTTGAATAGCTCCTAAGTAGTATATACTTACAGTGTGTATGTGTGTGTGTGTATGTGCATGTGTGTGTCTCTGTGTGTGTGTGTGTGTGTGTGCACGTGTGTGTCTGTGTGTGTGTGTGTCTGTGTGAGTGTGTGTGTATCTGTGTGTGTGTCTGTGTGTGTCTGTGTGTGTGTGTGTGTGTCTCTGTGTGTGTATGTGTGTGTCTGTGTGAGTGTGTATCTGTGTGTGTGTCTGTGTGTGTGTGTCTCTGTGTGTGTGTGTCTGTGTATGTGTGTGTGTCTGTGTGTGTGTGTGTCTCTGTGTGTGTCTGTGTGTGTGTGTCTGTGTCTGTGTGTATCTGTGTATGTATCTGTGTGTGTGTGTGTGTGTGTGTGTGTGTGTGTGTGTGTGTGTGTGTGTAAAATTCTATCTGGGAACGAGGCTGCTTTCTGGCCTCGTCTGGTTTCCTTTGAGCTCCAAGTGTTCTAAATGCCCAGCATCTGTTACCTAATGTTATTGGTGTCCTCAGTTGCTAAGAGGCATTTCCACTGACCCGGAGCAGTTAAACTCACTGATGCTTTAAAGGGGAAGACAGCTGTACCAAGGCCTCAGAAACCGCGGTTTTGCTTCACTCTGTCGCTCCTTCCCTCTGTCCCTCTATAAATTGAGTGGATGTTGAGACTGTAAAGGTTGTTTCCATCTCTCATAGACTTTGATCTACGTTTATTTGCTGACTTCTGTCTCTAAGATGTGGGAAGTTGACTCTCACCATTATACTATCCAGTTATGAGTGACAGGAAGCTGAGAGATAGAGGCTTGAACATATGATTTTTTTTCACAGAAAATATGCATAGAAAGGCAATCTGCACTGGAGGGGGGGAACCATGATGTCATCAGGTGCATCTGTTTATCTCTCTGGTCTACTCTTTGTAGCTATTGGCTCAAAGTTTAAAGTCCCCTCAGATCCAAGATGGCTGTTAGCTCAGCAGGTGCCATGCTCACATGGCTGAGATGAGAGAGGAAGAAAAAGGATGTGCTTCTACTTTTAGAGTACTCTTGAAGTCTTCTGGAACATTCTTCTCAGATCTCATTGGTCAGAACTTGGCCACGTGATCATATACAACTAACAAGAGATTGGGATGTGCAACCCTTTCACTAAGCACATTGTTACTTTTAATAACACCAGGGCCCGTGGCCAGGGAAGAAGTGCAGAGCAGATGTCAGGGCAGGCAAGGGCAGTCCCACCACACCACTATTCCCATTGGACAGCTTTGTATTACAGATGACTGTAGTTGTACACTACTATGTGGACTCACCAAGAGAGACAGGGAGGCATTTTTCATAGGTACAAACCCTTCCAGAACTCAGCAGAGGGAACCACTATCCTGGAAAGCACCATACTAGACACTGGAAACCTTAGTGTCTGAGCTCAGGTGTTTTTATTGACTCAGAATTCCTCGGGTGTTCTGTTGGTAGCACATGCTGATCGTTAGCAATCAAATATCCCCCACATAAATCCAACACCTGCAGACAACACAAAACACCAAAACTTAAGCAGCCCCTCACCCAACAGTGCACGAAACAATTATTTTATACATAACTAAAAATAAACTTCCACAACAGACAACACTCCACATGAGTCAGCATTCCCCTTGTGTCCATGCTGATGGGCGTGGGGGGTGGGAGTGGGGAATGTCTATTGCTTCGGAACAACAGACAGTGGCTACTGGTGCCTCAAGGAATTCCGAAGGAACTCCAGCTTCAAAAGCTGCAGGAACCTCTGCTCTGTGTACTTGACTCTGCTACCGAGAGAGTCACCTAAGAGCTCCACCAGGCACAACAGTATTTTCTGTTTAAAATAAAGCCACTGCAATACCACTTAGGAAGATAACCTGTCATTGCTTTCATCTAATGGGAGACGAGATAGGGATGTATGGTTGTGAGATGCCGGAGGCCATGCCAGCCTCTTGAAATCTTCTGTGAGAACCAGGGCTCCAGCAGAGCCTAGACAGATTTCAGGATGCCAGAAGGTTTCTGGGGAGAAGGAACAAGCCCAAGACTGTAAGCTCTTGTGAGAGTATAGGGTAGGCCCTGGGGGGTGATCAACAATTGGTTTGGACAGCCACCTTGGTGTGATGTGAATGCCAGCAGCTGGTGGCCACCCACACCTCAGACCTGTGTCCTGGGTCTACTTGCAAAATTGTGCCAACTTGCAGATTGTTTCCATGTTCCTCTCACAGAGATTGTGAGTACCTGGGAGAAGATAAGAACAGGACAGGCCAGGACTCTGCAGCAAGTACAAAAACAGCTTTCTCGGAGCCCACAGATTATAGACATGGGAGAGAGGGCGTTCTTTCAGAAAAAAAAAATTACAAACTTAAGAATATAAAATTAGAAGCAGGTGGATCCCCGAGTCCAGCCTGTGCTACAAAGCAAGTTTCAAGGCAGCCAGGGCTACACAGAGAAACCCTGTCTCAAAAAAACAAAAGAAAAGAATATAAAATTAGGCCCAGGTCTTAGAAGGGCCTTAAAGTTAAAGTGTTATTATATTTAAAAACTTATCACTGGGACCCCCACTGCTTTAAACACACTCGTCACTCCAAAGTCTATTTTTACAGGTCTCTTCTGTTTTTTGGCATTGAAGATTTTGAATCACTAACCAAAGACTGAAATCAAGTGTTTTAAAACCACTGTTGTCACTAGGCTCAATAGCCCATGCCTGTAATTCCAGCGCTCCAGAGGCGGGGGGATCTCAAAAAGAAACTGGATTAAACAGTGAGACCCTGCAAAAGAGAAAGGAAGAGGGGGTGGGGAGGGAGGGAGAGAAGAGAAGAAGGGGAAGGAGGAGGAGAAGAAGAAGAGGAAGAAAAGGAAAAGAAAACAGAAAGCATGCAAGTCACTGCTCCCAAGTGACTGTTATCTGTCAGCATTTGATTAACCAAAGTTTTCAGAAATTATTGATTTCAAGCGAATCACAAGGAACATGCTTGCTCAGGACCTAAGGGCTGGCTCCAGGGAGCATAGTAAGCTGTGACCCACAAGACAGAATTTGAGCACTTCTTGGTTAGGTGTTTCATAGGCAAGTGTCATAGATGATGTAGATGTGAATACAAGTGGATTTTAAAATGGCTTTTTAATGAAGCACACTTGAGAGAGAGAGTGCATGCGTGTGTGAGTATGTGTGCATGTGTGTGTGGGGGTGGGGTGGGTGTTTTCTGGTGCTAGGGATCAAACACAGGGCACCATGCAAGTGCTGCTCCCTGAGTCACACCTGAGCATACATACCTACACTTTAAATGGTGGAACTGGGATTTAATTCCATTAAAAGGTGGGTGAAGGAGTCTTGGAAAGAATTTTCAATGTGTGAAAATATTTAAAATATCTTGGAAATGCCTTCACCCTAGGGGAATAAGGATATTAAAGCAATGATTTTTATGTCTGAGCAAATCTTTGAGAAGCCAGAAGTTAGATTTATTCTAAATACAATACAATATAGGTCTTATCTGTTAGGTATCTTTTGTTTCTGTGTGTTGTTCTTGACATCTCGGTATGCTGTCCTGAGATTTGGAAGTGATTTGTCTCTGTCAAAATTCATACCGATTTTTGGGAGGGGTGCCTGAACTTGAGATCCTCCCCTCCACTCCACCCTACCCCCCTGCCCCAGAGTGTTGACTAAGTACCGTACCACTTTGCCCAGCTTCATATTGAAATTTGCCAGTGTGGTGGTATAAAGAGACGGTAGGGTCCTTGAGACTGTTTGGATGCGAGGGGGGTGTTCTGCCCTCATAAAGGCATTAATGTGGTTCACATAAGATGTCTTAGTTACCTTCAGGATGAATTATTATAACACTTGTCTCCTGTTGTTCCCCAATCTCTGTCACTCATGACTGTTTTGCTGTGCCTCTTACCAAGAACTGAAGAAGCAAGAGACCAACCTAAGCTTTGCAGCCTCCAGACACACGAGCCTCAATAACTTTTCCTTGTAAAATTTTCAGTGCCAGATGTTCTTTAATAGCAACAGTAAATTCTTAGACCCTCTGTACGATACAGAACCTTCCTGCCTGTGCTCTGGATCCTATTGACGGTTATAAAGTGGAAGAGGACCGTGAGGCATTTCTTCTGAAATAATGTGTTCTTGACCTCTTTCAGACACAAGGACAGACCTCTCCACTTTGAAGCTCCAGAGAGCTGGGACAGTAGTGTCTGATCCAAGAGTGGAAACTAGTAGAAAGAGCCATATTTAGAGTTAGTTGCAGGAAGAAGAAAGGAACGGGCTCCTAGTGTGTGCCAGACCCATGTGTGCTCATACGGTGGCTTCTGGAGACTGTCTGGCTGTCCCCAGGGCAGGCTTTGAGGCACTGTGTGCTCTGAGCTGAGGATCCAGGCTAAAGAAGCACAGGAGAGATTTTTTCCACCCACTGCAAACTCAAAGTCTGCAGTATTAGTTGACCTCTGCTCCCAAGGGACAAGATAAATGAACATTTCAGGATGTGGCCACTAGTGAAGTTCCTATGTTTGTGTGAAGAACCCACACTGAAGCACATACTGGCAGCACCAAGTGGAGTAGGGGGTTATAGAAAGAAAAAACCCGAAGATACGAGGTTGAGAGAAGGATGCATCGAAGGCACGGGAGGGGAAGGCTGGAGGGGAAATGGGGTCAACTATGATCACACTTCCTTGTATACATGTATGAAAGAAATTTTTAACAATAAAGTTAAACAGTCCTGCACCAATTGAGAGAAAGAGCAGGGCCGATCATGTTTTAAGAAGCAAATTCCTAAACCTGGCGGTGGTGGCACATGCCTTTAATACCAGCATTTGAGAGGTATAGGCGGGCAGATCTCTGAGTTTGAGGCCAACCTGGGTTACAGAGCGAGTTCTAGGACAGCTGGGACTACACAGAGGAACTCTGCCTCAAAAAATCTAAAACAAAACAAAACAAACAATTCTTGGTAACCCAGGTAATCTGAGGAATGTCAAGTTGCATGACAATCAGGGTTCATCATAGCACAAATGCAATTGTTCCACCACTAAGAGGAAGCTGGGTTTTCTATGACTCTTTCCCAGTAATGTTGGATAAAGCTATATGAAGTATTCCAACCAACTCTAACTTGTATCTAAAAGAGGGGTCCTAACTGCACTAGGAAATGAGGGCTGGGTGGTAAAATGCAGACAGATGGACAGAATCATCATTTACTCCTCTGTAAGTCCTGTCTTGGGGGATGTGAATTGGTGTCCACTTGTGGGTTAAAGAGAAAGCTCCCGAGGGGTCATGAATTGTCACTTCCTTTTGTGAGCTAATTCATCAGACTAGCTGCTTGGTTTTAGAGGGGAAGCAATGTGTTCTGATTAGTTTAGGAGGAGAAAAAAATGTGAAGGAGACAGGTTGGGACCAGGTGCCCAGCGATAACCTGCTAAATCTACAACTCGAGAGAACACATTTAATTCCAAAGGGAGACCTCAGAAGAGGGGTTTCACTGCTTTCCAGGTCGCCTGGGGCTCACCACAGGTGGACAGAGTAAATGAAACTGAGAAACACACACCTTTTTGGTGCTTTTAAAATATTCAGTGTAAAAGAAATTTATTTTTTGATTTGATTTTTTAATACATACCTATCCCAAGGCCCATTTCAGTAAAATTTTAGAATCAGAGGGAAAGCTTCTAGACAGTAGGGAGGTGGTCACTGTATTAATTAACTTTTCTAACTGCTGTGACCCGACGCCAGAGTAGAAACAGCCAAGGGAGGAAGGATATAATTGGGCTCACAGTGTGAGGAGAGACAGTCTGTTGCGGTGCAGAAGGCGTGCTGGCAGGAGTGTGGTTTGCTTTGCTCTTGTTGTTGAGAAGCAGAGAAGGAGGAACTCTAATGTTCCAGTTTGATGTGTTCAGTCTGCGACCCCAGCCCATGGGATGGTGCTGCTTATACTTAGGTATAAGTGTACTTTTCCTGGGTGACTCTGGGTCCTGCCAAGTTGACAGTCACTATCAACCACCACAGCCACATGCGAAGGATTGAGAATCAGAATGAATCAGAGTAACATCAAGCATCTGCTTGTAACAGCAGAACCTATGATACAGTGGAATTTTGCCTTCAGAATTCTGAGGACAAAATGCTTTCTGGTTTAGAATTCCATATCCAGTCGAATTTTAAAGGTTGACTGATGACATCTGCAAATGTGCACAAGGTACAACAAGCCCTATAGGCGGCCATTCCCCCAGCTTTTTCTTCCGTGTTGACAGAGGATCAGTTCCCCAATAGATGCTGAAAAGGTAGCATTCTTAGTCACCCATCTTCCAAGCCAGATGTTCCAGACACCTGGCACCAAAAGAGGCCATCACTGTCACCGTCGCAAACGCAGAGAAAAGAATGACAAGTTCCTGGGATCTGATCACATCCCTGAGCCACCAGCTAAAAGTGGAACTCAGAGAGCTGGAGATGGGACAACAACAACAACAACAATAATAATAACCACAACAACGGTAAAATATTTGTGCTGGTGAGATGGCTGAACGGTGTAAACTCAGATCTGATGACCTGAACTGGATCCCCAGAACCCACAAGGAGGAAGGAGAGACCTGATTCAGCCAAGTTGTCCTGCAGTCTTCACACTCATGCCCACACCCACACATGGAGACACACATGTGCTAAATACATTTTAAAAGTGTAAAATTTAAGACAGTGATAGAAAAGTGATAACCATTATGGCCTCATCAGCATTTCAGAATACTGTTCTCTATAGATAAAGACATCGTAAGTAACGTAGTAGGTCTCAAAATTTCCACCTCATGCTCTCTTTTTCAACGAGCCCCGTCAGAGTTGGGAAGTACTGCAGAGGATGAGAAGGAGAGAGGAGGAACCATCAGAGGAAGGCAAAGGGTCCTCTGTAGTACCTCTATCAGTGCAGAGTGGGAAGACAGGATGTAAATTGTGACTAAATTAATAATGGAAACCTGGAAGGTGAAATAAATGAGGAAAAAAAGACAATTATTACCTCAAGGTAAAGTCAAAAACTTCATGAAAAAGAAAATGCAATTATAATAAACTCCACGGATGAGCTGTAGACAGTATCCCCACACTCCTATTTCAAATGCTCATGAACACTGATTTAATTGCATATATCACCCTAATTGTGCAAAGATGGACAGTGCAGCATCCTTGCATGGCTTGGGTCCTGGAGCCCTAAATAGGGGTGATGAGGGATTGAAGAAAGAACAGACATGTGGACACAGGAAAGCTGGAATCAGGTGGACTGGGCTCTCAGGATAGGCCACAGCATCCAGGGATCCCAGAGTGTTTGTTATACAAACAAAAAGGCAGACAGGGTTGTCACATACAGCTGAACCAAGGAGAGGCTTAGCTAAAGAAAGACTCTGTAGAAGAGAAGTCTTGAGGCTGTAAGCACGTTGGGTGTGGAGTGAGAGAAAGCTATGGTGGACATTGCCTGAACATACTATCAACACACAGACCAGGAGGGAAGGCTTTGCCAATGGTTTTAATGCACTGGAGTCCTTGGTACAGCCCTACCTACATCAGCAGCACACATGCGCTCAGGACTTCATTCTCTCAGGATTTCCTCCACTCCCCACGGGAGAGAGAGGAAGAGTGTGTGCATATGGGTTGCGGGTAGGATATATCACTCAGTTCTATAATAGGAAATGCGTAGATATCTAAGATGGGAAAACATAAGAAAAGGCAAATAAGCATATTACTAGTATAACATAAGAGCCAACTGCAACTTAAAAAAAAAAAGATTGCCTCTGGAGAATACTATTTGACCACAAGGCTTGGTGGTGTTGTTTCCCATTAGAAACTTTGTAGAACTATATGCATATATATGTTACATTGCCAAAGCAAATGATTAAAAATTTTTATCATAGCATAATAAGAACAAATTTTAACTGGACAAAGATATACATGAAAAATTAGTTTCCTTAACAAAGATGAGTACTATTATCAATTTCAGATTTTGTTTTTTTTTTTAAAAAAATCTTTTTAAGATTCATTCATTTTATTGTGCCTGTTGTGATGATTAGTTTCTGTCAGCTTGACGAAAACCTAGACATATCTGGGAAGGGGGAACCTCAGCTGAGGAACTGTCTCTATCTGATTGGTCTGGGGGCATTTTCTGATCACTGATTGACGTATTCAGCCCAGCCATGTGTGCGTGGTTTCTTCTTAGATGGAAGCCTTCCTTTTTGGAATTTCCACCTATCTTTCTGTCTTTCTGGATCTAAAGTTTTGCCTGGGGTGGTAGTAGAACAAAAGAACACTGCACCCCTATGAAAACAGGAACCTGGGCCCATAGCTGGGAGAAAGGCATGCCTCAAAAAGAGGCCAAGGTCAGGTCTGGACAGGTCTGCCCAGGCGTCCCCATCTGTATAAGCACTGGCATGCACCTTTTGTCCAATCACTTTTCTACAGCGTTGTCCATCCAGTCCACACGGAAGTCTCCGTGAAGGCCCAAAAGGATGGTGTTCCTAGAATTGCTAGATAGCAGGACTCATGGAGGCTCCTAAAGAATGCCCCCGAGGCCCTCCCCACACACCTGGCCATACGCATCTCTTTCTTTGAGTCATTTCTATTAACAATATGCTCAATAATAAACTGGTAAACTCACATATTCCCTGAAATCTGTCCAATATAATCAATGGGACCTGAAGAACAAGTTGTGAACACCCTGACTTACTGGTACTTGGTCAGAAGTGCAGGTAAATAAGAGTCTGAGGAGGCAGTCTCAGGGACCAAGCCCCCAACCTGCGGTGTCTGATGCTACCTTTAGTATTAGAACTGGGCTGACTTAGAGGACACCTGCCTGATCTCCTCTACAGCACTGATAGCTTCTTTGATAATGGGGGGGGGGCAGGGGGACGCCTACACAGCTGGTGTCCGTTTAATCTGGGCTAAGAATACAGGAGAAGAAACTGAGTTTAAGTTTACATTAATTTTTTGCTATCTTTCTTTTTACTTATTTGCTATTAGATATTTACTTTATTTTACTTTTTGAAATAGGGTTCTCACTATGTGGCTCTGACTGGCCTAAAACCCACTGTATTGATAGGCTGACTTTGAACTTGCCACGATCCTCCTGCTTTTGACTCCTGAGTTCTGGGATTGCAGGTGTGTGCCACTCACTGAACCTGTCCTCCTTTGCCATCTTTAGAATAATAATAAACTTAAAAAAAATGAACAAACCAACCAGCCAACAACAACAAAGGCCTGAAAACATTGCCAATGTGACATGTGAAAAATGGCGTCCTGTTTTTTCTGAAGAGCTATTTGTTTTTATGTGTATGTGTGTCTTGCCTTCAACTACGTGTGTCCATCAAGTGAGTACCTGGTACTCACAGAGGCCAAAAGAAGTTGTGGGATCTCCTGGAACTGGAGTTATAGGCAGTCGTGAGCCACCGTGTGGGTGCTGGGAACTGAATCACGGTCCTCATCAAGAACAGTAAGTACTTAATTGCTAAGATATCTCTCCAGTCCCCTTATTGTTTTATTTTGCACTTAAGTTGCTTTTCTTTAGCTGGGAAAGACAATCAGTCAGCAGACTATGTCTTTAGAGAAATAGAAAAGGTGGTATTTATACACACAGGCTTCGTCTAGAAGCTCTTCAAGGACTTTCTTTGTACTGCTCCAATGACAGCAGCAGGTCCTACTCGTGTTCAAGTTCTAATCAAACAAAGCCAAACTGGGAACGTCAATTCTAGCTAGAGTGAAGCAAAGGGTCAAATCACCAATAAGATAAGAGGAACTAGAGAAAAATGGGACCTTTAAAAGTCTTTCAAATAGTGGTGGTGGTGATTAATTCCAGAAGCCAATCTGGTAAATAAAAAATATCCCCAAACCAGCAGATGATTAAAGAAGTCGTAAAAAATTACACAACACCAACCATTCCTTCCTTATGGGAGAATTAACAATTCTATGACCATACAGAATGCCACACTGATGCCCCAGACAACAAGGGGAAGGTCTGTCTTGGATCTCAAGGGGCCCACAGTGCAGAGGAGAGGGAGAAGGGAAGCTTCCCTTCCCTGAGAGGACAAGTGCAAAATGTCTTTGGAGCTTCCCTCTACAGGACACTAGAGGAAGTCATCTCAGACCAAACTCTGTAGGATGGATGATGGGATGCCCTTTGTGCAGAGGGGACTATAGCAAGTATTATCAGAGCCCAGGGAGGGCTTCCCTTTAGGTTAGGCACAACGAAGCATGAGGTTGGAAAGATTAAGGTGTTTTCACTAGTCAGTGGGGAGTGATGAAAATGGAGTATAAAAGGACACAGAATTCACACAAGAGCCTAGCAACAGGGAAGACAAGATGGCTCATCAGGTAAACGCGCTGTGCTGCCACCAAGCCTGACAACCTGAGTTCAATCCCTGGGATCCACATAATAGAAGAAAATCTGGCCTCCTCATGCATGCTATAGACTGTGCACACACACACACACACACACACACACATACACACACACACATACCGCCATCGCCACAACACGAATAAATAGACAAATGTAAGAGAATATAGCAACATGTACTAACAATGACCACAAAAGACAACTTGAAATTTTTTGTTTTGTTTTGTGGTAGACGGAGCCCAAAGCCATCTGTGTTAGGAAAGTGCTTTATCGCAGAGCCACACCCCCAGCCCTGAAAACTGCTACTTGGCTATGTACATTAATTATACTAATTAAGTTTAACTGGTGTTATGTTATCAACACTAAGTCAGTGTAACATTCATCGAGTGTCCATAGAAATAGGCGCTCAAAATCTCTTCCTTATAGAAAAGAGATGTAGATGAATATTACATACCCAACCATGAACCTGAAAGAAAAGGCAGCTAGTTTTTAAAGTCTAATGGATATTTTATTTTTTTTTATTTAAATATAATTACATCATCTCCCTCTTTGCCTTTCCTACCTCCAACCCATTCCATGTCTGCCCCTGTCACTTCCTCTCACTTCCTGTTCTTCGATCGTTATTGCTATATTTGCATATGTGTATATACATGCATCAGTATGTAAACACAGCCTGCTTAGTCTGTTGAATGTTGTGTGTATATTCTTTCAGGGCTGACCATTTTATATTGGATAACCAATTAGGAAGCTCATCCCTGGAAGAGACCAGTTCTCCCTCTCTTAGCCATCATTAGTTGCTTGTAGTTCTTTGTCTACAAATGGGGTCCCTAGACATGTCTCCATTCTCTATTTTCATGTCTATTTGTTTTGTCATTGTGTATGTCTTGTTTAGGCAGCCATGTTTTCCAGGTATCTTGGATGTAGCTTCTCTGTCACCTCTAGGAGACACATTCGCACAGCAGTCTCCCTGTCCCTCTGGCTCTTACAATCTTTCCACCCCCTCTTCTGCAATGGTTCCTGAGCCTTAGGTGTAAGAGCTGTGCTGTAGGTGTTTTCACTGGGACTTTGTTTCCCATGATCAATTGATCCCTGCATTTTGATCAGTTGTGGTTTTCTGTGATGTTCTTCTCCATCTCCTGCAAAGAAAGAGATGTTTTTGGATGAGGAGTGAGAGCTACACTTATCTGTAGGAATAAGGGTAATTATTTAGAATGTACTGGGGCATTATTCTAGTCTAGTAAACTGTCAGCAGCGGGTTCTCCTTTAAAACCCATGATCTCATTAGCCCCAGGTAGTTGGCTAATTTTCTAGAAACAGGCATGCTCTTCCTCCTATTGAGCAGGACTTAAGTCCAATTAGACTGCTGTTGGTTTGCCAAAAGATATGAGTGCCACGGCTTCACCTGTAGGGATATCTTGCTGGCTATCCTTGTGGTTCACAGGCATCACAGCTGAATAGAACGATTGGTTGTGTCCCTCCCTTGGCAGCTCGCATAGCACCTTCTGTATTGTGAAAGCTAGACCACAGGAATCTTTTTGGAAGCAGATTTGAGCAGCACAACCAGAATTAATAGTCTCACCTGGTGTATTCTATGCCCCTCCCAGCCCACAATCACCGAAACAATTGAGAAACATTTGCTAGCTAATTTCTAATTTTTCTTTGAGAAAAATGAAGAGATGGGGGAGGAGCCAAATCATTTTGAAAGGAAACAGAACACTTCATAACTCAGGAGGGACGTGGAACTTTATTTGTACCAGAGAATAAATACATCATCATCTGGGGCTGGCAAGATGGCTCAGCTGGTGAAAGCACTTGCTGCCGGTCCTGATCACCTGAATTCAATCCCTGGGACCCATGTGGTGGAAAGAGCAAAACAATTCTGGCAAGTTGTCCTCTGACTTCCACATGCAGGACTTGGCAAATATGATCCCCTGCCTCATCCCTCACAACAAATAAATACATGTACACAGAGAAAAAATGAATCGTGGGTATCTGCTGTCCAAAACTCCATTTAAGGAAACAGGCAGATATTTGAAGTTTCTAACATTAGGCATTGCAAAGATAAGATCACACGAAGGTACCTATGCCTAAAGTTGTTGGGGTTAAGGGTATGTTTTAACATGCTGGGTACAGGCTCCTTCATGTTGCTGCTACCTGTCCCCCAGTAAAGTTCTGGAGCTGGTATAGAACCTGGTTATGTAGCAGTCACCTTCCAGCTGAGTTTCATCTGACTGCAAATTTAGGGTGACATTGGTTGTGCTTAGTGTGGCCCCCATAACTTTCCACTATTGAGAATGCTTTAACTTAAATGACTCCTGGGTTAGCAGAGAGTGAATGCAGGCGCTAGCGTCTCCTTTTTAAGATTATCTTTCACTTCCTAAAAAAGAACTATTCTAGAAAATGATTTTTCCGTCAAGTTGATCTGGAACTCCTGATAATACCCCCTTGTGGGCATGTAGTGATGTACAAAGGCTAAAACAGAAACAGTCGGGAGAGTTATGAATTACCAAAGCAGGAACTGGAAAGCTTTTTATTCTCTTTCATCATCCCCCAGTAAGCATGCTCAGTGAAGGCACTGGTTGTGTGATTGTGGGGTTCTAAACAACACAGCACGCTTAGTCCATGCTACTGCAAAGCCTGAGGAAAGGTGGGAAGATGGGGTTAAAATTGTGAGGATGTGAGAAGGCAAAGGAACCTCCCCCCCTGCAGCTAGCTCAGCACTTCTCAACCTGTGGGTCTCTACCCCCTTGGGGGTCCAACGACCCTTTCATAGGAGTTGTCCAAGACCACCTGCATATCAGATAGTTACATTACGATTCATAACGATAGCAGAATCACAGTTATGAAGTAGCAACGAAAATAATTTCATGGTTGGGGGAGGTCATCACAACACGAGGAACTGTATTAAAGGGTGGCAGCATTGGGAAGGTTGAGAAGCTGAAGGTTGGTCTAGCTGAAGAGCCTCTAGCCAGCTGAAAGGCAAGGATCCAGCAGCTGCACTCTCTGAGCCTTTCTTCCTTTCCTGCTTTCAATTTACAGCTTCTAGGAATCTCACAAACAAAACACCCTTTCTGATAAAAAGAACATGCTCCAAATTCTTGTTCAACAATAAGAGCTCATAGTTTTAGTTTATCAGATAATAAACTCATCCAAGACACCGCCAGAGCCTATACTCTCAGAGGGAGAAGGTGTGTTTTTTTTGGGGGGGGAGGGGGTGCTTAGCAATCCTTTGAGATACATACAGCTTGAAAGCCACCAAAATAGCATATCTAGCCACTGCTGAGACGATCCTAACTCTCACTGAGAAGCCCCCCCCCCAACACACACACACTTGGGTATGTTTCATTCATTCTCTGGGTAGCCCTACCCCCTTCTGACTCCTATGTTTAAAATCAATGTTAAAATAACTTTTAACTAACTTCAGCTTATGAGGAAGCCCACAGCCATGCTCAGGTGTGTTTTATTACTTCCTTGAGTGTTCTCTTTTTTTTTTTTGTTTTTTTCATCAAAAATTTTATTAACCTTTCTTACGTGAATCTTGCCAGCCCGCGTGTCCGTGCACCCTGTATGTTCAGTGACCATGGAGGCCAGAAGAAAGCGTCAGATTCCCTGGAACCGGAGTTAGGGACAGTTGTGAGCTGCGATGCGATGCGGGTGCTGGGAATCTAACCAGGGTCCTCTGGGAAAGCAGCCAGTGCTCTTAAACACAGAGCTCTCGCTCCAGCACCTCTCCCCATTTCTTAATAAAATCTAAGCACTTCATATTGGCTCACCCTGAATTTATTGTCTGTGCTGAAGCCGAGGATGTACTTTCTTCTAAGTCAAGGTCTCTAAAAGATTAAGGGAACTCTTTAAGCTGTTGTGGACAATGGAGCCATGCTAGGTAGTTTTCAAAATTAATCCTTACTTCAAGTTCAGAATTCCTTCATCGGCAATAACAGCTCCAAGACCCTACTCCCCAAGGAATAATGGCTTACCGGAGAGAAGCCGGTGAGGATGCACTTTGAACATGCTCTCCTTCATCTGGTGGTTTCTGGACAAGACAGATTTTCATTCTTTGCCTCACCTAGGAGGAAAGCGGCTTTTTTTTTTTTGCAAGTCCCTTTCAGTCAGGGATTCTTTAAAAACTTTAACCATGACTGTCAGCAAGAAACGCCACACAGCCACCAGCAGCTTGAGGAGTTCCTATTTTAGGGACCCTCACTCAGGTAAAATTGGGTCCTTGACTACCAGGTCATGAGTCCAGAAAAGTTAGTGAGCTTATTAAGTAGAGATAAGAACTAGTTTGTGCTTCGTATCTAAGCATGAGAGAGGGAGAGGCGGAAAGAAAGGAAGAGCACAGAGACTTCCACCGTGCCTTCCGTGGAATACACATGATTCTATGGTTGTTTATACACATGATTTTATGGTTGGCTTATATACACGATTCTAGGGTTGTTTTGTTGTTTTTTTTTTTTGTTTTCTTTTGTTTGTTACATTGCTCAAATGATGTAATTTATGTAAAGATTAAAGTTTTAAATTAAAAACACAAGCTGGTTTATTGTTCTTCCCTTACAGAATAACTTTGCAAACGAAATTGTAAGGTGGTTTTTATGAGGTTCATTGTTTAGATGTAGGATCAGAAAAGAGTACTGAGTGCTAACAGTTAAACTCAGGGCCAGGTTCTGCTTTTTTTTTTTTTTTTTTTTACATTTTTTGAAATGTCTCTAGGAAGACAAGCGCTGTGCTGTATCTTTAGGCAATTTCGATTTTATCAGTTGTGTTGACGTTTCTTACTCCCAACCAGATTCCAGAGTCAGGGCCTTCTTTTGCTTTCAACCTCGCCTTAGCTTTACCTGACTCAGCTTGTATGCCAGGCAAGCACTCTACCCGCAGCCACCTTTTAAATACTCCTATAGAAGTGTGCCCGCCTCCCTTCTGAGACAGAGTAGTCTTAGCAGTAAGGCTCTCTGAGAGCTTAAGGGATGCAGGCGCAGGAACTGCACCTCGCCTACTGCCTGGCGGCGCGATTTGTTCTACAAACGCCCGCCAGCAACCCGCACGCTAGTCCGAATCTTGCAGGCACACCGTGGTTCGCCTGCTACACTCTCACTTCTGGTCCCAAGGTCCGAAACATCGGCGACTTTGATCTCAGCAGAAAGTGAGCCTGCTGCAATTACAGTTTCCCCGAAGTCTTAGCGTCCCGGGTTCCCCGCCCGTGGTGACCGATTCCGAAACGTGACTTGGCCGGGAGCGAGCGCGGCTCCTCTTACGGAAGGAGTTCAGGTCCCGGCGCTTGCTAACCCCGCCAGCTTTCTGGGCCGGCCCGGTCACCGACCCCGGCCGGCCGCCAAGCCCCACAGTGGGCGGGAAAGTGACGCGAGGTTCTTGGGGAGGCGACTGTGAAGCGGTGAGCAGGGGCGTCCCGGGAGCCAAGTGCGGCAGAACCGGCAGGGTCACGGGGTAGACTAAGATCGGTCACGGTCAGGGGTGGCCACCTGCCTCGGGGGAGCTAGACGCCGCACCGGAGCAGGGCCACCACGTCAGCCAGCCCCAGGCTTGGCGGCCCGGCCCCTCTCCACCGGGCGAGGGGGGGTGGTTGGGGTGGGGGAGGGATCGAGGGAGGGCGGACGGCGGGACCCGCCCCCGGCCTCAGCTGCAGCTGGGTCCCCGAGCCTTGCTCGGCCGCGGCGGGTGCCAAGGGGAGGCGAGAAGCTCCTCCCTGGAGCAGAGAAACCTGTTTGTCCGGTCCGGCGGAGCGCAGGGAAAAGGGCGGCCGCCGAGGAAGGGCGCACGGACGCGGGGCGGGGGGAGGCGGGGAGCCCTTGGCGAGCCACGAAAGCCGGAGGAGTCGCGGCCAACTGGACAGGTTTCCCGGGGCCCCCGGCCAGTCTCCGTGTGCCATGCAGCGCTAGCGCAGCCGCAGCGCTGGGGCCGGCGGGAGGCGGCCAGGTGCGCACGAGCCTCGGACGGCGCGCACCCCGCGGATGCCCCAGCCGGGGCCCAGTGAGCACTAGGTAAGAGGGGGTGAGGCTCTGGTCTTCCCCAGCCTCCGGGACCCGACCAGCCAGGCGGGATCCCTTGGCTCCATTGGTGGTCCAGGGGCTAGTGGATTCCACGCATCTGAGATGCGGGGCAGCAGCTGTCTGAGCCCTCAGGCTCCTGAGCCTGGACAAGTGGTTTTGGGGGAGCCGGGTGGTGGTGTGGGAAGTGTCTGCCGCCCCCCCCCGCCCCCTGCCCCCACGCTCCGCGGTTGGCGAAGCACAAGCTGAGTGATTTCCAGTTCTTTAGGGTTTTCACCTGTTCGGGGGAGGGAACTACCGGGAGTTGTTTGGGTTTTGTTCTTTTGGGGTTTTTATTATTATTATTATTATTATTCGTTGGTTTGCTACACACATGTCCGGAGTTAAGATTCCAGAGTTAAGCCGAGAGAGAATTTGGGGATCTCTGGAGTGTCAATGTCTGTCATGCGGGGACAATCGCTCCTCTGGGAAACTTCCACTGACAGGTTTGGGGCAGGAGCAACCCAGCCTGCCCGAAAATGACCCTAGGGAGGAGTGTTTCTGGCGGCGGCGCACCTGTCGGGAAGGATGGAGAGGGTGAGATCCATCGCCTCCACCATTCTTGCGCAGGCCCGGGACCCCTCTCCAAGCTCCTTTGGTGTGCATCAGTGAGGGAGTGGGTGTGTGTGTGTGTGTGTGGGTGGGGTGTTATTGAGGAAAACAGTTTTCCGAGTGACTGTGGGGTCCTGCCCTCTAACTCTGTAGCACTGCCGCCGGCTGGCTTTCCCTCTTCTCCCCAGTTCGATGCCCCAAACTCACTTCTACTGCACTTGTTGGAAGAAAAGGATGGCAGGCAGGTGGCGGGAGGAGATGTCCCGTGGAAGAGAGCCGGGTGCTTTAACTCGGTCTCTGGGCCAACTCACTCAGCTCAAAGCGAAAGAAATGTCTGGCCAGTTCCTCCGAGGGAGTTGTAGGCTTGTGTGTCTCTGCCCCTGGATGCTCAGAACACAGCCCTCTAGACTGCTATGGGACAAGCACAGGGTTCCAGAAGATGCAGCAACAGGGGTGAGGAATTGGCACAGGAAAGCAAGGGAAGGACCCCAGTTGAGTCCCAGCAACCTCATCAGACCCCTCCCCCTGCACGCTCTGCCTTAGGCATTCTAGCACTCTCGTGGCTAGCTCTGTGGAGTCCCCCATCCTCTTCAAATTGTCTGCCCTGTTGGACTGAAGACAAGTTTTACTCCCACCTTTTAGTTCTGTTGCTTTCGAAATTCTTCCCTCCCCAACTCCAGAAAATTAAACCAGGTAACACCAGTGAGGTACTTGAAGACATTAGGCACTCCTTGGCCACGAAGGAAGTTTAACTGCCTCGAAGAAGAAAAGCTACAAGGATGTGCGTCTCAAGGTCTCCAGGGATAGGAACTAGAGGTACATATCAAAAAGAGGGAAACCATGCAAAATACGAGGTCAAAGCTGTTTTTCATTGTCTAAACAGTACTTTTGTGTAAGGCCATTCATTAATCTGTCTTTTGTTAAGATCTTATTAAGCCCTATTATAAATGCATATACTGTGCAAGGGATGATGAGTGCTTATTAGCTGATTAATTTCTGGGGAGCTGCCGCACCTGCCTACAATTACTCCTCTGAAGCTGCTAATGGTTTTCTTTATGTAGAGACTTCCTTGCTCTGTTTTGAGTGGGAATCCATAACGGCTGTGTTCTTTGGTCATCTTCTAATGGCTGTACTTTGATGATTTTCACTGGTTCTTTGTGTAGGACCCAAGGAAGAGTTCCTTAGTACTGCTCAACAAACATGTCTGACCCCAGTGTCAGCTCCGTGCAGGCCACTTTCAAACTCTCCTTCTGATTTTTGTTTTTAAGGACAATACACACCTGAGTTTACTTGTGATCACCTCTAGTGGTGGGACTTGGAGGATTTTCTTTTTCTAAGATGATGCTTTAAAACAGTGATTTCCTGGAGCAAATAGTTTAGTAAAAAATGGGTCTTCAGATGGAAGCCTAGTCCAGGGCTAGCTAGCTTCAGCCTCTCCCCACGTGCTGAGGGGATGCTGCACTGGAGCAGCTGTGGCGTGCTTACCTCTCCCATCCTGCTTTCCATCCTTCTCTTCCCTTCTGCCTTAAAGCAAGGAGCAGCAGGAAATAGATGGTTTTGGAGTCCAGCAGGCTTCAGGTATCTTACTAATTGCACCACCAGTTCGCTCGTCTGCTAAGGGGGAGAGATACTAACTTTTGCAGGGAAAGATGGAGAAAAGTGAGAAGTCGTGATATCCTTTATACATAGCAGATGTTTGAACATTGCTTTATTTTCTTTCTTAGACAAATGCTTTCATTTCCATTATTGATAGTGCTATTTCCAGACTGGATCTCCTTTGTCTAGGTGAACCGCCAGCTTGCTATATAACTGACAGTGACCTTGAATTCCTGAGCGTCCTCCTTCACTTTGCAAGAGCTGAGATTGCAGGTGTGTACCACCACACCTGGCTTACTTTATTTATAATTCTTACTTTTTGCAGTGCTGGAGATAAGCTAGCCAAGTACTTGTCAGCGAGCTTTTCTCCCAGTCCATTGACACGGCTTTAGAAAACCAGCACCAGGAACAAGTATTTGGGATCTGGACATTAATATTACTTGATACTGGAGTCTGAACATGTAAACAGGCACATCATATATTGGTATTTTATTGTCTTACTAGTTTAAATTTGTGCTAGTTTTTCAGAACCAATATTTATGGATCAACGATGATCTTTATAAACTCTAAAGAGCTTTTCATTCTGTTGGCCTGGCTCTTTCATTTTTGTTTGTAAAAGAAACCTTTGGACCTTTGGATACAGAGGAACTGGCTTAGGGGCAAGTACAAGTTTTGCTGGGCCCATTCCTGACCCAGGCTCCTACCAAAAGGACTTCTAAGGTTTCTTAGGAACTTGCTTTTAGAATTTCCCTCTATATCTGCTTCTAGATTTGTCTCTGGGGAAGTTTTTCCTTGTGTGGGGAGTGTGTGTGTGTGTGTGTGTGTGTGTGTGTGTGTGTGTGTGTGTCTTTGGGTATCCTGTGAGTTTTTAGGCATTTTTATGTCATTCTATTAGAGCCAGTGTTTGTTGATAGGTCTTTTGGTTTGGTTTGGTTTGGTTTTTCCAAGATAGGGTTTCTCTGCGTAGCCCAGGCTGTTCTGGATCTTGCTGCAGACCAGGCTGACCTTGAACTCAGAGATCCATCTGCCTCTGCCTCCCAAGTACTTGGGTTAAAGATGTGTGCCACCAAGCCCAGCAATGACAGGTCCTTTTTTTTTTTTTTTTTTATGGAACAGTTAACTTACTGCCCAAAGAGGTTGAATTAACATACAAAAATATGGCTTATCTCTTTTATCATATCACATGTGTTAATTCTGAATCCCATTTCCATGCCCACCTAAAAGTAATGTAAAATCTAAGATCTTACGTAGCTCTCTATGTATATGAGTTTTGTGGAGAATGATTATAGAAATATAATATATAAATAAATGCAGATGTGTATACGTGTATACGTGATTGTGATATCTGTCTTTATCTGTCCTCATTTTTTATTCTTAGAAACCAGAGAGCTTAAGATCTACACTTAGGAGCAGATTAGTGTACCTCCTGACATTTCTGAGTGAATCGAACTTTTAAATAAATTATCATCCCATCTGCCCACACTGGGGTCTATTCTGATAATGGGGTCCCAGTGAACAGAATCCAGATTCAGCGGTAGAGCAGAGACGCTAGCTAGCTTTTACCTCCTCTGACCCGGGCTAGCATCTAGGTTCCATTGTTCCTTAGCTGCATAACACAGGGAACTTTCTGCAGCCTGGTCTCTTCACCTGTAAACGGTGTGATGTAATGAGTTTCAGATGAGGCCCTTGGGAAAGGAGGGTGCATAGAGCTTGATACAAGGTGGTCGTTGAAATAGCTGTGCTGTTACTGGTGCTCTGTGTGTAGTGCACTCCCACCCATTGCCTTTCTCTCGGGCTGTGGTGGACACAGGATTCGTTTCACTTGTCAGCAGTAGTTCAGCAAACACAGGTGCATGTTTGCACCTGGAAATGGAAAGAAAGTTACCCAGGATAGGAGAAAGTTTCTAAGGCTTCTAATCCTTGCCATTGTTCTGAAGTGCTTCAATGACTAGGGAGCTAATGGATCTCTAACCTTGCAGGTGGATGAATTCAGTCAGTCATAGCCACAAGGGACTCTCTTCAGGGGTCCTACCTCCTGCCCAGCAGAGGCTCTGAGATACTCCAAACACTGCAGGCCTTCTGTACCCCCTGTTTCTGTCACTCCTCTCTTCCCTCCTCTCTGCTCCTAATTTAATAGTCAGTAGTGTTTGAACATCACAGTTTGTGAAGCTGGGTATGTGTCACTAGTGAAACTTGATGGGACCTTATTCATTCATTCATTCATTCATGCATTCTCTTTCAATTATGCCATAGGATTACCTTCCCTTTAGGGAAGACAGTCAGGTTTATTAAAGGTCTGAGTTGGTTTTCTTCTTTGATAAGAAATCTGGCCAAGGGGGTGGAGAGATGGGTTGACAGTTAAGAGCTGCACTTGCAGAGGACTCAAATTTGGTTCACAGCACTAGCATGGTGGCTCACAACCATCTGTAGCTTCACTTGGGTGATCCGATGCCCTCTTCTAGCCTCCAGGGATACTGCGTGCACATAGCACACATATGGAGGAACAGGAAAACGCTCATACCGTAAAGACAAACAAACAAGCAAATAAATCTGAAGAAAAAGAGTTGACCAGGTTCTCTCTCCTGTTCTGAACACTGTCTCCACATAGAAAGAGGGTGGTCTTAGGTTTTAGGTCTAGAGGGCTGCTTGGGGGTCCCTCTAGCTCTCTGAGCTCGGTTTATCAACAGTCTCTAAGCCTTTAAGGTGTTAGAGATGGGTCTGGGGATGAATGCAGAGGTGTCATGCTGGACCAAGGGCAGGACTCCTGGGGGGAGGTTGCCCTCGCTACCTTTCAGTGGTGAGGGTCTGCTCGCTGCATGGTTGAGAAGCCAGCTTCTGCACTATGTCTGTGTAGAGCCTGACCTTTGCCTGGTAGCCTGGGTCTCTCTTTACAGGCCTGTTGTTTTATGGCTTTATTTCTTTGCTGAGTGGCTTTTGTTCCACCAGAGTTGAGGTTTGTTTGATTTAGGGTTAGGCTGTGTTTGAAATCAGTTTTCTAATCTTCACCCTGACTGAGCTGAGCTAGACAGTCCCAGGCAGAGCTTCTTAAACACAAAATATTGTTCTCCCATGTTGCCTGGCAGTCTACCTTGCTCGTAGGGAGGTGTCCATGGGTTAGATATGTGACTTATTGTATAAAACATGGTGTGACATACACAGATTCTTACTTTGCCCTCTTGGGACCCAGTGAGCTGAGACCTCTGTGCTTTATCTATGGATCCAGAAGAAACACTTTACATTCTCCAAGAGAAAGTGGATATTAAAACCGCCCGTGTGACCTAAGGGCTTTATATATTCCCTCCCTGCGGAGATGGCACCGGTGCTGTGCATTTTCTATTGGGAAACACTGACCTTGTCTTTACACTGGAAAATGAACTTGTGGGTCCTCCAAGGCTTGAACTAGCAGCCGAGCTTCTGATTCCACAGGGAAACTGTATGTGCGGCAAGGTAGCCATACCCGTCCGGCTACAGAGACCGTGAGGGTTGGGTGAAATCTTCGTTTTGTTTCGAGTAGCACAGCAGCCTTGATGTGAGAGGGGACCTTTGCGATTGCCTTCGTGGTGCAGAAACTGACTTCGCTGACATTTTAGAAATGGCTACATGTACAGAACATAAAACCTGGCCCTGTTAGATATGTTCAGTGTGTGGTGCACTGGCACTAAATACATATGCTTCACTTTGTAAAGCACTGACGTTAGTCCATAAAATCTTTCAGTGTCTCACACAGACACTCGACCCATGTCTTCCTATCTCTCAGCCCCTGTCTCTATCCCACTTCCCTCACGATGAGCCTCACCGCTCTACGATGCCTGATGTCAAGTGTAATCATACTTATTCTTTTGTCACTGGCTTATTTTTCTCCGTATAATGGCCCCAGGTTTCATCTCTGGCATGACATATGTCTGAATTTCCTTCTGCTGTAAGGGGGAATAATATCTCATTATCTGTCTCCCAGATTTTATTTACCCACTTAGCCAGTGGACATGTATTCGGTTTGCGGCCACCTCCGGCTTGTGAACAATGTTGCTGTGGACTCGTGTGTTTCTGTTCTTGTTTGTTCATGTGGGGTTTTGAGTGCTTGCTTGGTAAAATTTCTTTTCATAAGTAAGGCTGGGGACATGTAGTATTTAGTGCTATGCTTTCCTCCACAACCACTGCAGAATAACCACTGGGTTATTCTGGGGTGCAGGGGGTAGCATCAAAGATACAAGATAACAGCCACCTTCTCCTTCTCCTTGAAACCTGCAGCTGCTCTTTCTAAAGGGAAGTCATTCGCTGTTGTCACCCAGCTGGTCTCCTGTAGAGCTGTGGTCATCTGGACTCTATGCTATCCTGGGTGCCCACACTCAGGCTCTGTGGCCCATGACAAGGTAGTCTCTACAGACCGCAACTACCTGTTAGAAAGGACATTCCAGACCAAGAAAGGAATCCAAGCTTCCTTCACCAATGACTCAATTTAAAAAAAAATTAATTGAATGTTTAAGTGTCAGATTGTTTTCCACCTTTGGAAATGGATAGCCTTCCCAAAAAAGCTCTATGGCAAAGGGTCATCCTGTATACTGAAGCATGACAGGGTCACCAACTGTTGTCTCCCTAAGAAGGTGTTCAGATGAGTCAGGCATGGTCCAGAGTCCCTAGAATCCCAGCCCGCGAGGCTGAGGTAGGAAGAGGATCACAAGTTTGCGGCCAACCTGAGCTACACAGCAAGAGCCTTTCTAAAGAAAAGATATGGGGGTGGCTCTGTGGGAGAGCACTTGCCTGGCACGCACAAGGCCCTGGGTTCAATCCTTAGCATAGAGGTGGGAGTCAGAGTGGAAAGCAAATGTATCTGAGTGTGGTGGTGTGTGCTCATAATCTAGCACTTAGGAGGTAGAGGCAAGAAGATCAAGTTCAAGGCCAGTTTTAGCTACATATCCCAGGCTACATGAGAAAACAAGCAGGCAAGCAAACAAACAAATGAACACACGGAAAGAAGGAAAGGTGAAAATTCTAGAATGCAATGTGGGACTGTCAGACCGCTTTACAGTGATCTATGTTGCACCTACATCTTGAGTCTTTAAGGTCACTGAGACCAAGGCTATTTAAGACAGCAAAACTTTTGCTGGGACCCTGAAGCTTAGCGAAGAATTAGTCTCATTTCTAGAGTTTGAGCTTTAATGGATGAAGTTCTCCCTGTGACTTAAAGCTTCCCGTCTCCTATGCCACCCCCTAGAGAGACCTCTTCTGACATGTACAAAGTTTCAGGCACATATTAAGACCTCCCTCAATCAGTGGACTAGCCCAACACTGATTGTGTCCAACTGAAGGTCTGTGTGCAGAGCCTTGGCATGTATCGGTGAG
This sequence comes from Cricetomys ansorgei, assembly GCA_026225945.1. Taxonomy (NCBI): domain Eukaryota; kingdom Metazoa; phylum Chordata; class Mammalia; order Rodentia; family Nesomyidae; genus Cricetomys; species Cricetomys ansorgei. The sequence continues at coordinate 12,911,050 of JAMJFZ010000236.1, forward strand.
CCAGCAGAGAAACATGTCCTTTAGGAGCTTGAATTCAAGAGATGACAGACTGTAGTTGCTAAGAATACATAATAAATAGGGTGATTATATATTGCACACCAAGATATGTGTTCTGTGATAACAGGAGAATGGGAAGGCAAGGGCATGACTTACCACTGAAAGTGGAGTGTCCAGGAGCCTTACTGAGAAGGTGACCCATGAGCAGAGAGTTGAGAGGAGAGGGGGAAGGAAGAGGAGGACCTATAGAGTGTCTGAGGAAGGGGGACATAAAGCTCAGGGCAGAGGTCTTAAAGCAGGATGCCTGACTTGTCTGATAAAAAGACAGCACTGTGGGAGTGAATGATTGAGAAGAGAGGGAGAAAGTCATGAGCCAGATGGAGTTACAGCCACCTGTAATCCCTGCACTCACCTATGTGCCTGCATTTGACTGAGGCAGGAGGATACGACTTTGGAATTAGTCTGGACTACATAGCAAGAGCCTGTTTCAATAAACAAAAGTGAAAAAACAAGCCAGAAATGTGGAGGTGAGAGGAAAGGGCTAGAGGATGACCTTGCAGAGCCTGCCAGGCTTCATGAGGACTTTGGCTTTGACTCTGTATGAGATAGGGAAGCAGTGCAGGATGTCACTCATTTGAATGGATGCTATTTGGCCGGGTCATTCTGGTTGCTATTTCTATTCCAGATCAGGGTAGAAGGTTCCTAAACCAAGAGACTAGGCAAGAGACCTATCTCTGTAAGCTGTGATAGAAGCCATAATGTTAGATGTCATTGAGACAGAGAGAATGGGATTAATGAGGTATAGATCGATATATGGACATAGATGTAAGTTTTAACTCAGTAGATTAAAAGACAACAGGACTTCTGGGCAGATCAGGTGTGTGGGGGGTGGAAAGAGGTGTAGTTGTGTAGAGAAAGAGAGGAGGGATGAAGACAACTTCCTTGACTAAGTCTTGGCTGCAGAAGGAAATCTGAGTTCTAAGTACTCCATAGTCAATGAGCTAAGGTGGTTAGCTTAGGTGCTAAGGTTAGATTCTAAAGACACACCTAAGAAATATGTGTATCTGGTCTTGTTCAGAGAACCTGAGCTGTATTTACCACCAGCCTGTGTTCCCAGTTTGGTAAGGTGAGGGAGGAGTGTGTTCAGAAAGGGGATGGTTTACACGAAGCACAGGCAAGAAGACGATCCACAGGTAATCCACGAACACCCCAGCAAAGACATCAGTGCTGCAAGAGGAGCCATTCCTTCTAGCAGTCCACCCCTACCCCACCTCATACTCCAAGCCCCATGTCAGCTACATGAGCGAAGCATCGTGGTGTTCCTGACTGTGGAGCTCACAGGGCTGCTGGGACTGGGAGAGAGGAGCAAATATAAACAAAATACTGAGGTGATACACATGTGTAATCCCAGCACTCTGAGGGCAGAGTCGGAGAAGCACTCAAGTTTGAGGTTAGCCTTCCAATCAGAGCGAGACCTTACTTCAAAACAAAATTTTGAGAGAAAGAGGTATGGAACAAGTTGATGTTGGAGTTGCAGCTTGGAGTTTAACAACTCTGCTTCAGGAGAAAGGAATTTGGTGCAGAAGGAAAAATGATTCTTGCAGGTGGGGACTACTTTGAGACGTATCTGGGGGTCCAAAATTGGCTTACTCTCAACTCTATCCAAAACTCAGAACTTAGCCATTTTTGTTCCACTTTGCATAGTTATAGTTGGTTGCTCAAAAATTAGATGGATATTTAACAAGTATGAGTCCAAAGTCCAAGGCTGATAGCCATGTCAAGGAGCACCACAATGTCAAGGAATGCTGCTTTTATGGGCTTTCACGGTATCTCCTTGGACACTTCAAACACAGCTCAATGCTTCCTAAAGATGTATCTCCAGTCTCAGCTTGTGACTCCGCCAAAGTGTGACTGAACTGGGTGCAAACTGAACAGATCCAAAGTGAGATTCTCTGTCTTTTAACCTGCTTCTCTGCCTAAGTAACCCTGTCATGAGCAGCTTGAGTTAGAAGTCTGAGAGCCATCAGAAACATCTTCTAGGTCCTCAACTCCAACCTGCCATTAAGACCCAGAGTCTACTTAGAAGGGACAGTTTCTATCTCCACCTCTCACCTCACCCTGTTTTCCTAGTCCAAGCCTCCAGGATCTCTGCCACTGACCCCACAGCAGCATCCTAACTGGCCTCTCTGCTTCCACCCTTGTTTCCATCCTAGCCCATTCTCAGCATTGTAATATGGCTTATCAATTGAAGACAGAAATCAAGCCATGTACCTCAGTGGTATTTGTGGTATCCCCTGTTGCACACAGGAGGTCCTGGTACCTGAGGGATGAATGGGTACCTGTGTGATGTTTGGATGCCTGTGTGATGTCCATGTGCCTGTAGGTTGTTCAGGTACCTGCAGAATGTCTAGGTGCCTGCTGGATGTCCTGTGGGGTATCTAGGTACCTGTAAGATGACAAGATGCACATAGGTGCCTATGTTATGTCTGGGTGTCTGCAGGTTGGCCGAGTTCATGCATGATGCCAGGGTGTCCATTGGAGGTCTTGATGACTCCAGGGGTCCTGTGCCTGTGGAATGTCTGGGTGCTTGTGGGATATCCAGGTCCCTGAAGAATGTCCAGGGACCTGAGAGAGGCTCTGGTGCCTGTGGGAGGTCCTAGTGACTGCCAGATGACCAGATGCCTCTGTGATAATTTGGATACCTGAGGGATAACCAATTGCCTGAGGGAGACCCTGGTCCCTGTGGGATGCTGGGAGTCCTGCAGGCTGTCCTGGTGCTTGCAGGATAACAAGGAGCTTGATCAATATCCAGGTTTGGGCAGTGAGGCCCAAATTCAGGTAGAACTCTGCCATGCTTCATCTCGGACTAGTATGGCCCAAGTGAATATCCATGATCAGAGCAGCCTTCTGCTTCCAAAGACCATGGTGAAGCCCACCATCCATGCTTTTGCCACAGAAGCTTGACTTAATTTTCTTTCTTTCTTTTTCTTTCTTTCTTTCTTTCTTTCTTTCTTTCTTTCTTTCTTTCTTTCTTTCTTTCTTTTCTCTCTCTCTCTCTCTCTCTCTCTCTCTCTCTCTCTCTCTCTCTTCCTTCCTATTTATTTATTTATCTATTTATTTACTTATTTGAGGGCACAGGTGGAAGGGTGGAATGGGAAGAGGGTATTATCAAGATACATTGTTTGAAACTCAAATTATTAATAAAAGTATTATAAAGAATCCGTTAATGGCTCATATCAGGGCCTTTACAACTTGGCTTTCTCTATTCATGCTTACCAGACCTATGTCTCTTTACTCCAACTCTACTCTAGGTTTTCACCGATCCCAGAACATAGGACTGAGCTCCTACCCAGCTAGGGTCTCGGCACTTACTGTTTCCATTGACTGGGGCCTTCTTTCCCCCTGACTGTTTTTTGCCTTCTCAACCTTCATAGAAGGCCTCCTCCAGAAAACCCTTCTGGGTCTGCTCTCTGTCTCTTTTTTAAATTGTGGCAAGATATACAACATAAAACTGGTTGTGGTGCATGCTATAGTCCCAGTACTTTGGAAGCTGAGACAGGAGGATCACTGTGAGTTTGAAGCCAATCTGGCTGTATTTAGTAAGTACCAGATCAGGTAGGGCTACATAGTGAGACCTTGTCTCAGCCAAACAAAATAAAACAAATCGGCCAAAACAGCATCAACACAACCCTATAAAATTGATCATATTGTTCATATCTTGTTGTGCCTGGACATGGTCTCAGAGTCCTACTGGCCAAAATCTTCAGCCAAGTGGTTGTGGCATAGCTGACACAAAGCGGTAAAACATTCGATTATGAAAATGTTTTTAGAAAGGGATGGAAACGTTGCTCAGTGGTTAGTATACTGCTCTTCCAGAGGACTCACGTCAGCCTCCAGCACCTACACTGGTTGGCTCAGAACAGCCTGTAATTTCGATCGCCATGCTTTGCAAAAGCCACAACATGGCAACATCTTCCTTCCTTTTTCTTTTTTTTGAAGTTAGTACCTATTCTGGAAAATTGGATTATTTTGATATCTTGGTCTGGGATCTCTTTACAAATAGTACTTAGAAACCCTTAGATCATCCTGTAATTCTGAACTATAAAACATTTGCAAGCATGGGTAAATCCAGCTAGTACCTATATTTCCCCACTGTTATGAGTGTGTTACTGTCAGAAGACAAGGAATGAAGAGTTTCAAGATTGTAAGAGTATTTGGGGGCTAGCCTAACTCTAATATGCTTGTCTACAAAACCAAACCATAAGAACATTGAAATAATTTGTATAGCTGTTATCATTTTTTGCTGTGATTTTTTTAATCGAGGGCAGGCATTTATTAGGACTTTTGAGATCATATCCCCAATCTAATCTGAGTCAATTTTGCACTTAAGGAATAGTTCAGAACATCACTACTCAGGAGATGTAACCAGAGTCCACTGGTAGAGATCAGAGACCCTGATAAACATTCTGTAGTGTATGGACTCCACGTGCCACCCCTCCCAGCCAACAGCAAAGTATCCTGTTCAAAATGACAGCACTGTTAGGCTGAGAATGCTTATTCTGACCCACAGATAGGAATTCCCTTATTGTATTGGGGTATCTAGGATTCTGTCCCAGACACATCTCTTGCTCCTATCTCTTTGAACCTATCCAGAATTGACTTAAGGGAGGAAGGGTTTATTTTGCTCATCATTTTCCCATCTTGTCAGGGAAGGCATGGAACAGGATTGCGAGGTAGCTAGTAACATTGTATCTACAGTCAGGCAGTAAGGATAGAGAGATGCTGGTACTCACTTGCTTTTGTACTTGGATCCTGGCCCATGAAATGGTGCATCCCATATTCAGGGTAAATCTTTCCTTCTCAGTGGAATCTTCTGGAAACACCATTAACATTCATGCCCAGTGTGTTTCCATGCTGTCTCTAAATCTCATCAAGATGATTATGACAATTAAGCATCACATGCCCTTACATCCCAAGCCTCACCTATGGAGAACTGCACTCTGATAGTTTTGGAAGATAATGACTTAGTTCAGTGGTTCTCAACCTCTTGCAAGGTTGCGACCCCTTTGGGTGTCAAACGATCCTTTCACAGGGTCACCTAAGACCATCTGCACATCAGATATTTACATTATGATTCATAACAGTAGCAAAACTACAGTTATGAAGTAGCCATGAAAATAGTTTTCTAGGAACTCTATTAAAGCACCAGGAAGGTTGAGAATTACTGCAATGCTTAAGCCAGAAACCTGGACTCTGCCTTCACTTCTTTTTATTCTGAACCCCGCCCTAATTTCCTTTGCTGCCCAGTGCCCTTGCAGCTTCTGTGCTCAAATGACTGTGACACTAATCGATTACCTCATTGTCCACTGTCACCTGCTCAGTTCCAGCCAACCTCCCCACTCCCTGGGCTTGTCCCGATGGCATCCTGATGCGTCTCACTCTGCTCCTTCCAACCAAGCTAGTCAGACCCTCGGACTTTTCTACACTTAGATGAAGACCTTTTAGTATCGTAGGATAAGGACAGCCACCGCCTCTTCTGTGCCAGCCAGGCCCAGCCTGCTCCCACCCTTCCCTCTGAGTTACCCCTCTGTCCTCTGCAGCTTCAATGTTTGGACCATGACAAATGGTTTCCTGTCCCAGGACTTTCACGTTGTTGCTGTATCCCCGAAACACTGTTCGTCTGCGTGGCTCCTTCTCACAGGCTTTTGGCCCAAGTGTCATTTCCTCACATTCTTTACTCAGTGCTTCAATGAAAGGAGCCTCCTCCCAAGCTCTGCTCTCTCTCCGCTTCTGCTCTACTGCTGTTTTATTACGATTTTAGCTACTTTGTAGTTACAGACAAAATTAACCAAAGCTCCCCGGGAGGGCACAATCCAGTCTCAGGAATAAACACACAGTTGCGCACCTTCTGCCAAGACCAGAAATTCACATCATACCTCAACTAAGCAAGCCAGGAGGAAATCAGCTTAGGAACTTTTAAAATGGAGGAAACTGGGCTATTACGTAAGGTGACTCAGTGGGTAAAAGCGCTCGCTGGAGGCCCAGGTTCTATCCCCAGAATGACCATGGTAAAAGGAAAGAACCGTCTTCCTCAAGTTGTGCTCATGAGCCCATGGCGTAGACACCCCCTCACACAGACACACAGACACACATGTATGCGGTAAGCGAATAAATAAAATTTAAAGTAAGTAAAATAAAATTGGAGTCCTGGGCATGGTTATTCCCATGCCTATAATTTGAGTATTTGGTAGGTAGGGGCAGGAGGATCAGGGATTTAAGACCAACCTCGGCTACATAGTGAGTTTGAAGCCAGCTTGGACTACACGAAACTGTCTCACAAAACCAAAAAGAAGCATTCTTTCTCCCTCTCCTCTCCCTCTCTCTCTCTCTCTCTCTCTCTCTCTCTCTCTCTCTCTCTCTCCCTCTCTCTCTCTCCCTCTCTCTCTCCCTCTCTCTCTCTCTCTCCCTCTCTCTCTCCCTGTCTCCCTCTCCCTCTCTCCCTCTCTCTCTCTCCCTCTCTCTCTCCCTCTCTCTCTCTCCCTCTCTCTCTCCCTCTCTCTCTCTCTCTCTCTCTAGCAGAATTTCCCATGCCCTATGCTTTCTCTTTCTGAGGTTTCTCAGGTGACTTCAAGCAGACGGCTGTACTCAGAAGGCCTACTTTCTGATGTTCTCGGAGATTATTCATATCTAACCAGCTGCGGTTGTGTGAATAATCTTCAGCCCTGTTTTTATGGCCTGTAAATGCTGGCTGACCCCAAATCACCTCCCCGGGGCAGCCAGCTGTGGCCAAGCCACAGTTCTACAAGTCAGAAATGTTGCGAAGACAAGGAAGTTTTCATCTGTATAAATCGTGTAAAATCAGGAATGTGGCTGTTGAAACTGGACTCCTGACCACTTGGAAGTCATTTCCTAATCACTTAGGGTGCAAAGGAGACTGGGCAGGCCGGGAAAAAGAAATCTGGACCCACCTCTTCCCTCCGTGCGGATGAATCCATGCGTAGGATACACAAAATTCCCCATATTATGCACGGTATTATTTCTCACAGATTCTCTCTTCTGGTTAAAGCAAATTAGGAGATTCTGAGAGCTGTGAACAGTAAAGATCAAGCAATCATATATATCTCCTGGAGTTGAAGTGAAATCTCTCTGGCCTTGAGTAGAGCTGGCAAGCTCCAGAATCCCTCTTTGTCAAGTCATTGTGACTTCTTCCTACATCTTCCCAGAAGCTGCCCATTTTTCTTCTCCCGCTGGCTCTGCAACGGAAGCCAGGCCATCGTGGCTTTAATTGTTAAATTCCCAAAGCATGGACATACATAAACATACAACAGGATATTCTTCGCAGCTGTGCAGAGGGGCCGGGGAGCCAGCTGCACTGCCTCTGTCAAATACAGCCAGTCCTATAAAACCTTCCTTGGGCTGTGTTTGTAGCCACACCTTATGCATTTTCATTTCCTAAGGACTTAAAAAAAAACAAAAAAACTTTTGACACATTGAGTGTGTTTTAACCATTTCAAAGGCTTACACAAGTGTGTAATAGATTTAAGAGCTGTATTTGGTCTGCCCTTTACAACGTCAGCTTTAAAATTTTTTCTCTGTGCTTATTGATGTCTACCGAAACAAATTTACATTTACAGACAAACTTGTAAAATCTTTCCATTGTATTTACCTATTTGGTGTGTGTGTGTGTATGGGGGCAATGTAAGCATGCGCTGTGTGTGTGTGTGTGTGTACACATGTGTACGCAAGCACCCGTGAGGGCACACACGCGTACATGGTTGTATGTGTGGAAGTCAGAGGACATCTTGCAGGATATTTTTTCTCCTTTCATGTGAGTTCCAGGGATGGAACTCAGGTTTGTCGAGTTTGGTGGCAAATGGCTGAACCTATTGAACCATTTCTCCAGCCCCAAACTTGTGAACTTTAAGATTGACAATGTCCACTATGTTATAAGAGCCATAAGCATGGATTTTAGTCAGTTGCTTTATTTGGCTTCTGATGCCAATATTTATAACAGATTCAGCTGAAGAAAGGAAGTTTAACACGATACTCGAATATTTCCTTTTATTATATAAGTCGAGGCTGGTTATTACTTACCACAACATGAAACATTAACACCATGCCCAACGTTGCTAAGATTTAAAAAGTGAACAGCCAGGCCCTAGCTGCTGTTGACTCCAGATTTCACAATCGAGCTTCGTTTATCTTTGCCTCTTGCCTCCCAATCCTGTCCGTGAGTCTCTGCACCCCCAGAAACCAGTTAGAGTGACGTGATTTCTCTGCGGTTTTCTTTTTTTCTGCGAGACTTTTTAGAGTTGTTCCAGAAATGCCTTCTCAGACTACTTTTGACCATATTTGGGCCCCTACCAAGGCTTCTGAGGATCCTTGTGTAATTTCTCTGGGTTTTGTTTTACTAGCAGACTTCTCAGGCTTGTTCCCTGAGAGCCTCCTTTGACCAAATTTGGATTCTGATGAAGAGTCTGCTGGCTCATGCATTTGTGGCTTCTTGTGTTTCTGGGTAATCTTGAAATGAGTGGAGGTTAGACTTAGTGAGCCAGCCTCGTGACTGTGGCCAGAGTTGGAGGGGTCACCCTGTAACCTAATACAATCGATGTATAGCTGGGTGAGTACCAAGTCACAATAAGCTCTTCTCTGACATCAAAGAGTAGGGGGCTGGCCCTTTCCATGATTTCCAGTTAAAGAATGTGATACTCATGCCCAGTTTAAGGTCATACTTAAGAAAAGATAGTAGCCGCGCTTTGGAACACGTAGCTTAAGGTCATGGAGCATGTGTATAAAGATGACAGCATTTGCTCTGGGCATGCTCATATTCCACAGTAATGTTTTAGCCAAAAAGAAAAGAAAGGAGGCTTGGAAGGGATATTGATATAGGAACTTGCCCCTGAAATGTCTCTCTTGTGGGTTAGCAGTTCCTCTGGCATTCTGACTTTATCTGAGAAGCCAGCTGCCAAATTGGATCTGCCATATTGGGAGAGACAACGTGGCAGAGAACTGGAGTGGCCTTAGCCAAGTGTCCACGAGGAACAACAGCCAGAGAGTAAACTTGTCACTGGATCCTCCTTGATAGAAAGTTCACATGACTGCAACCCAGACAGCACCTTGCCTGTATCCTGGGCTGTGTCCAGCTTCCTGTGTCCCAGAAAATGACATGAATTTCTCATTTAGGAGAATTGTGTTAGGTAGCAATTGATAACTAACATCAGGTCGAAGGTTGACAGTAAAACTGAAGAGTCTCAGACATTTGGAGAGTTTACTGTCTGAAAAGCCCTTCAGATGTCAATTATTCACCTTCAGTAAGGATGTGAAACGGCGGCCCGTGTTATTTCCTGATGAGGGTTTCCAACAAAAATAGTTCCTAACCTTCAGTTTTTAATCTCATGCTTTTGTTTGATTTGTGTCTGTTATTTATCAACTATCTTTATATATCTATCATCTGTGTATCTATGTTTCTATGTATGTAAATATATGTATGCATCTATGTATGTGTATCATCTATCTATCTATCTATCAAAAAACAAAAGATAGAGAGCCTTTTGTGTTATGGGAAATTGCTTGCTTTTTGTATTCCAGGGGATGGTATTCCAGGGCCTTGCTCATGGTAGACAAGTATTCTAGCACTGAACTACAACTCCAGCCCCCAGTGATACTGCTTTTCCTGTGACTTTCTCCTGGCCACCTGTAAGGACCTAAAGTGACTCTGGTTAGTGGAGAATGAGCTCTGAGAAGATCAAGAGGGAGGAAGGGCTTGCTGTTGTCCTACTCCTGGTATTAATAATGTTGGTATACTCTGGGATGCCAGAACAGAAGTTGGCCTCTCTCTGACTGGCCCAGAGACATTTGCCACACATTCTAACTTCTCCCGGCTTGCTTTACTTTATACAAAGGGAAGATAATTAAGCCAGATAATTAAGGTGTCTCTTAAGAATGGCGGAGCTTTGCCGCATGGTATATGGGACTAATAAATAGCCCAGGAGAAAGTCAACTGAAGAATTGCGGTGGTATCTTTATGGAAATCATTATCTTTGTAATTGTAGGTGGTGTGCCACACTGGTCACAATGGAGGAGAAGAGTACCTGGGTGGCCCTTGGTGATCACAAACAGCAGTTTTGTTTTGCAATGCACATTATCACCTCCCAGTTGAGTTGAACCTTAAACTACACTCACCTGGTTCAATATGTCAAAAAGTAAACTCAGCCAATCCCTTTTGCTTGTTGTTCAGAAAACTCTACAAGAAAGAAAGCAGCCTGCAAATAATAACAACCGCTGATTTTCAGTGACTCACTCTTTGATGGCATTCCAGTGTCCTGTCTACTCTAGGTCCTGGCACAGTTGCTAGATAGTCTCTTTGATTCCATTAAAGCAACGTAGGAGTGGGCAAGTCTGAAATGATGTCTTAATTACTCAGTACCTGACCAAACCGCTTACTGTAGGTAGAACCAGTTAATGGCATGTATTTATTTCTATTTTGGAGACACTCACTTATGATCCTGTTAACCTGTTAATATAGACTAAGAATTCTTCCTTTTTTCCCCTTCTTCCTTCTCTTTCTACCCACCTCCCCCCACTCCTTTTTCTTTCTTACATTTCCATTCCACATATTTGAGTACCCACCCTTGCTAGTCATTCCTTGGCATTCTGGATGCAGCAGCTAACGTTCATTTTCATGTGGACAGACAGCAGAAACACACTACAGGAGGCATAGCTCAGTGGTAGAGCACTTGTCCAGTACACATGAGATCCTGGGTTCAATCCCCAATGCCACAGGAGGTAGATTACCCAAGTATCAATGATAGATGCCATGAGGGAAACTATGTGAGGGTAGAAAAGATGTGAGGACTGGTGACTTCGAGCTGGTTGCTAGGGAAGCCTCATTACTAAGGTCACCATTCAGCTATTGGGCAAATATCACTCTGATGTTTGCTGTGTTTGGGGTCTGTTCTTGGCCTGGATATACATCTGAAGGACAGACAGAAGCAAAGTCTTTCCTCCAAAAGATCATCAAGGCATTTTAAGATTGGGAAAGTATGGGAAATGATGAAGTTAGGAGGTGTCCGGTCAGGGGAGTGCTTGCTGTGTGAGAAAGCTCCTGAACTAGACCCCAGAAGCTGTAGCATCAAATGCCTATAAGCCCAGTGCTGGAGAGGCAGAGATTCCTGGGACTTGCTGGCCAATCAGTCTAGCTCAGTGATTCTCAACCTGTGGGTTGTGACCCCTTAGGGTGTCCAACAACCCTTTCACAGGGGGCACCTGAGACCATCTGCATATCAGATATTTACATTATAATTCATAACAGTAGCAAAATTACAGTCATGAAGCAGCAATGAAAATAATTTTCTGGTTGGGGGGGGTCACTACAACATGAGGAACTATATTAAAGGGTTGCAGCGTTAGGAAGGTTGAGAATCACTGGTCTAGCTGAATCAGTGAGCCCCCGATCCAGTGAGAAACCTCGCCTCAAAATAAGTTGGAAAGCAATTAAAGAAGCCACTTCATGTTGACCTCTGACCTCTACACCCACAATACCCCCCTAAAACATGCACAGGGACATGATGGGGAGAATAACATTTTTTTAAAAAAGAAGATGAAATACAGAAAGGATAAGCAAGATCGGTTATACACTTTAAAAGTAGTAATCAAGCAGGCTTCCTTAAAAGTGCAATTTAAAGCAAGGTTATGGGATGGTGAGGGGCTGAGCCCACTATGGTCCTGGGGAAAATGGATTCAGAGACTGGTATTGCACAAGCCCCCAGAAACCAACATGCCATAGCCTTCACAAACCAAGCAGGAACTTTGTGCTGGGTACAGAGAATGGGGATGGAGGAGATGGAAGAGAAAGAGCAAGAGATTGGAGGCTGTCTGAGAGCAATGGAACCATGGCAGGGCTTTGGGCAGTGCCTATTCCATCCACGTTACCTCCTGGAAGGATCCTGTGCCTTCTGTGGTGAAGGTGGCCTACAGATAATGAAAGCAGAAGGAAGAGAGTAGCCCAGGAACTACTGTCTTTTAACGGAATGCCTTGTGTACATAGAATAGGGGCACCAAAGTCTCACTCAGTGAGGGGGGAATCTCAGAACATACGATGTTCAGCTGGAGAAGTGCTCCCTTAATACTAGAAACTGGGCTCATCATGCCCTACTCCTGCCCCATGGGATGATCTGGAAAGACCTTGCTGTGTGGAGGGTCTGCCTGCTGTGCCTTGCTGGCTTCTCACAGCATCCTACCTGCAGAGGGTAAGAGGAACTTTCTCCAGTCCTGTTTTAGCCACAGATTAACGCTGCCTCATCTGAAGCGGCTGGCCAGGGTGATCATTTTCTTTTCTTTTTTCTTGGTTTTTTGAGGCAGGGTTTCTCTGTTGTAACTCTGGCTGTCCTGGAATTCAGTCTGTAGACCAGGCTGGCCTCAAACTCACAGAGATCCACCTGCCTCTGCCTTCTGAGTGCTGGGATTAAAGGCGTATGCCACCACTGCCCAGCCAGGGCGATTCTTTTCAAAGTGCAAATATGATCAGGACCAGGCCCGTTTGCATGGCCTCGGGCTCCTGGCACAGATAATGCCTAGTCCTCCTCATGCCCTGCCTCCTTCACTTCTGTGGAAGCTTCAGGCCTCCATGCGTGGCTCACTTGTCCTGGAGCATCTTCTAAGATTCTTTCCCATGCGTTGGGTCCTCAGGTCCCTGTTAATTCTTCACCACAGCGTAAGTAAATATTTCCTTGAGGTTGGAGAGATGGCTTAGTAGTTAGGAGTGTATACTGCTTTTTTTTTTTCCTAGAACCTACATTGGAAGGCTCACAACTACCTGTAACTCCAGCTCCAAGGGTATCCAACACCTTCCTCTGGACCCTGAGGGCACACACACACACACACACATACATGTGATTAAAATAAAATAAAATTTTAAACAAATATCCTTGGGCTAGGCACCTGTCTCCCCTCAGTCTTAAGGATTTAAGATTCATGAAGGCAGATGCCATGTTGCTCACTAGCAGCTGGTAACCTATCCACTAGACAGGAAATGTCTGTCCCAATCAAGGGAAGCCTCTCATGGCTTCAACACCCAAGTTACAGGTGCCTCTAACCCTTAGCACCTCTCTAGCCTTGCCTGGCCCACTTTCTAGTCCCTTCTTCCCATTATCATCGGTATCCACCAATCGCACTTCAGCCCCGCTGAGAGCAAGCCCGTGCTGTTCAGCCTTTGCTTCCAGGGTGTGTCTGCCTGACCCTCCTCTGCATTCTCTCCAGACATGGTGTGCGCTGGCCACTCTTCCCACATCGACTCCAGGTCTATGAGGATCAGGCCGACATCCAATTTGTCTTTATAATGCTTCTCTGTAGAGACTTTGTAAACTCACAAATACAGGAACTTTAAGTGTATAATTTATGTCTCTTATGTATTTTTACTTATCTTTAGGCATACTTTATATAATTTATCTTTTATATATGTATCTTTATATACTTATATATAATTCATATGCTACTTATGGCTTAAACTTTGTAGATTCATCTTTATATAGTTATCTCTAGACACTCATGTACTTACATATGGTTTATATGCTGTATAATCTTTATGTCTTCCTATGTCTCTATAAATTTTACACATGATGAATACTCTGTGTATCTCATTGATGTTTTTAGGTAGTAGAACACTGGAGGTTCGCATCTGAGCTGTTTGTTTCTTATCTAGAGTTCTCTTGTCAAGCAACTGGCATAAGGAGTTTGAGCTAGGCTCGGGAAGGCTTTGTTCCTGATTTCAGCATCACCTTAGGGGAGCTCAAGTACCCAATAGGTAGGTTCAGGTACGTCTCTGTGACAGACGTCTTTGGATCCTATACAGTGTGCTTGCCAAATGTCCCCTTGCTAATGATTGGATTTTTGTTTTGTTTGTCTTTTGAGACAGGGTTTCCCCATGGAGCCTCTTTGCTTCTGTTCCTCAGTGCTGGGATAATAGGCATGTGCCACTGTGCTTGGCTCCTGTTGCTACTGTTGTCGTGACCTTTGTGGTGAGAACTGAGTCCAGGGCTAGAGTTTAACTCCCTGATTTCCTCCTAGACATTTCTCCTGAGCTTTCTTTGCTTTAGGCTGTGCTACCTTCCCTTGGGAACATAGGTGGTGTTTGTTGGTTTGTTTTCTGGGTTTTCTAACTACGCTGTTAAGCATGCCCATTAACTTACTAGGACTCCTCTATCTTGCTTGTTAATATTCTTTTGTTGGTGGTTTGTTTTGTTTTTGAGACTTGGCTGTCTCAGAACTCACTATATAGACCAGGCTGGACTCAAACTCCCAGAGATACATCTGCCTCTGCTTTCTGAATGCTGGGATTAAAGGCGAGGGCCACCATGCTCTTGTCCACGACTATCCTTACCTTTGACAATTAAGCACATTCAGAACAGCTCATCAGTTTGGAAGATCAGGGATTCCAGTAAGCTTTGGACCTGAGACTCCAGCGGGAGCATACTGCCTCCTTACATGGACTTCCCTGGGCCCCGAGAAAACCCATCACTTATCAGAGAAGAAACTACAATTGGCTTCTGAAGTATACTTGTCTAAAAGCAGCTCATCTGCTTGCTTTTTGGAAGCTTGCGTAAGGGAAATCTGGTCACGTCCTCTCGTTTCAGGATGATAAAGAAGGCGAACTAAAGATCTCCACGTCTAGAAGCAGAAAGAGGGAACTGGGTGGTAAGAATATGCCCCGCCGTGCTGAGTGCTAGCCAGACAGTATGGAGCTTACTAAAAGCACCCGATCGAGGGAGGGAACACTGACACCATTTGTAAAGCGGGTGTCTCGTCTTCACCAGAGATAGCGTTATTTGTTTATTTTTTTGTCTTCATCAGAAACAGTTCTATTTTACTGTGGTCCAGTATTTCCCGTGTTAATTTGCTTGACAGTTGCAGCCATCACTCCTTCCTCCTGATAAGAAGTCAAAGTCCGCATCTCTAGTAATGTCAAGATGCTGAATTACTCGTGCCTCCCTGTCCTTTTTGTGTTCTGCTTGCTGGTGTATTCTCTGTCTCTCACTGGAAATGGCACACAGCTTGATGGGGAGAGCAGATTAGATGCTGATATCCTGGCAGGGCAGACTCAGGAAGAGATAGGGACTTAGGAGTGAGAGATTCAGAGGCAGGCAGGACACAAGGCCATGGGAAAGGGGGTGGAGGGTAGAGGGCCAGGCTCTGCCCATTGGTCAGGGGGGTTGACCAATGTAGTCACTGGATCTTCTTCCTTTCTGAGCTTCCCTTCCCCTTGACCTGCTTGTATATGCTTCCCAAAGCTGCCTGTCCCTTCAGCATCAGGACCCACTGGATTCTTCAGGAGAGGTAAAGAGCAGGATCCTTACTTAGGATCCTCTCCATTCCTTACCTTCCTAAGAACCTGGGATGGTAAAGCCACAGCCTAATTGTTGTCTGTAGGAACTATCATCCACTTTGCCTTCATGGGCTTTGTAGCTGGTCAGAACAACAGCCACAGCGGTAAACCCAAGGGTTAAACTTGCCTCTTGGGCGTGTGTTTGTAGCATAGCTCATTTCCTCCTTGCATCGATATGCACTCATGTCCTTGGCACAGGGCTCCTTCCCAGCTTGGCATGCTACCATTTCTTGCCCTTTATATTTAGAACGCAGAGTAAAGATTAGCTAATGCAGTATTTTCAGTCTACGTACTAACTTGGGGAAGTTAAATGCACAATAGAGAAAGTTTAAAAGCTTGGCTGACACAGACACAGTAAGCATGGCCTTTTAGAATTTTAATCTGGCATAGAATTTTTTTTCCTCTCTCCATTCATGTGGGCAGCTATTTTTAGTATTTGGGGATAGTTTTACAGACTAAGTGAGATTCTAGAATTCTTCTTGGTGACTTGAAAGAAATTGTCTTTCCCTATTAATATGTATGTATATATATATATATATATATATATATATATATATATATATATATATATATATATATATGTTTGTACCTTGGATGTGTATGTGTGTGTGTAAAATGACAAGTTGGTAATTATTTAGCTTTAGGCTTTTTTTTTTCTTCTTGTAAATGTAGAAGTATATGTGTTATATTAAATGATAGCTCAAGGCTGTTGCTTTCAGCTTTTATACGCTAAAACCAAAATGCCTGAGGAGTCTTGGCTCCAACCTTTGTAACCACTTCCTGAACCAGTGCTATCCAGTAGGACTTCTGTAGTGAAGTGTTTTGTGTGTAGCCACTGGCCACACATGGCTGCTAAGCTCTTGAAACGTGCCAATGCAACTGAGAAACTGGCTTTTAACCGAGTCTTGGCTAATTGCATTTACATAGTCCCATGTGGCTGGTGGCTACTGTGTTGGACACCACCACAAGCTTTGCCTTGTGCACAACTCAAGCAGCTTATGAAGACCTAGAACTTACATCTAGATAATTCTAGAAACAGGCGAGTGTGTCACTATCCCTTTCCTACCCCCCTCAGGCTCTCAGGTACAGGTCCTGAGCGTCCCTAGGGATGGCGTAGTCCTTCAGTGCTTTTGTCATTAGAGGCTGGCTGAGGATGAAGTCTTCTCATTAAGGCCCTTCATGGCAGGCTTCACCCGTCTCTTACATCCATCTTTATACTTTTCCCCAACACCTTTAACACGCCTTTATTTATAACTTTATTCCCCAATACCCTTAAGCTCCCATACTTGGAAAGAGTCAGTTCCAAGAACAAGGGGCAGGTGGTCTCATTCTACCTTTGCGAACACTGTATCACTGTCTGAAATGCCAGTCCCTTAGTCCCTTCCCCCACCTGGCTCACTCTCACGAGCTCATCTCAGGCCCTGTGGCATCTCTGCTAGGACTTCTTGAGCTCTTCTAGGGCAGATGGAGTCTGGGCTGGAATACATCTCCAAATGAATCCCTGTGGTGGCTATTAGCTCTTGCTTATTTACCCACATTTTCCTGCTACCCAAGAACTTCTCAAAGGGTGGATTGGGGGGCAGTAGTGTCTGCATTGCACAAAGGCTTTCCAGACATGGACTTCCCAAGTCTATCCCTGAACTTCTGAATCTAAATTATTAAAGGTAAGAATCCAGCAATGTACACTTAAAAGTCTCCCAGTTGATTCTGAGGGACATAAAAGTTTGAGAACCATTGACCTTGCCCTTAAGCCCCAGGAAGGTAGGGACGTATGACATCCTCTTGTTACCCTACCACTAGCTAGACACATACAGCCTGGGTCAGAGGAACAGATGCTCAGGAACACATATAGGCAGCAAATCTGTTATTTTTTGAACAGCTTGTGTGGTCTGGATTTTTTTTTTAAATGCTGAATGAAGTCAATGTTAATCTTGTCTCCTGTCTTTCAAAACAACTAACTTTAAAACTGCACCTATGTATTGAGTCAGTGTGGTGACATAAGCCTGTATCCCTAGTTGAGCTTGGAAATAGTAAGTTCTAGGACAGCCTGGGATCCATGGCGAGGCTCTGTCTCAAAGGCAAATGGCACATAGTCCACACAGCAAGTTCCATGCCAGCCAGGGACACATAGTGAGGCTCTGCGTCAAGAAGCAAATAAATAACAAAGTTTTGCGTATATCCACAAACAAATAACTAAGATCATCATGCGGTAGTATATGCATAGTATAAACTGATCATTTACATTTTTGAAGTTTCTATTCTATTATTTTATGAATATGAGTGTTTTGCCCACATGCATGTGTGTGTGTGTGTGTATGTATATATATGTATATATATATATATATATATATATATATATATATATATATATATACACACGCACCACTTCTATACAGTACCCACAAAGACCAGTAGAAGGTGTTGAATCCCCTGGCACAGATGGTTGTGAGCTGCCATGTTTGTGCTGAGAACTGAATTTGGGGTCCTCTAGAAGAGCAGCCAGTGCTCTTTGCTGATCAGCCATCACGCTGGTCCTCATGTAAATAGCTTTAAGTGTATGGCTCATCGGCGTTAAGTATGTTCACACTGTTGTGCAGCTCTCACTGTCATAGCACATTTTTTTTTCTCAAATTTGAAACTCGGAATCCTTTGAGCAGCTTCCCTGTTTCTTCCCTTAGTCTAGACAGTTGCCACTGTCCACCCTGTCTCTGAACTCGACTCTGGGGACGTTCATAGAGGTGGAACCGGCAATATCTGCCCTTTTGTGCCTAGCTTGTCTTCAGGCTTACCTGTGTTGTAGCTGGCTTAGGAAATTCCTTTTTTGTCACAGAATATTATTTTGTTGCTTCACATTAGCTATCGAGTCATCGGATAGACATTTGGTTGTTTCTGTTGTTTGGCTACCCTGGACAACGCTGCTCAGAATGTGGATATATGATTAGTTGCTTCTAATCGCTATTTTCAGGCTTGTGGGGAAATGCCTCCAAGTGGGGCTGCTAGATGATTCTATGCTTGTTTCCCCCCAGGAACTGTCATCTGTCTTCCATACAACATGGTGATGCTGTTTCCCATCCCCAGTGAGCAAGGGCTCAACTTTCCCACAGCCCTCACCAGCTCATATTTTCCATTTTTAACAACTAAATGCTTGGAAGAGAAAGCTTAATTCCAGAATAATGGTCAGAGGAAGATAAAGGTCTCCAAATCCTCTTAAAAAACATTTCTCTCTTCAGGGAAGATCTGTGTGTAGTACACCATTATATTGAAAGAAACAACACCGAGAGTATTTGTTCTAGTTGATTTCATCTGGTTCTAACACAATTGAAGACGTTTATAAAACATATGTAAAAGTGTGAATGTTCAGATCTCGCCACTCGTCCTGAAATAACTTGTGGAAGTGGAGCTCCATCTCTAGAGAGTTATTTTTGGATGATGATCCCATTTTTAGAACACAGGCCATGGAAAGAGCTAGAGCAGACATGTATGTTCAGGAAGCTTCCGTCTTCTCCGTCAGTCTCATAACCTCTGACTTTGATGGAGTCTGAGGTGCTAATTATTTCTAGATAAAGAGCTGTGCTCTCTGTCAACATCTGGCTTCAATATTTAAACTGAAAAAAAAAAAAGGAAAGAAAGAAAAAAGAAAAAACTATTTGAGGCTTTGGAGCCTCAAAATCTGTTACTCATTTTGTTCTGGAAGAACATTACATCATCAGGGAATACTTACGAGTTTGGAAGTTTAAGTCACAGAGAAAGGATATTCTGTGTCATATGGAAAACTGAAATAAGGGCTGGGGAGGAGCATGTTTCCCTGTCTTTGGTGTGTGGCCATGGGTACTGTTGTTTGATATGAGCAGCTCTGACTTGTGCTAACTTTAGGTCAGTGGGCATAAGTCGCCTTCTCCTCACTCCTGCTGCTTTTCCTGGACACCCTACCTCTTCAGTGCACTGTGCTCTTTTAGTGAGGAACTATACAGTCCCTACAGACTTGTCAGATTGTGGAATGTATAGCATCACTGGCAAAACCCACCATCAACCATGGGCTTTAGTTAATAAGTGACCTATCAGATATAGTAATTATAGTAACTCAGGTTCTCATTGATAGGGAACACTAATGGAGGTGCGACAGGCCTATAGGGTGTGGTGGTTACTTTTATACCAACTTGACCCAAGTTAGTGATTGAGGAGGGAGGGCCTAGCACATTGTGGGTGGTGCCACCTCTGAGCTGGTGGTCCTGGGTTCTACAGAGAAACAGGCTGAGAAAGTCATGAGAGCAAGCCAGTGAGCAGCACTCCTCCATGGCCTCTGCATCAGCTCCTGCTTACAGGTTCCTGTCCTGTTTGAGTTCCTGTCCTTACATCATTCAGGGATGGACTACAGTGTGGAAGTATGAGTCAAATAAACCCCTTCCTCCCCAGCTTGTTTTTGGCTGTGGTGTTTCATCACAGCAATAGGAACCCTAACTAAGGCACGGGGGCCTCCTCTGTACTTCTTCCTTAAGTTTTCTGTAAACTTGAGACTATTGAAAAATGAACACAAAAACAAAACCTTTATTGATTTTTAAAGGATATAAAAAGAAAGAAAATAGGGGAAAGAGGGAGAGAAGGAAGGGAGGAAGGAAGGAAGAAAGAGAGGGAGGGGTGGGTGGGAGCCTCCTAGGATTGATAACTGGGTGCCAGAGGGGCCTCGAGCATCTTTGGAGACATGTAGGAACAGAACCCCCCCTGCTCCCCAGGCCAGGCTCAGGAAAGCCAGGGCCAGGCTCCACAGTCTACTGAACTTGTTAGAACCATGCTCAGGTCAAGAACTCCCATGGACTACGAGAACTGGAGCACAGCTCGGAGTGTGTCCTGGTTCACGAGGTCATGCTGGACTTCTACCGTTCCTTCTGTTACTTCAGGGATACCCCTCTCTCTCCACCCCTCCTTCTCTTCCCACTCTCAATCCCTCCCTCTCCATCTGTCTTTCCCTCCCTTCCTCTCAGTCCTCCTCTTGTCAGGTTCTCTCTCTGTGGACCCGGTGGCCTTAAACTGTCAGGTGTGCTGTCCTGCCTGGTTCCTAGTCCTTGTTTCCTCTTGATTTGAGAAATGCTCTTTGGAATATTGCCTGTGACACAGTAGAGACGACACCATTCCTGTGATTCCTTGTACTTTCAGCACGGTGTTCAGCGATGGTGCTCCTAGGGTGTCATTTCAGTCAGACAGAGCGGCCCTTTTAACTGCTTTCTCTAGAACACATTCTGATCCAAGTACAGACTCAGAGAGTGCGAATTATCTCTACTTCTGCGGGACATATGTTGCTTTTCTAGAAACAGCGTTTTGGGCCTTCCAAATTTGGATTTTACCACAGAATATCTCGGTGAACAAACAGGAGAGCATCACGCAGCTGCATTTTCTCGTTACGTGTTGCACAATGAGCTGTTTGGGAGTAAAGTCCAGATGGCTATTCCTCTGGGCCGCTTTTGTGGAAGTCTCTGGCTTTCCATCAATGGAAACCAGTGTTCGGTTTAGGGAAGTCCAAAGGGAAGGTGAAGGTGGTGATAGACTGCTCAGGGGAGGGGTCACCTCAGACTTCCCTGGAGCTGGCAGGCCCTGTTGCTAGGCAGGGACCAAGGATCAGGAGTTCTCCCCTCCACCTATCCTCCAAAGATGTGTTTTCCATCTCTTGGGTAACAAAACAGTTGAGGAGGAAGATATTTAAAGAGGAACGATTTATGTTCGCTCACTTGACTCCATCAATTGTGGCTTGAGACAAGGCCACATATCATGGTGAAGAGTGTGCAGCAGAACAGAGCAGGTCATCTAAGGACACTTGACGTCATGGTGGATGGAGGAAGGAAGGGGGGAGGGAGAAGAAATGGAGGGAAGGAGAGGGAGAGAGAGAGGGAGAGCAGATGAGAGGAAGAGACAAAAGGGAGGAGGGAAGATGGGGGAAGAACAAAGAAGCAACCCACCACCTCCCAAAGATGCCATCATGCGATGGACTCACTGGAGCCCTCGTCAGCCTGCCATTTCCCAAATGCCCACCAGCTTTTCCCACATGCCTTTGCGGGGATGTTTTAGATCCAAACCATAACCAATCGTCACTGAGACAGAAGCCACCCAGACCTCTCCTCTGTCACTGAATTATTCCAGAATGATTGTGCTTATGAAATGTTATCCCAAAAGACTTGCTTAATTAGGATATTGTTATTACTGAATTCATCTGGGCTTTCTTCTACTTACGTTTCTGGGGCTTCTTAAAACTGCTCTGGGACCACGTGTGGTAGTATCTTTAATTCCTGCACTTGGGGAGTAAAGGCAGGAGGGTCACAACTTTGAAGCCAGCATCTACACAGGGAGACCCTATCTCATAAAAAATAAATAAAAAATTTTTTTTTAAAAAAGGTCACCGAGGTGGGCTGGGGCGGGGTAAATGCTAGCTGCTTCCCTGTGAGTTTTATGTATGGGAGACGTTAAGGAAAATCTCATATCGCAGCATTGGCCTCTTTCTTATTGATGTTAAGGAGTTTGGGATGTTTGCCCCTCTCTGGTGCCTTTGAACTTGGGTGCTAGCTACGAAGTGAGAGACTTCCTGGAAGCTCTCTTCCATGTTGGGAGGAGTGGAGAATGAGAGAATGGGAGCCAAAGGCCTTGAGCTGTGGGCTGTTTGTGAAGGGCAAGGCCAGGAGTGAGTTACCAGCGGGGCAGGCACTATTCTGAGTCATCCATGTGACTTTTTCCCTGCCTGGATCCTTTTATGACCACTTGATGTGAGTTGCCAAATACCCGTCAGGAATTAAAGGTTCACTGGGTGATCTTTTTGCTGTATTCCCTGAATGTGAGTATTTACTTAGCTGCTGTTATGGCATATCCTATCATAGAACGTCCACCAACTTTTGATAGAAGGGCTTCCTGGGGAAGGGCCCTGGTTAGTAAATTCACAGTAATATTACTTCAGTCCCAACTAACTTGAGTCCCTAAAGGAAAGCTAGACTTGAATCATATGGAAGCATAGCTAAGGACTTCTGGACAGAGAAGGGAGGGAAGCAGACTATGTCAGGATGTATAGATTTATTTAAAAAGTATTTCTGAAATGGCACAGTGGTGCATGCCTCTAATCTGAGCACTCTGGAGGCTGGGGTGGGATAACTGAGTGTCCCAAGCTGGCCAGAGAATGCATAACAAGACCGTGTCTTGAACAAACAGAACAAAAACAAAGCAAAACTAATGATGTCTACAGACATATACTTTCTTCCTATAAGTATTTCTTCAAACAGTGACATCTAGTGATTTCCAAAAGTCAACTAGGAAAAAGAAAAGTATAGAAGAGTTTATGGTGTTTTTATGCTTATGTTTTATGTTTATCATGAGTATGCTCTGTATTTGTGAAGGAGACATAAGAAAAAGTCTACATCTCTATTGACTAAAAAAAAAAAAAAAAAACACACAGGAAGAATGAACAGAGCAGCAGAGTGGAGAGAGCCAGAAGGTGGAAGGGGAGGGCCACTTCTCTAGGTTTATCTCCTTGCACGCTTTTGACTTTGAGGAAGGGGAGGCCCTACTGATAAAAGCAAACAGAAATAAATGAGCCTATTTGTAAGTCAGTGGCACTGTTCTGGGGAAGTGGCGGAACCCCTGGGACAAAGGTCTCAGCTGACTGCTGTAGGCAGCTAGGGACTGGCCTTGGTGTTACAGCCTGGTCCCACTTGGGCCCAAGTTCTGATTCCTGATCCACCAAGATGTGACAAGCTACATCGAGCTCCTACTGCCGTGCGTCCGTAGTCACTCCAGCCGCCGTGGATGCCTTGCCATGATGGACTGAACCATGAGCCTGAGAAAGCCAGTCCTCCTCTGATTTGTTTCGGCTGGGTGTTGTTCAGTTAGGTTTCTATTGCTGTGATGAATGCCATGATCAAAAGCAAATAGAGAGTTTATATTATCTTCAGCCTAGGGTCCATTGTGAAGGAAAATCAGGGTAGAAACTCAAGCAGGAGCCTGGAGGCAGGATCTGAGGCAGAGGCCACAGAGGAGTACTGCCTACTGGCTTGTTCCTCATGGCTTCCTCACACATGGCTACATCCTACCATCTACCCAGGGAGTAGCACCACCCACAGTGGTGTAATATGTATGTGTATATACACATATTACATGTGCATAAGAGTATAGAACAAATCGGAAAATATTTACAGCAGGTGAACCTGGGAGAATGATCTTTTTTTTCCCCCCTCAAGACTTCAAATGTGGAAATGGTCTGTTTATGTGGTTGTTACTATTCTCTTACCTTTGTGAGAACTTGTGGCTATTTGTGGTTGTCACCCACACATTAACTCGGGATACCCTGTGTTGACTAAGGTACTCTAGAAGGCACCTTTTCTTTTGCAGATAGCCCTTGAAAATTACCCATGTGTCTCTCCTGCCCTTTAGTGTGTGTGTGTGTGTTCTCTAGTAGGGGACAAGTAAGCCACCAAGTATGGGGACCAACAACACCAATTTGGGGGTAAAACAGAGTTCTATTACAATTCTAGCTGCTACATATTGGTTGTATGACAGCAAGAATTTGTTTTAACCTCCTAGAAGCCTGTTTCTTTGTCTTCAGATTGGGACTAGTAATGATGTTTGCTTGGGCTTTCTAAATTTAGATCCCATCAGGGCTGGGGTGAATTCAGGCTGGCTGGCTGGCTGAAGATTGAGACAACTGGAGAAGTTCATGGTTCCTCCAAGTTCAGCCCTGCCTTAGCTACCAGGGATGGCTGCCAGGAGTGAGTGTTGCCTAAGTTCCCAATCTAAGAACATTTTGTTGTCTGGATTCTTGTTTTCAAAAATGAGCAGATTATCTTTAGGACTGGTGGTATTATATTAGGATGGCTATATTTCTATGTATTTCATATAATTTCCAAAACACAAATAACACATCCATATAGATTTCAAAGAAATTTTAACATTACTTATTTTAATAGGTTTTTAAAATTGCATGGATTACGTGCATGTTTTTGTGTGTAGTTTGTGTGTGTGGTACTAAGAGGACGATTTGAGGGAGTCGGTTCTCTCCTTTCATAATGTGAGTCTTGGGATCGAACTTAGGTCACCAGACTTGGCAGTAAGTACTTTTATACATCAAGCCATCTTGCCCCACCCTCATTACTTTAAAAAATATTTTATGCATATGGGTGTTTTTCTTGCATGCATGTCTGTGCACCACATCTGTGTATGTTCAGAAGAGGGCCTCAGATGTCCTGGAAATGGAGTTACAGACAGTTGTGAGCCACCCACCACATGAGTGCTGGGAATCCAACCCAGGTCCTCTAGAAGAGCAGCCAGCTCTTAACCTTGGAGCCAGCTGTCCAGCTGTCCAGCCTCAGCACCCCACTGTCATGCCACGTTGAAAGTAAGCTTTTTCTTCTTTGACAATGCCATACATGTCTATAATGTCACATTTACCCACACCTGCCCCACTCTCTCCAACAGAATTTTTAAATAGAGTAAGATAAAGTTTTGGTGAGATTGCAATATGCAGCTGCAGGAGGGTGATCTCTCTCTCGCTCACTCTCTCTCACGTGTGTGTGTGTGTGTGTGTGTGTGTGTGTGTATGCATGTATGCATGCTTGTGCAAGGTCAATGGTGTTGCTGAGACTGTATGATGCAGAGACACCATCTGTGCACTTGTGTTTCCCAGGGAGCTGTCTGTCCCTGGAAGTGCTCTCTGTCCCACCGTAGCTGGAGATGGGTAGGACTGAAACTGCACTGCTCTGACCCTCCTGGGAGTCTGCAGGATTCTCTAAGGTCTGAAGTGGCTAGACACTGTCTGCCTCTGCCCTCTCTCTAAAGAACTGGGAGTTAAGCCTCTCCTTGGGAGCCGGCCCGTGTGAACAGGTGGGGCAAACACCTGACCGGGGGTGTGTGTGGCCTGAGAGCAGCAGATAGTGAATTAATCAGTCATTAAACACGCAGATAATCAAGAACAAACTTAATAAGTCATGTATGCAGTGTTGCCCAATCATGAGTATGATACCCAAGACTTTCTTTTTTTCTCAGCCGGATAAAAAACTGGACAGTCCAGTTTCTTAATAAAAGTCTTTACTCCCCAAACGTCAGTGTGGTTATATAACGTTTGAATCTTACCCTGTAAATGTGATGCTGACCTAAAAGCATTCCGTAAAGCAGTCCCAGCGGTGTGCTATGTGAATATATAATCACATTCAGCTCTGGGTTCTCCAATTTACAATTACACATTGTTGATAAACAACCAGGGACTATTTTTGTCTGGCTGGTGTTGTGTGTCTCGTGCTGGCAAGGTTCATACAGTATATGGTGGCAGAGGTGTCAGATGCAGAGCCAGTTTCTAGTTCTGAAAAATAACACTTTATCTTTCTAAAAGAAACAAAAGTAAAAAAACATGTGAGTTTATTATGCAAAGATTCTGACTGTAAGATGCATTGCTGGTGTTACATTTTAAGTTCTTGAGTCTAGTTTTGTTACACATTGCAGAGGTCTAAAGATGGTAGTAATTGATCCTCTGAAGGTGGCTTTATCCCAAGCAGCTGCTCGACTGAAATATTTAATGTCTCTGTCACTACTAGGGTGACACTTTCCTGCAGTCTGAGCATGCAGGTTACCAGCGAGGCATTCCCTTTGCTATTAATGATTCAACAAGTAAAGGGCCATTTGAGCCCAGTGTGGGCTGTAGTAACTTCGTAGCCATTCTGAAGTGTCAACTGGCAATGGGTTTGTTTCTCCTGGTGTCAAATCCCCCCAAGTAAGAGCAGCAGGAGCTGATATTTACTGTGCCTTCCTTTGACTCAAGCTTTATCTCATGAGCTTCACATGCATCCATCACCCACCTCATTTCATCCTCTCAACAGCAAGAGGCGGGCAAATTATGCTAGGTGTGATGGCTAGCACGTGTAATTCTGGTGCTCAGGAAGCAGAGGCAGAGACATCCAGGGTCACAGGCCAGCCTGGGCTGTGTAGTGAGCGTGTGGGGCCGGGGGTGGGGGTGGGGCAGAGAGGACAGAGATGGAGATAGAGACAGAGACAGGCAGACACACAGAATCAGAGAGACAGAGACAGACACACAGACAGAGAAACACCGAGACAGACTCACAGAGAGAGGGAGAGAGGGAGGGAGGGGAGGAGGGAGGGAGAGAGAATGATTTGCTCATTTTGGAGATGGGAAGTGGAGGATAGCAATGTTAATTCTCCTGGAACCACACAGCTTTCTTGGGCTGTGTTTTGTTGTTGTTTTGATTTGGGTTTGGGTTTGGGTTTTTTGTTTGTTTGTTTTTGTTTTGCTCAGGAGCTAAAATACTGATCCTGGAAAATGAAAGAGCCTGGATTTGGTTCCAGATTCAGCCTCAGAACAACCCTGTGTGACTTTGAGAGGTTCATAGAGCCCCTTCTCAGCTTCAGTCTGCTTGAGTTTAAATTAGGGTGATTGTGGTCACTTAAATCTCACATTTTGGGGGTGGGGGTTTAATGTGATAAAAGTGGGAAAAGTATGTGAGATAAGTGAATCTTCAACAGAAAATTAACCATGTACAAAACCGAGGCGACATGGAGCGTTCCAGCTGGTCCAAAGAACAAACGTGCTTCCTGGGACCTGTGTGGCAGGAATAGCCCTGGTTTGCAAACACTGCTGTTTCCTGTGACATTTACACTTTGTGAAACAGTCAGATGTGACTTTTTAAAAAAGAGAGCTAGCTACCTTTTCGCTCCTATAGGCTATTACTTAATACCTGAGTTCTCAGGGTAGGTCTATGGCTACACAAAATATGTGGCACTTTCTAAGCTTGTGTCATGGATAATACACATGTCCTGTGTACGGTGACCTAATGGAGACAGGTACAGCTGTGCTGAGAATGGTGTGTTTCATTGCCTAACTGAAGAAAGACTTCAGACATGAAGAAACTTCAAAATAGCAATATCTGCGCCCCCCCCCCTTTATTCATGGCCATGGCCAGTGCTGTTCCTCTATATTGTACCTCTACCCACTTTCTCCCTTTCCCCAAAGCAAACTCAAGCCACTGTCTCTTTCTGTTTAATCTGGTTTCGAAATCTAGTATGTTTCCCTTTTTCATACGTTGATGCAACCATGAAGTGTTGCTTGCTAAGCAGACTTTGAGGAAAGCAAAGATCCAACTTCAGTAATTAGGTCACTAGCTGTGGATTTACTCTTGATGGTGCAAGAGTGATCATGTTTTGTCTGTTTGAACTGGGATCTTCTGAGTGCTTTACTCTTTTGTAGTCTGGAAGTTGATTGATATCAGACAGGTGTAGGGAGCGTTAGATGGCCATGGTTCTCAGGAAGCCCACTGAGTGGGCTCACAGCATGATGGCAGGGTTTCCATTGAGATCCCAAGACCTAGCTGTTTGGTTTTCTCTGCGTACTAAGCTCCAAGAACAGGGATACAGCATTGAGTTCTGAACTCAAATGTCTATTTGCTAGGTCTTTATTAATGCCTCCTGAAAGGATTTTTATGGCCAGACAGTGTCTTGGCAATTGGGAGCCAAAGGCATACCACAAAGTCATACCACAAAAAAGAATCTCATGCAATAAATCTCACTTCTCACTCACAGTGCTGGGTCTGTCTGTGGAGAAGAGCAAATATTGGAGGATAAGAACAAAACTCAAACATTATGAATGATTTACAGTTTACTTCGGAGTTTAAAAAAACATATTCTCCCTACACCTTTGAGTAGAGGTCGGGCACTGCTAAGTCAGAGCCAAGCCCTCATCACTCCGTATAATTGCTCCTCAAAAGAAGCACACAGAAACATAAAAGGGAAGCAGATTTTGATTGAAAGGAAGAAATGTCACAGTAGAAAAAAAGTTCTAGAATAAACTTGCATTTTCTCCTCTGTGACCATGTTTTTTAAGAGGTGGGAATAGAAAACAGATTCAATTGGCACATCTTTGAGATCATCAAATATTTGAAAGCCATTTTAACAAATATTGGCTGGTTTTATGGGTACACATTTTACCTGAAAATGCAACTCAGAATGCGTGCCTGTGCAAGCCCTACATTTGTAGTCCGGATTTGAGTAACCAGTCACTATTTGCACTAAATAATACCTTTTCTGTTTTTTCCTCTGCTAGTTGGAATTAAGTAATTTATAAAGCTTCAAATTGAAAGCCACACACTGGAGCTGTGTGTCTGTTTTGGGAGGGCCTCTAAAAGGTAGGCCATCGAGTGGCTTCAACAATAAAAGCTTAGTGTCTCCGTTCTCAAGGCCAGGGGTTGGTACACCCCTGATGGTTCCATTGGCTTGTGGTAGTATCTTTCCGATCTTCACAAGCATACTTTGTGCCTGTCTGTCTCAGTTCTGCCATACTGGCTCACACCCCACTGTAATGACCTCGTCTTACCTAGTTACATCTCTAGCAACTCAATTTTTCATTTTTCCTTGTGTTAGTTTTTGTGACAGAGTCTCTCGCACTTAGGCTGTGGACTCCAGTGTACATTAAAGGATAAGTTTGCTTTAACAACTTGCTAATTTGGAGAATCTTATGCATTGTTGAAGCTAAGCTGCAATGGTAGCAGAAAAATCTTCCAGAGCGTAGTGGAAAGAATTCTCCAGGCAGGTGTCCGTGTGCCTATGAAACATCTGATACTCCTTGATATTCCTCCCCTCTCCTCAGTTCTGAGCCAGTAAACCCTGGAGAGGAGAGATGGGGAAGTGTTAGGATCTCTGTGAAGCATTTCTACATCTAACATAGATACAACTGTGTCTCTGGTCGTTTGTCTTCACAGATATAAAGTGGATTAATTATATTTTATTTAGCTTACTCCAAAGTGGTATCATTAGGTACAATTAAGACAGCAAATGTAGTGGTTAAAATCATAGGCTCTGGCAAGGAATGCATACCAAGGTCAACTATATGTCCTTGAACAAAGACCTGGCTCTCTTGCTAGTTTCTTATCTATGAAATGAGGGCACTAATTTGTTCCATTCCAAAAGAAATAAGATAATTCGTGTCAAACACAGCATGGAGCCTGACGCATAGACTTTGTAGACAGGCCTGTGAAAATACTCAACACCTCTATCAGAGGAGAATATGAAGAGTTCCAGAAGCCCTCTCTGTAGTTGAGGGGTGCTGCAGGGGCTTCTGGGAGTGGGGGCATCACCAAGAAGGACACAGAGGCATATTCATACATGCAAGCTCTGCCAGACTTCATTATAGGGAACCACCTGTCTTGGCAAATGCCATCCTGGACAGTGGAACCCTGAGCATCCCAGCTCAGGTGTTTTTATTGATATAGAACGCCTCAGGTGGTCTACTGATAGCACGTGCAGACCATAAGCAATCAAACATCCCCCCACACACATAAAGCCAGCACCTGCAGACATCACAAAACGCCAAGATCTAAATAGCCCCCTCACCCAACAGTTCATGAAACAGTTATTTTATACATAACTAAAAATAAACTTCTACACCTCTCTCAGAAGCAATAACCAGAACTCTTCAGTCTATCAGATGCACGGGAGATACTTAGAGGCATTCCTGTTAATTGCTCAAAATCTGAAACCCCAGATAGAATTGGTAGGGAATTCTGCAGCTCTTTCTAAGGGGCAAAGCACTGGCCCTGCATTTGCACCATAACCAAGTGCAGAAGTAAAGGTGTGAATTCTGCTGTCATAGATGCACTTGTAATCTAAGCCGAGTCAAGGACAGCAGGTGATGTGGTGATGCCTATCTAATGTGGCCCTCATCCCTAAGATTTCTGGGATCTAGAATTTTTGAAGGGAACTTTTCGATGAAGAGAGAAATGAGGTTCACAGACAGAGCCTCACGGACAGTTCTCAGGCCTCAAGTAGGTACATGATGGTGCTTGCTGTGTGATAATCAGCGGTCATTTAAAGTCTGAGCTACGTGTTTCTGTATTTTCCATTGAAGCCACAGTTTTGGATGTTAGTCACTAAAAAAAATTGGGTGGGATTACTAAGAAAAAAATGGAAACTCTGTGTGTGTGTGTGTGTGTGTGTGTGTGTGTGTGTGTGTGTGTGTGAGAGAGAGAGAGAGAGAGAGAGAGGGAGAGAGAGAGAGAGAGAGAGAGAGGGGAAGACAGACAGACAGAGCAGTGAACAACCCCAGGTGTTGTCCCTCAGGTACCATCTACCTTGTAAAAATAATCTTATTACATCTACCTATTTACCTATCTATCTATCTATCTATCTATCTATCTATCTATCTATCTATCTATGCATGTGTAGAGGGTATACGAGTACCATGGTGTATGTGGAGGTTAGAGGTCAATTTTTAGGAGTCTCTCCTTCTACCATGTGGGTCCTGGGGTTGGAACTCAGACTCTCAGGCTTGAAGGCTACCACCTTTACCCACTGAGCCATCATTTTCCCCTCCCAAACTCTGTGACACAGATTCTCACCAAGTCCACTAGGCTGGCTGACCAATGAGCCTCAGAGATCTGCCTGTCTCTGTCTCACCAGTGCTATCAACTCTTAAAGTCATCTTTGTCACAGGACCTGTTAGACACTCAAGGTCAGTGGTTCTTAGTGAACAACAGCATAGTCATTGAGAGGAGGTCAGTGATTTGGGATCTCCACTGTTGTGTGAACTAGCAAGTTCTCAGGGAGAAAGAGCTGGTACAGAAAGAATTTCCTGGAGTTTGTGGTATGTGGAAGGAGACTCTCATGCTCACTGATGTGCCAGGAAGGTCCCATACAGAGTACAAGTTTGTGTTTCTTTCTCCCTCCCTGACCTGCAAGCCAGCCATGCCTGAGCACAGAGGCCACCTCTGGATGATGCTTAACCTCTTCTACTACTGTTTCCAATTCAGTAGCTGTCTGCAAAGAGGATGGTGCTAAGAGTTTGGATGAGCATAATCCTAACCCCCTGAGAGAACTTTTCTCTTGTCTAGACACCAGCACTGTGACAGTCTATGAGGGTTTGGGGGACAGACAGACCTGGTTAAGATCTCACTATGTGACCCTAGAGAAGTCACCTAGTTTCTCTCCCGACCTGTATTATTCAAAAGATACAGTCTTAAGACAGTTTTGGGCTCTACCTTTTCCCCATTTAATACCAGAAAGCATTTCCTGTATTTTTGACTGTCATAATTTTTAATGACTATATTAAAATAATGAAAGTCTCTAGAACCTATCCTTTTCCCAAGGAACTATTGGTAACTGAGAGAAAGGGAGACATTTTCTTCAGTGGTGTGGCCACTGGTCAGTTGCTCCAGTAAATAATCGGTCACCCATGCACATGTAAGCAACTCTAATTAAACTGAGTCACACACTTAAAAGATGTGAAAAGAGAAGAGGTCTGGCTGGGAAGAGGAAGGGGACAGGAGAAGGGTAGCAGGAGGTCAAAATGATCAAATTATGCTATATACATACATGGAAAATGTCATAATGAAACTCATTATTATGTATAATCACTATATGCTAATAAAAAAGAAAAATGCTGGGAGCTGGAGAGATGCCTTAGCAGTTAAGTGTGCGCTGCTCTTGCAGAAGACCTGAGTTTGGTTCTTAGCACCCATAATGGGCAGCTCACGGTTGCCCGTATCTCCAGCTCCAGAGGGATCCAATGCCTCTAACTTCCACGGGCATCAGTACACCTACCCTATCCAACTTTAAAGTGGCTTCTGTTCCAGTACATGAGTTGAGTTGTTTTGTTGGACTGTTAGAAAAGTCTCTGGATGATGACATTCTTTCCTCAAATATATCATTAGTATTCCCGATAAAATAATATTGCATTGTTTTAAATGAGGGATGCATAGATTTCCATGTGAATGGCACAGTATGGATGTGTATGTATGTGTGTGTGTGTGTGTGTGTGTGTGTGAGAGAGAGAGAGAGAGAGAGGGGAGAGAGAGAAAGAATTCATCTTTACCCGAGCCAGCACTAGACACCATTGTTAAATATTCAGCATAAAACGATGTCTTCTGTGTTTGTCAGCTCGCTTTCCTGTCGTTACCAGCGAGAATACTCTTTTCCTTGTCTGTTTGTTATTCCTGTTTACATACCACGTCTGCCCTTTTATTGAAACAAGCTGTTCCTGTTGAAGCTGGACCGGGAGTGTAAGCGCTCTCTATACAGATGGAAAGTGTTACAGCTTATGCTCTGGAAATCCATGCCAGCGATTACATCTTCCTATTGCACTCACAGCTCAGTGACTTCCAAAATAAGAGTTTAGCGGACTCCACAGCCTCAGTTTCCCCTGGAGGTTTTTCTTCCCTGTAACTGCCAATTACAACCCCCTTGGACTTTCTATTTTTGAAGATGAATATAATTTTAGAGCCTAATTTCAGTAGCAATAGTAATGCATTAAAAAAAAAAGGAAAGAAGAAAAATAAATCCTTCTGCCTAGCCAGAAGGAGAAAGTAAAAAATGCAAAAGTAACAATGCTTTCCTCCTGATAACATTTATCATTTTTTATAAAAGTACATCACGGATTGAGACTGAGTCTCCAAAATAAACATTTGGGGTAATTTTAACACCATTGCCTTCTGGGAAGAAGGTCCAGTCTTTTGTGTACTTTTTCCTCCTTCATTTTCTAGACAAAGGAATGAAGGCTCCACCCTGTCTTGATTTTAAACACATTTTTCTAGCTGCCACCGCCCTAATCTGGGCCTTGTTGCCTTTTGTTATAGAGTCCCACACTGAACCCTGCCGTCTTGCACAGGTAATTAGTAATAATTATTAACAGGGAGATTGCTTTCCAGGTGAAAAATCTGGGGCCAGGAGCTGTTCAGTGTCCTGTGGCTAGAACACTCTCCCTGTCTGGCTCCTGCCCTCCCTCTGCCCCTGCAGATGGGCGCTAGGAGGACTGCATTCCTGCCCTTGGCAGCGCTGCACGCAGTCCCTGGAGCGAAGCCTTTCCAAGGCCACACGGGCTGTGGGAGGGGACTGCAGCCACCTCTCAACCCCCTCTAGCTCTCGCCCAAGGAGGGAGTGTCGCTGCCCTTTCCACTGTGCTCTCCTGCCTCTGCCTTTGTGTTCAGGTTCTTCCTCATTCCTAAAAATCCCCCTCCCTCCCTTCCTCCCTCCCCTCCCTCAGCACTCTGTGACTCCCACATCGTCCAGCCCCACAGCACTGAGGAAGTAGCAGTCCCCATGTAGATGGGAAAGCACTGTCAGTCTTGTATCGGTCACTGACCCAGGCCCCGCCTGCCTGTAGGTTGGAAAGTTTGCTGCATTTTGTTAAGTCCTTCATTTCCTTTGCCTAGGCCTTTCTTGTGCCCCATGATGCTTTACGTAGGTCTATAGTTTGACTCTTGAATGTCTTGCAAAGGGAAGGCTTGGTCCCCAGCCCGGAGCAATATTGGGAGTCGGTTGAAGCTTTAGGAGGTGGAATCCTGCAGAAGGAAGTTAGGTCGTTGTGAGCACATCCTGAAAGGGATATTGAGACTCCACTCTCTTCCTGTCTGTCCCTTTCACTTCCTGGCTGACATGAAGTAAATGAACCTCCTCTGCCACGTACTGCTTACTACAGTGTTCTGTCTCACCACGGGCCTGAAAGAAACAAGCCAACCACTGTGGACTGAAACCTCCAAACTGAAACAAACCTTTCTTCTTTCTAAGTTGATTATCTCAGGCATTTTGTCACAGTAACAGACAGCTGCCTCACAGTTGGGGCGTGGAGTTGTTGAGTGGTCAAGAAGCTCCAGTACTTATTGAATTGCAGTTACTCCACTATCTGTCCACCGCATCACATGTTATAGCCCAGGTCTGCGGGGAGAGGACTGAAGTCCAAAATGACCTTACCACCTTACCAGGAGCTCAGTAACCTTTGGCAAGTTACTTGGCACTGCACTGATCTTATTGGTAGAGTGATAACACTGATGCCTAGCAACATGTCTGATTATATTTCCACCACAGCTGTAGGAGTCAATGTGTGGGCCGGCACTGAATTGTCAGGGGATACCCAAGGCATCAGTATAAGGATATGGAGGGGAACCCACGATAGAGCCGGGCCAAGAATCTTCCCACTTTACCCGGGGATGAGGACAACCTGTTTTCTTGGAAAGGCCTGAGCATGCAGGATATCCACACCCCTTTTTCCATGCCTGTGACTCAGGGTGACAGTAGGAAATGGAATCAGCAGGGGTGGGCTACTGAGCAATGAGATGGAGCTTTAGCACAGAGAGGCCTTCTGTCGGGAGTGAGGATCTTGGCTGACTTGTCCCCACAGTGGCGATGCAATAGGCCTTTTGTTGTGTGTTAGCTGTCTCAGCTTCGAGGACCTTAGGTTTTGATTTGGAGAGAAAAGAAATGCAATCCTGGGTGTACTAGGCGCTGTAGTCAGATTGTTTCCCTAAGAGTGTAAAGTCAAATTTTAGTCTCTACCTTTGATCAATTTTATTACTATTGCCTCATGTGATTCCTTATCTAATTACAGCCCTCAACAGACTTGTCAGATTCTACTTTCAAGAATACTAGGCATGCACCAAACAGGGTA
Organism: Cricetomys ansorgei; assembly: GCA_026225945.1. Taxonomy (NCBI): domain Eukaryota; kingdom Metazoa; phylum Chordata; class Mammalia; order Rodentia; family Nesomyidae; genus Cricetomys; species Cricetomys ansorgei. The sequence continues at coordinate 12,945,825 of JAMJFZ010000236.1, forward strand.
TAACATGTGTCAGGACTAGCCAGGATAACGAGAGATTTCTACTTCCTTTTAGATAAAGGCTCACGATACTTAGTTTTATTATTTATTTATTTATTTATTTATCCATTCCTTTGGTTTTTCAAGACAGGTTTTCTCTGTGTAGCACTGGTTATCCTGGAACTCACTCTGAAGACCAGGCTATCCCCAATCTCAGGATTTGCTAGCCTCTGCCTCCCAAGTGCTGGGATTAAAGGCATTCACCACCATGCCCAGCTGATTCTTAGTTTTACAGGCCAACTTTCCACAGCCTAGAATCACATGAGAAGAGAGGTTCGGTTGAGGAATTGTCCAGTTCAAGTTGGCCTGTCGGCGTGTCCGTGTGGGTTGCCTTGATCGTTACTTGATCTGGTGATAACCTTTCCCTGTGAAGGTGGTCTTGAACTATATAAGACAGGAGAAAGCTAAATGAAATCAAGTGATCAAGGAGACAGGCATTAATTCTCTCTGCTCTGCACGTGGATGTGATGCTTTCAGTTCCTGCCTTGACTTCCCTGAAATAATGGATTGTGACCTGGAATTGTGAGCCAGATGAATCTCTTTTTCCTCCGAAGCTGCATTTGGTCAGGGTGTTTTATCACAGTGACAGAAGTGAAACTAATTTGGGGCTCTTCTTGGGAAAACCTTGGAAATAATGTTGACTAATTAGGCACCCTATTGGAGAGCCATGACTGTCAAGATTAATTGTTGTGTATTTAAGGTCACAGGACGCCTTACTCCCAAATGTTGTTGCTTGAGATAACACAGGTCTACCATCTCCCAGGTTACAGACAGGTTTCTGGTAGAGCTTATCTGAATCCTCTGCTTCCAAGTGTTTCACAAGACTACATTGAAGGTGCCATCTTGACCTAGGGTCTCGCTCGAAGGCAAGGCTATAGGAAGGGTGTGCTTTCAAGGTCATATGGCCGTTGGCTCACTTCATTTCCTTGGGGTTCCAGTGCTTTCTGGCTGTTATCAATGCCTACCTCATTTCTTACTCCTGAGCATCTACATAGGACAGCTGCTCTGCCAAAGCCAGGAAGGGGGTAGAGTTGCCTGAGAAGAAGGAAGTCACTGATTTTTGTAACCCAGTAATGAAAATGACTTTCCATCTCCTGTTACCATGCTCTGTTGCTTGGAGGCAAAGTACCGTGTTCATCTCCCAGTCACAGAATAGGGATTATACAGGTGTGGGCACCAGGAGGTGCCGTCATTAGAGATCATCTTAGGCTCTGTGTTTCAACTTAAAATTGATCCGGTTTAGAATGGAACACATAACAAAAATATGTGCCAGAAATACAATGTGGATACTTGTATATCATAATGAGTGTTATGTTAAACTGTCAGCATCATTATCCTTGGTAACCGTAAGCAAGTGAAATGAGGGAAACTGTATTTCAGAAATATCGTTTCTTAGGCATGGTGCCTCATGCCTGGATCTCAGCACTTGGGAAGCTGAGGGGGAAGAATTGTGCGAGTTTGAAGCCAACTTGGGCTACACAGCGAGTTACAGCCAGCTAGGGCTGAAGAGGGGGACTGTCTCAATCATTCACCCCGGTTTTTAAAAAAAATGAAAAGAGAAGGGAAAAAAAAAAACCTTTTCTTTTTGAGAGCTATATTAATCTACGAAAAAGACGTCTTAGAGCGAGTGAAAAGGAATGTTCGGAGTCTCCCTGTGTGAGCTTGGGTCTCCCTGGATAGAAACCAGGTTATACAACAAAGATGCTGGGGCCGAGGACCTTCCCTGTGTCTGGGTTCCCATCACTATTGTGAATGCACACGGCCCATCTTGCCTACTGTAGGTAAAGCTTGATTTTGGTTTGTGTCTATTTTTCTCCATTTAAATCTAGATGCCTGTGACAGCTTCAGAAATCCCTGTTCTTATTATTTCAACTCCAGGGTGAAGGCAGACTACTAACCTCTCCTGCTCGATTCCCTGTTCTCTCCTTCAGCCCATCCTCCCTAGTAAAGGGTAACGATTCATTCATTTATTTCACGTCACAGGCATTGGGTAGTCAAATGCTGGCTGTTAGAGGAGTGGCTATAGACACCCTGCTGGTCATCCCTCCTATCTTCTGGGCTCCATGACCTAGAGTGCTGGATAATTCACAGAGACACATGGAAAATCTGATAGCGAGCCCTGGTATCAGTGAAGCTTCTCTATCCCTCCTGGTCCTCACCCCTCTGCTGGTTCAGGCAGGTGTCGTAGTTACTTTTCTATTCATGCAATAAGACACCATGACCAGAGCAACTTTAAAAAAAAAAAAAAAGTGTTTAATTTGGGCTTATGGTTTCAGAGGGTTAAAGTCCTTGATGGTGGAGCAAAGGCATGGTGGCCTTAACAGCTGAGAGCTCACATCTTGATCTACAAGTAGGAGGCAGAGAGGGAGAAAGACACTGGGAATGGCGTCCACCCCCATGACATGCCCCCAGTGACACACCTCCTCCAACAAGGCCACACCTCTTAATTCTTGCCAAACAGTTCTACCAGCTGGGGACCAAATATTCAGACATACAAGCCTATGGGCACCATTTTCATTCAAGCTACCACAGCAAGTCTGCAAGCAAGCACAGAGACAAACAGGGACACTCCAGGCAGGAGGAGAAGGCTGCCCCTGAGGAAGCCAGGTTCATCTTGGGGTTCTTCTCACCCCAAGAGGAAGAGGAAGCCGACAAGGGAGGCAGAGTCACCCAGAGGAAGTCCTGCGTATTTAGGGTACATGGAAAACTGCTATCAGTCAATTTACCATGACTATGATAGTATGCTCTAAGTTGGGCTCGCTTATAAGGTAAAAAGGTTTATGTAGTGCACAGCTCTTGAGGCTGAAAGTCCACATGGCAAAGCACAGGTTCTGGGGGAGGCTCCCCAGTGGCCATATGAGTTCATGGTGGATCACAATGTTAAAGACTCGTGATGTCAATGTTTATATCTATATAAACATTCTTTATATGCACAATGTTTATAGCTATATATATATATATATATATATATGTATATATTATAAACAGGAGAGGCTGGGTAGTCCAGAATCAGGCTTTCCTAACAATCCTCTTCTGAGAGCTAACCTCAGTCCTTTTTGAGGGCCCAGTGCTCCTACTAGACCTAGACTCTTAATGGTTCCAGGCTTCCAAACATGGATCCATGGAGAAATAAAAACCCTATCTAAACCACAGCACTGGTAGGCTTTGACCACCATACATACTGAGACCCCCCTGGGGCAGCAACATGGGCAAGCCTCTGTAGTAGATTTAGACTTTGCCTTGGAAAGTCTTTATCCTTCAAAAATAAGGAAAGGCAGGGGATGGAATTTAACATTCACATACCCTGGGGCTATCACAAGTGTTAACTGTCTACGCTAACTTTTATAGTATCTGAAGGCAACATTGTGCCCTCCCCCTTTCTATGGGAAATGTGAGCTTTCAGAATGTTAAATTATGCACTGAAGTTACAAACTAGTGAATATTGTAGCTGAAGTTTGAATCCTGGCCAGTGTTTCTTCCTTCTCTACCTGCCTTTTTTCCTCCCTTCCTCCTTCCCTCCCTCCCTTCTTTCCTCCTTTCTTTCTCTCTCTCTCTCTCTTTCTTTCTTTTTTCTTTCTTCTTTCTTTTGACAGGGCCTCAAAGTTTATCCCAAGATAGCCTCAAACCTGTGTTCCTTCTGCCTCAGCCTCCCAAGTCCTGGGATTATAGGCATATACCACCACCCCCTGCCCCCATTCTGCTGTGGTGTGGGAGGGCTATGCCTTAAACACTGAAGTCTAGCACTTGGCCTAGGAACAGTCATTATGTCTCGCCCCATAGCATCTGCCACTCCCTGACACTCAGAGATTTCCTGATCGCCCTTTGGAGATCCAGGACATCTTAAACTGAGCCTTGCCTTTTGAAAGTGGATGTAGCCAGGCGGTGGTGGCACACGCCTTTAATCCCAGCACTCAGGATGCAGAGACAGGCGGATCTCTGTGAGTTTGAGGCCAACCTGGTCTACAGAGTGAGTTCCAGGACAGCCAGAGTTACAACAGGGAGACTCTGTCTCGAAAAACCAAAAAGAAAAAGAAAAAAAAAAAGAATAGAATAGAAAAGAAAAGAATAGAATAGGAAAGAGGGTGTACCACATGTGACCTCTTCTCCCAGCTGGGTATCCTCCATTCTATGGTAACCAGCACATCAGGGTTCAAATGCTCTACCACTGTTTTAACCATCCAGCCCCTTGAAATGGTGACTTTTTGCCACATCACTGCCTGCCGTGCTGATACCTGGAGTGAGAATTCCAAGGACCAGGGCATTGGAGGAGGAGGAGGAGGAAGAAGAGGAGGAGGAGGAGGAGGAGGAGGAGGAGGAGGAGGAGGAGGGGGAGATAGGTTGATTTGATCTGAATTAAGTCAGTTTGTGTCAGGAAGTCAGGAAGATTAATTTTTTCCCAATGTATAATGACATTAATTTTATAAAATCATAGTATTCATTACAATGATGAAATCAAACAGCATTCCCTTTTAAGGCACACACAGTGTACATTTTAAGCAGGGATGTATTGATGTAGCAATGGGAAGCTTACCCAAAAAGACTATCAACAATTCAGTGGCTCCTTGAAGCTAAGCTGACTGAGATCAGATATAAGGATAGGTGACCAGAAAATCCTTGAATGCTGCATCTCAGTGGTGAGTTAGAACACAGACAGCAAAGGATAAATTATTTGTCTCTTTGCTGTTTTTCCTTCCTTCCCTCCCTCCTTTCCTTCCTTTCTTCCTTCTTTCTTTCCTTCCTTCCTTCGTTGTCTCTTTCTGTGTGTTTGAGACAGGGTCCCATGAGGCACAGGCTGACCCCCACTGCTACAGCTGAAGTTACCCTCAAATTATCGAACCTCTTGGCCTCTCCACAGTGTTTGGATTACAGTTGAGTGCCGCCACACCTATTTATGTGGTCCTGCTTGTGAGGCAAGAACCCTCTCTATACATCTATACATCGTCAGTCTTTTTTTTTTGTTTGTTTGTTTTTGACACTCGGTTTCACATAGTGCAGATTATCCTCAAGCTCTATGTAGCAGTCAGAACTGGTCTTGAACTCTGTCTCTGTGTACATATCCATATGTATATAGGCTAGGGGTTGACTTCATTTGTTCCCTACCTTATTCTGGGGAGGACGGGATCTCTCTGTGAACCTGGAGCTCATCAATTTGGCTTCACTGACTAATCAGTGAGCCCCCCCAGGATCCACTTGTGTCTGTCCCCCCAGCAATGGAATTCTAGGAGCTCATTACTGTACCAAACCAGATTTTGACATGTATACTGGGGATCTGATCTCAAGGCCTTGGGCTTGCTTGGCAAGCACTTTACCAACTAAGCTAGCTCCTTGGCTTTGAGTTCTTGAGTCCTTTGGGCTTCACCTCAAAATGCTGAGATTACAGATGTGTGTCACCACATCAAGCTCTGTTTTCCTTTTAGTACATGATTGTAATATACATATTAGTGGGAGGGGGGATGCCATAGAGGGCTGACAAGGTGGCTCAGTGAGTAAGAATACATGCCATCAAGGTTGGCAAGCTGAGTTGCATTCCCAGGACACACACTTTGGAAGGAGAGAACTGACTCCTGAAATTGTTCTCTGGCCTCTACATGTGTGATACGTCGTATGTGCCCATGTACATGCACAAGTATACATGTACACACACACACACACACACACACACACTGTTTTTTGTTTTTCTTTTTTTAAATAAAAATACCATCGTATTTGGTCGTGGGTATGCAGGAAGGTTCACAACCACAACATCCTCATTGCAAGGGGAGATGCCAGTATGTCGTCCTGTTGGTTGTCTGGTAGGCATCTTTTCTAGTTCACAGCTGTGAAACAGTAAGGGAAATCAAACCCCCAAATCAAAATGGCAACTCTTACTGAGGGACATTTTCCCATCACTTTACCTGGTAGTTTTTTTTCACATTCCCAAAGTGTGTGCTTTTTACCTAGTTCGTTATGGATTTTATTTGGCTGTGAACATTCTATGTCGACCAGTTGTTTTATTGACCTTATTCAATTTCATTACAGATCCAGGTCAGTAGGCTTTTTCTATAAAGGGCCAGAGAGTAAATACTTTGGGATTTGAATCCTCATGGTCTCCATAGTGAATACTGTCATTTGCACTGCTCCTGCAGTACCAAAGCAGCCATAGGCAATAATGCCTACATGAATGAGCAAAGATGTTCCAATAGAACTTGAAAAAAACAGGCAATGAGCCAACTCGAGCCCCTGGGCTATAATTTACCAACTGCTGTCTAGACTACTATCCCTATAAGAACAGAGCCAAAATTACATCCTCTGTGGCAGATAGGGCATTTGGCCTGGGATATTGTGATGGACAAGAAAGGTTGGTCCTTCCATGCAGAGTCTTTAGAACCTTACTAGAAGCCCTGCTGTGTTTACTATACATGCTAAGGTCTTGAGCAATACCTTTCTAGTGGCATTGAAAGAGCCAGCCTCTGAAAGAGCTCCATTTTGCTGGACTTGTGATCGTGGCTGTTCTGTTGGTTTGTTTTCCTCTTTACTGAGCTTCAAGCTTTGAGCCTTCATCCAGTATTGTTAGAATCTGACATCAGGGAGTAGGTATGAACTGAATGGCAAAGGATGTTGGTAGCAGATACCTCTCAAAGTCCCCTTTATCTCCAGATCTTTGAATGCCAGATATGTGGCTGAGTTCCTGTAGAGAACCCGGAGATTGTCTAGTGTGTTTATAACTGAAAATGCTAAGAAGGAAGCAAATGATAAGGGTAGCAAGGGAGCTGGAGATTAGAGGTGGGCAGGTGCCCCCTCCCCCCACTCCCCTGTTCTGTGTCATCAGCTAAATGAGACTTTGACATTGAGGTCTAAAGAAAGAACTGCTCATGCTTAGAACTGAGGGAAGAACATTTTAGAAGCAGGAAGGACATGAACAAAGGCACCGAGGTAGGAAAGATGAAGGAACTGAGCAACCCCAATGATATACATACTATTATCCCATCTTATAGAGGAGGAGCCTGAGGTTCAGCTGCAGAGTATCAGTTAGGACCAAGCTCTAGAAAGTGTGAATCTGCCATATGGAAACATCTTTAGGTGGTACAGTCTAACAAACGTCTCCACTTCAACCATTGCCTTGTTGGGCAACCATATTGCCACATACAAGTTGGTAAATAATAGATGAGGTGTGCATAGCTCACCCAGAACACTTTGGTACCTTTTCCAAAAGAGCATATGATGCTTATATACTAACTAAAGCATAGATGCTCCTGTATTATAAAACCAAATAAAGTTAATTAAAGCACAAGTAACGTCCCAGGTATTGACAAACCCACTGAAATCTGAAAAGAAGAAATATAAACTCGACAATGAAAATCAAAACCAAACCAAACCAAAGCTGGTATGTCCGCTGGCCACTACATGTGTACCAAAGAAGGAACAAAGCATGTTGACTGGGCCAAGAGAGGAAAGGGTCATGCCAGTGCTTAACAGTATCAAGCAGACTCCATATTTAAGGGAATGGTAGTCTACATGTTTTACTTCCCAGTGAGAGATGGATACACTTTAAAGATAATTTTGGAGCTGGAAAAACTTGAAGTCTAGATGGGCTTTTCTATTTGCTGTTGTAAATAACACTTGTCTAATGATGTACACAATTGCTAACACCAGGGCTGGCTAGTGTTTACCGAGTCATTGCTATCGGTGATCCACCAACTTGAGTACTTTGTATATATCATTCACATAAAGATTTTTATCCTTAAAAAATATATGAATACGTGCTCGAGGGTGCCTTCTGATGCCATAAAAGGACATCGAATTTCCAGGAGCTGGAATAACAGCCAATTGTGAGTCACCCATGTAGGTTCTGGAAACAAAACTTGTATCCCTTGGAAGGGAAGTGAGTGCTCTTAACCACTAAGCCCTCTCTCCAGCCCCAGCTTTTCATTTAAAATGGTGCATGCCAGGTGTTGGTATTTACATGGGTAACTGTGTATAGCTAACATTAAATGAATGTGGGCTGCTACTGCTCACGATACTGAGTACGTGGCAGAGTGACACTTAGGTAAACAATCTCAGGCCGTATGACTGTCCTTGAGTAGCCTGATGGATTTGGGTAAATATTTTCCCAATATAAATATAACTCAGGGTATCCTTGTTTCCCGTGTAGATCACTTTCTGCAATGGCATACCCACAAACTAACTCTAAGTAGGGACAATTGTGTGGCAGTAGGAAGACAGGAGATTAAGAAGGGTCCATTCCCAAAAGTCATTAGGAAAGCTTGATCTGAGGGCATATTTAAAATGTGCTGCTGATTAAAGGCTCAAAGTATTAGCATTCGGGGAAACACTTCTCTTGGGGCTGCAGTGTTCCAGCTCTGCCAACAGTCTAAAGTAGGAAATTCAATTCTGTGAATGCGTATTAATATAATGCAAAACAAATGCATGCTTCTTGGTATGGTAAAGCTTCCTTTCTTCTTTACCCAGGAAGTATTCATTCTTACTACATGAATCATACTTTAATGCTGTTTATCCTATTTCATTTTAATTTTAACATTGAGAGTGAGCCGACTAAATTTATTGCATTGGGTGGAGATGTACAACTTGAAATATTCCTTTAAGGTTTGTATGGCCTTCAAGATAGAAAGAAGGTGGGTGAGAAAGAGAGAGAGACACACAGAGAGACAGAGACACAGAGATTGAGTCTTATAGTTACATTTTTTTCTTCGTGCGTATTATATGTGGGTACATGTGTGTACGCAGGTACATGTTGGGGGACCAGAGGTGACGGGGTGTCTCCTTCAGGTCCTCGCGCTCTTGTAGCAAGGACTCATAAACTAAGCCATCTCCCTCGCCGCCTCCTCCTTTTCCTTAATCCTTATCCAGCACTTAACCGCTAATGTATTTGTTCTCGTCGATAGCAAATTAAACTTTTAGATCATTATTCGTGAACATTTGCCTGTCGGTGTAATAGGGGCATTATGACACGGCACAGCAAGATAGAGGCCAGCACAGGCAAGCCATGACTCACTCTTGTTTCCTCCTTTTCTCTCCAGGTAGTTCCAATTTGCCAGCAGAATGAGCACAGAAAGAGACTCAGAAACAACGTTTGATGAGGATTCTCAGCCCAACGATGAAGTGGTTCCTTACAGCGATGATGAAACTGAAGACGAACTTGAAGACCAGGGGCCTGCAGTTGAACCAGAACAGAATCGAGTCAACAGAGAAGCAGAGGACAAGCGGGAGACAATCCGAAAAGGTGACTGGGTGAAGGGTCTGCTGATGGTGTGCTGTATGTGTGGGTGCATTGTGGGTCATGGTAAACGTACCAAAGTTGACCGGTCTATTTCACATGGTCTAGGAGGGTATCGTCCTTCTTTTGATGTTCCCCACTAGGATGGGACTAAGAAAGCATCCCTCATCTTCAATGTGGCAAGGCTGGGGAGAACGTATCTGATCTGTCAAGAAATTAGAAGGTTTGGTCAGAGCATATATATTTTAAAAATGGAGGTGTATGTAGAAGAATCAGCTTGCTACTGCACTCAGGACTCTACACAGTATACATACCAATCAAGCATTTATTTAAATGATTTGCATTGCTAAATTGTCAGCATAAGTTGCTAATAACTACCTGTAGATGGACACATCTCACACATACACACACACACACACACACACACACAAACACACACACACATGCATATACTAATATGTATCCATTAAAAATTTATATCTGAGGCTGGGGAGATGGCTCAGTGGGTAAGAGCACTTGCTGCATAAGCAAGAGAACTTGAGTTCAAATCCACAGCACACTTGTAAAAAGCTGTGTGTGGCCATATGCCTATAACCCTAGCTCAGTGTTAAGCAGAGGAGCTGTCTACTAACTTAGCTCCAGATTCAGTAAGAGACTCCATCTCAAGGAAATAAGGCAGAGAGTGATAGAGTAAGATGCCTGATGTCTTCCTCTGGCCTCTGCATGCATACACGTGCACACCGGCACGTATAGTTGACCATACACCGTATACCTATGTGTATATCTATGTGTGTTGGCTCATATACCTGCAGACAGATTGACAAGAGCAATATTCACACGCAATAGTCAAACTCTGCTGAAATAAATGTGCTTTGGCAAGTCTTCAACCTACGGGTAGCACTCTACGGGAAAAGTCTCTCTTCTCTGCTCATCAAAGGTCAGGGTACTATACAGTGAGAGCAGCTTTCCAAAGAACTCTCAGAGGTGAGGCTCCTTTGGAGGAGTGGCATTGGAACATCTCCTTAACTGTACATTTTTGGGACCAGGACATAACTCTGAGCCTCTTATCATCCTCTCCAACTTGTTCTTTCTAGTGTTTCCTGGCACTCAAAGGCACCTTGGAGTCTCCGTACCTTGTGTCCAGTCACTCGTGAATGTAAAATGGCTTTGGCCCTTTAGAAAGAATTTTTATTGATTTTATTTGCATGTTTATTTTTAAAATACTTTTATTCTTTGGGAATTTTATAGAGTGCATTTTAATTACACATTTTCCCCCATTTCCTCCTTTTAATTCCTCCCAGGCCTGCCCCCACTTCCCTACCCCCTCAGTTTTGTATTTTTCTTTTAATTTAATAACACCGTGACTCCGACTCCTGCTACCCATATGCTACCGGGCTTGGGCCGTCCACTGGAGCGTGGTTGATCCATCTGCAGCGATCACCCTTAAAGGAAACTGATTCTCCCTCCTCCAGAAGCTATCAACTGTTTGTAGCTCCTCAGTTAAGGGCAGGGGCTTATAAACCTTCCCACACCTTGCTAGAAGTTTGGCTGGCTTGCTCCTGTGCCAGCAGCCACAGCTGCTGAGAGTTCACGAGTGCATTGGTCCCGTCATATCTAGAAGACATGTTTTTCGCTCCGGTCCTCTCCAGTCTCTGGCTTTGACAGTCTTTCTGCCACCGCTCTCTTAATGACTCGGAACTTCGGGAGGAATGTGATGCAGATGTCGCATCTGTCTCTGGGCACTCCTCACTGCATTTTGACCAGTTGTGAATTTCTGCACTAACTACCATCCATTACGCCAAGAAGCTTCTCTGAGGAGCTGATAGTGCTGCACTGAGCTATGGGTTAAGAAGATACAAGTTCAGAAAACAGTTTCATGACTGTGTCCATTCAGCAAAATAAGAATAGTGAGTCCACCCCTATGGTCTGTAGACTCCTCAACTATTGGTTCTTGGCCTGATTTGCAGTGTCAGACATACATTTCCGTTTGTAGGGTGGGGCCTGAAATTCCAGCAGGAAGTGGTTGGTTACCAGCCTGATATTCATGCCACTATTACACCTAAGGTTGTTATCTTGCCCTGCTGGCGATTACTGCAATTCAGAGTTCACAACTGAGTAAGAGTGCTGATAGCTTTCCCCGCCCAGCAACCTTCAGAGAGCTTTCTAGTACTAAGAGAACTAGCTGGCAGGGAAGAAGCTTCCGTTCAGTCCCAAGCTGATTTCTCCATGTCTTGTAAGCAATGTGTGTGGTATCAGAAGAAGTTTTTTAATGGCTCTCTGCTCGCCACGAGGGATCACGTGATACTGGCTACGAGTCAGGCCACCATCAGAAGCAGTGTGTAGATGGGGAGCTTTTCATATGGAAGGACAGATGGGGAACATTTTAGGCTTTGCAGGCCACACAGGCCTGTCACAACTGCTCTCCTCTACCAATAACGTGGCCGCAGACAGTAGTCATGTGGGGCAGCAGAATAAGGCTTACTTTCGTTCTTACACTTTCCCCTGTGGATTTACTGGTCCCTGCTGGTTTCCCCACCCTGGGAAGCAAGTGTGAGCTTCACTCGTGGCTTGCCTCCCGAGAAAACTGGGTCTTTTCTCTTTGGACTCCAGGCTTGTCTGGGATTCAGATTAATTTTTCTCCTCCCTGGGCTGCCCGGATTCTCGCAGGAGGAACAGTTTCTCATTGCTGATTGTGTCTCACTGTGACTCCTGCCTTGCAGATGGTCTCTCCAGCTCAGCACAAGAACCTCTGCTTTCTGCTTCCCCCAACATCTCACCTCCCTGTTTTACCCTACAACTTTCCCACAAGCCCTTGTTTTTTTCCCCTGCCACTCACTGCTTGCTAGTTTCCTTTTTTTTTTTTTTTTTGGTCTGCACTAGTTAAGCATTTTCCCCCCCCTGAGCAGTTTTCACCTATAGAAAGTCCAAGAGTAATGGGCATACCTACACTCCCAGAACTCCCAGAACTGAGGTAGGAGGATCATACGTTCAAAGCCAGTCAGTCCCAGGTCAGCCTGGGCTACAAGACCCTGTGTCAAAAAAGATCGAAGAAAATAAGGGGTGAACTTGTAATCTCACTTCTATAATGGTATTTCTTCCTAATGCTAGGCAGACTGGGTCATTCTCCACCTCCTGTTCCCCAACCGAGGTGGGATACAGTCCCCTCCCCTTTCTCTTTCTCTCTGTGTCTGTCTGTCTGTCTGTCTGTCTGTATCTGTGTATACAAAGGGATTTAAAGAGGCCCCATCCCACCACAGCCTCTGAGACCGAGGGAGGCCATCCACTCCTACGAGTTATCTGCTCTCTAGCTTTTGTGTCAGGTAGACGGGTTGGATCTGAATGTGGGTTCTCTCCCCCTGTGACTTCATACTCTTGAGCACTATGGGCCTCCTGCCCCAAGTAAAGTATGAAACTCGAAATCGTTGATTGAAGTTAAGATGAAATCACATTGACCTGAACAGGAAGGTGGCCTCTTGTTGCAACAAGTCCAAACTGGTACTGGTGGAACAGGGGCAAAGCTGAAGTAGCCCAACGAGTTAATAGGGAGTTCTAGCTGATTGCCCGGGGTGAATAAAACACACGCTTCTTCCTCATTCCTCCCTGCGCCGCCCAGCCTGGTATCATAATCTCGGAATCTCTGCAGTGTGTGGATATCAGGAGAGTTGGCAGGAGTTGCAGCTCTGTAGGGTGAAGGGCGAACTTTGCAGTTTGTGCCTGAGGCCACACAATCAGATAAATGGTCCAGTGAAGAGATTGATTGGGGTTGGGTGCCCACAGAAATGTTGGAAAAGCACATCATGGGTAGAAATCTCTCTTCTGTTTTTTTCCAACTCGGCCTGTATTTGTGGTGGTTAGAGTCCTTTACTGATCATTTGATGGCGGATAATCTTTTTCATAGATTCCTTTCCTTGTTCTACGGACATCGATGGAGCTTGGTCTTCTAAGAATATAAATTGTTTTAACACTGTGTGTGTGTGTGCGTGCGTGTGTGTGTGTGTGTGTGCGTGCGTGTCACAGCACACACGCGGAGGTCAGAGAACAGCTTGCAGGAGTCAGTTCTCTCATTGCACCACATGGGTCCTGGGATCGAACTCGGGTTGTCCGGCTCGGTGGTGGCTGCATTTACCCACTGAGCCATCTCACCGGCTCTTGGTTTATCCATAGTCTGGTTTATATTCCTAGAGGATCTTATTGGTTCTCATTTTTCAAAACACTTGTCAAATGGTTTTGCCTGTGGTTTTTGACACCTGTCCGCCCTCTGTAAGCACAGAAGGCCATTCGGTAGAGGTCAGGCCTCTTGGCTGACATCTCACTGCAGCCCCGTACCCCTCAAATAGCCAGGTTCCCTTCTTCCCTTCCTCTCTCTGTTCCTCTTCCCTATTTTTTTTTCTAAAGTTCTCTCTTGGGCATTTACTCAGTCACAGTAATGTACTCTGATCTTCCCTTTTTGTTGTTGTTTTCTGTTTTGAAACGACCATCTGTCTGTCTTCCTTGACATTGTACATCATGGGTTATTTACTGCAAACGATTCAGCTCCTAGGGACACATGAGTAGATTGTGACCCACCATAGCGCCCAGTAACACCACAGCCCAGCCCAGTTCCAGTGGACCAGCTCCTTGACGTGCACGAGCCACTGTCATTTCTTTGATGACATCACTGTCACCCAGAAAGTCTGTTTTCGTGTTTTAAATCAAGAGAATGCCCCAGCCAGCTGAGCTTTCTTGTTAAACCCATGTTGAACAAGAGTTTTAAGAGACCCATTGAAAGTGTTTTTTCTTTGAAGAGCCATTCTTGTGTGCTGGGGAAATGGAGAACAAGTACTAGCGTGCTGCTAGAATGTGCCAGGAGAGATAAGCCCACAGTGGTCACTGAGGTAGCTTTGCTCTTGTTTCACCTTGAGCAAGGGTAGATGGGAACCAGTGGAGGCTTGCTGGTGAATGCGTGAGAACACCAGCTTGGGGAGGGGGGTGGGAGAGTAGGGGGGACAGTGTCAGGACCCCAGGCTTTCGTGACCTCCTGAGGCTGGACACATGGAACATTCATTCCCTCTGGGTTTCCGGTTCTTCATTAGAGTCAGCGGGGAAAACAGTCGAACTTTGTGGAGCCAGAGGTCTACCGTGCCTTGGCTGTGGAATGCTAGGTTTTAGCTGACCAACCGAATGGCCCTGATAGCCCCAGACCAACCTTTTGGGTGGTAATTTTTTGCCTTCTGGGGATGCCTCAGAGATAACCTCCTCAGGAAGGAACATGCTTTGGAGAGGATTTCTGGGTTGGTGCAAACATAGGCTTTTATGAGCCTAGTGATGGGGTGTGAACACCACCTCCCACCTCCTTCACGGCCAACTTCTCTGGTAACCTCTGTCTTGTCTTCCACTTGGGGCAGGCTTCCCCATCCACACTCAGCTTCCATGCCCCAGGCCGCATTCTGACCTCAACTCCACCCCAGGGGATGCTCCAGTCTCCGGTTCTCATGGCCAAGCTACTGAAAACCACTATCAGCTATCACAGTCTCCCATCCCACCGGGTTCTTCCCCTGTGGGTTCCTTGCCACTACAGATAATGCTTTCTTAAAGGTCACCAGGCACCAGATCACCAACCCACTGAGCTTTGGGTCAGCCATCATCTCCCACCTCTGCTTCCTCTGGTGCCAGAGCTTCCTGACACCCCTTCAGAACACCCTCGCCCCTCCTCCTTCTGGCTCTCCCCCCTTTCCATTCTTTGAGTGTTCCTCTTCATGTCTGCAAACTGTCCTGTGACAAACTCAGCCTTTAAACCCACACCATAGGGTTGATTCAGCAGGTTAAGGTATTTGCCATCAAGTCAGATGAGTGGAGTTCTAATCCCCAAAACCCATTTGGTGGAAGAAGGAAACGGAACCCCTCAAGCTGTCTTTTAACACCCATATACATGCTGTAGCACACAGACACATTTAAATAGATAGATAGATAAATGGAATTAAATATAAATTATAAATAAAAAGTCCTTGTGTAATAGGCCCAAATACATGAGAAAGCCTAGTTACTGCTGGTAGAGAGGGAGGGCCCAGACTCAAGCAGTGTTGCCCTAAGTCTTGCCTTCACTATTTTCTAACTGTCTGGCCGTAAGTAAGGGACTTTGTCTCCCTGTGCTTCAGGGTTCTTATCTGTAAAATAGGCTTGATATTAGGTCCTGTTCTCTAGGGTGGTTGTGAGAAATAAATCAGAAATAAATGTGAAGGACTTAGTTTTAGGACTTAGTTTAGTAGAACTCAACAAATATCAGCCATGGTCACCTCCTACCTGGAAGTTCTTTCTTAATCTCTCTTCAAATCCAAACTGTCTTCCCCTCACCCTCAGCTCCTGCCTCATCTTTCTATCATCAGACTTCATCCTGACCCCTTTCTGTCCTTTGGGGAGTTTGGATTCTCCTGGCCTTCCAGACTAAAGCTGCAGGGTAGGGTCACCTATTAACAGATTCTCCGCTGCCCAAATCCGTGAGAAGGGATGGATAGATGGCAAAATGAGTTCCAGCTTTCCCAGTGATCAGTTCTTCACGTTGGAACAATTTGTTATTTGGGGTCTTCTCTGACTCTGCCACCCCAAGGGCTTTGCTTTCATGTAGACTTCCGTGAGAAAGGCACTCAACACACATGGTGACGAGGATGACACTAAAGTTCTCAATGAGACTGAAAGTGTCATTTATGTAGGGACTGATCTTTTGATGAATGGACCTGTAGCAGGGACTCTGTCCCTGGTGGATCCAGAAGGCTTCCTCGTGATACTGCCATGTCATCTAAAAGATGAGGAGGTGATGGGGGAGAAGAGCGGTCACATGCAGAGACTCTGGCAGGAGGGAAGGCCACGATGATGGCACAGGGAGGAACTGAAATCAAGCCCGCGGTGCCACGGGAAAAATACTCACTTCCTCTCCCTTTCAGCACCTATCCTGGGACAACTTTAAAACTGAGTGACTGGTGGGATCCTGTCTATCTATTAGCCAATCAGGGGATGCTGTTGCGGCCTGGAGTCCCATCTTTGTATTCAGACTAGATCTAGATCCTCAGGGCCTGTGCTGTCACGTGAAAAGACAGCCTTTGTGAACGCATCCGAGTGCATCGGCATCAGAACCAACTGAGTTCTGCCGGAGAAGTCCCTGTGTACCCACGGCTTCCTGGAGATGAGTTCGCGTGAATGAGGCAGGTGACTGGCTCCCAGCATGCTCCAGACTGAGGCAGTAGTGATTACCAAAGAGAGGCTCAGAGGAGCTAGGGTTCTAGGCACTGAATGAAATCCTTGGAACCTGAGTGATGGGGTTTGGGGTCCATGCAGCCACACTTGACCAGTGTACACTCCATCCTGAAGGCCTTGTGAGCTTCTCAGGCTGAAAATAATAGGGCGAGATAAGCAGTAGCCCCTCCCCTGGCTGTCTCTCTACGGCCACACCCCTTCCTCCTCTTGCTGTTCTTCTAGAAGAGAAATGCTGTGTTGCACATGGAATCCTCACTAGTCCCTTCTCCTGGCCCTTGGTGCGGTTTGGTCCTCTCTTCCTCTCTGGGTGATCAGGTTACCCACAGCCAGCAGTCTCATTCATTACATAGGTTGGTTTGCTCTCTATGTTCAAAAATATAAAACTATAGGTCAGGCATGGTGGTAAATACCCAGCACTTGGGAGACAGAGGCCGGAGGATCTCTGTAGGTTTGAAGCCAGTCTTGTCTACATGATGAGTTCCAGACCAGCCAGGCTTACATAGTGAGGTTGGTCTCAAAAAATAATAGCAATAAATTGCATTTCTTTAAAAAGTTCTTCTGACCCTGAACTTTGTTCAGAATTCTGTTCAAGACCAAAATGGGCATTAGCAGACATCGTTTATGATGAAATGTTTAATTTAAGATGGAAATATTTAATAGTCGATAGGTGAGCAGTACTTAAGGTGGAATGTTTACTAATCGACATTAGCTCACAGGCAAGACATATCTCTGCTCTTGGCAGAAATTTAGACAGGATGTAACATTAATGACACTGGCACAGCTGGACACTTGCTGACAGGGACACCTGCATAAAGATCACGTAACTAACGCTGTGGGAGTGCAGAGTACCTATTAATTAATGTTTATTTCGATCCCCAATACAGAAAAAGCTGGCCCACTGAAACATGGAGATCTGAGGAAAGTTTGAATTAAAATAGAGTTTTTACTTTTTACACACCCACATGTGGAAATCTCATGCTGTCTACTTGACTTCCCTTCTCTGGGGAAAACCAACAAGATCTGTGGCTTGTGAAATGGAGGTTGGGGTAGGGTGTCTCTGCTCTAAGAGATGAGTAAGGGAGAAGGGTGCTGAGGATGTCTCTTGTTTTCACAGACATTGCTTTTTGTGATTGAAATTTACTACCTAGCCTAAAGTATGGAGCTCTTGTTCAGAGAGACCTAACAGAGGAGCTGTTTACCTCCCTACAAGTTTGGAGCCTCTAAAGCAGATCTCATGCCCAGGGATATATCTCAGAATGCATCCCTAGTATGCAGGAAGCCCTGAGTTCAAGCCCCAGCCTCACCTATAAATCAGAATCAGGTCACCTTAGGTGTGTGCTGGGCCTGCCCCAGATGGACTAAAGCTGCACACCCTGGGTAGAATATCAGGGTAGAATTCCCTCCCCCTTGGGAATCTTACTGAATCTACAGCTGTGCTTCTGGGAGTCTTGGAATATGGGGATCCATCTGAGACTCTTGAGCTGTAAGGCTGGGCTGTGTCAGAGCCTGCATTCCTCACCAGGTCCCAGAGGATGCAGCTACTCAGACCTGGGGTATCCAGGTGTGGATCGGCTTTGCTCCTCCTCCTCCTCCTCCTCCTATTCCTCCTCCTCCTCCTCCTCCTTCTCCTCCCCCCTCCTCCTCCTCCCCCTCCTCCTCCTTCTTCTCCTCCTTCTCCTATTCCTCCTCCTCCTTCTCCTCTTCCTCCTCTTCTTCTTCTAGCAGCAAAGAACAACATTTGGTCTTTTGCTTTGCCTTCAATCTATCTGTTATTGAGATTAATTAATTAATGGCAAGAGTCAGATGAAGCCAAAGGACACAATACATTCTCGAGCCCACCATCAGCTCTGTCCTCTCCCACTTCTCACTGCTGTGGCCAAGAACCAGACTAAAAGCATCTTCAGGGAGGAGGGGTTTATTCTGACAGGGAAGGCATGGCTGCTGGAGTGTGAGGCAGATGCTCACATGCACCCATAGTCAAAAGGGAGACAGAGATGAGAGCTGGTCTCAGCATCCTTTCAATGAGGGCAGGGACCTCAGTCCATGACATAGGACTACCTACAGTTAGGGTGGGTCTTCCCACCTCAATTAACCCAATTTAGAAATTCCCTCATAAACATTCCCAGAAACGCCTCCTAGGTGATTCTAGGTCCTACTAGGTTATCCGTCAGTTTTAGAGATCAGAGCTCTTCTCTTCACAGTGCCCTACTCTGAACAGTTTCCTTAATTATAAGAAATGTAAGAACCTCTCTGGACCTCTCTCCTTTCTGAGCCAGAGACAGGGATCTGAGCTGTCCTCCTCCTCCGCCACCCGGCCCTCAGCCGCACATCTGTGCCTCCATCGGATTTGTGCCTGCCATCCTTAGTGGGCATTCCCATTCACAGGTCTCAAAGATATCTTCAGTTCAGCACACCCCCTCAACCAGACCCACCACACTCTATCAGGCATGTCCTTTTCTTACAAAAAAAATAGTTGTCTGTTTGTGTGTGTACGTATCTATTAATGTGTGAGTGTTCAAGTCAGAGGATGACTCGTGGGAGTTGGTTTCCTCTTTCCACCTGTGGGTTCTGGGATAAAGCTCATGCCATCAGGCAAGGACCTGACCTGCTGAGACATCTCACTGGGCCCAGGTATGTCCAACCTTCTGACATTGCAGCATGACATCACTATCTCCCTTTCAAGTACTAACCGTGTCTGACCCTGCTTAGCTTCTGAAATCATATAAGATCCGGTGGTGATCAGAGCAGTGTGGCCATAGGTGACATTGTCACCAAAGTTCATGCTCTGAAACTGCACAGACCAGTTGTTTTTTTTTAAAATCTTTGTCTCTCTCTGTCTCTCTATATCTCTGTCTCTGTCTCTGTCTCTTTCTCATCTCTCTCTCTCTCTCTCTCTCTCTCTCTCTCTCTCTCACACACACACACACACACACACACGCACACCAAACAAATATAGCATAATGCTCTGATGTTTAAGTGTAGGGTTTTATGTTGTGTGACTTCCCACCTAGTTTGTCCTTAGGTTACTTTTTTCTCCATTTTTATTTTTAATTCTTTTCTGTCTTCATTGCAGAAAGAGCAAGATGGTTCTTGAAGCTATTTCCTCTCTATTTCTAAGACCACAGCTCTGCTGGATCCTTGTTCATGCTACCTTTCATGATGGCCCTGGTCTTCTACTACTTGTCTTGTTCCCTTCAGATGCATCCTTCCTGCTTGTGTGCTGGTGTAAAATCCAACTAGACCATGTCAGTCTTCTCTAAAGCCCACTGATAGCTGTCCCTGGTCTTGCCGTGGGGTTCCAGGCCCCATCCTTTGCTGGGACATAGCTGGTTGCCTGTTCTTGCTAAGATTCACTCTGCAGTCCTACAGTGGCCAGCTTTTCACATGTGATCTGAGGTCACATTTTTCTAACTTTGTGCTCTTGCTAATAACATCCTGTTTCCCTGAAATGCCCTTGGACTTTTCTCCTCTTCCTTTTTTGGCATAATTATGAACTTCTAAGAATCATGTAAGCCTGGGTAGAGGCTCATGTAGTCCAGAGGCTAAGATGGAAGGATAATATTTTCAAAGTCAGTCTGACCAACATGAAAAGAACCCCCCACCTCAAAAGACAGAAGCAAAACCAGAAACACAATAAATAGTCAATACAAAGCATCGGTTCCAAAACACGATCCTATCACACCCTGGCTGGGCTAGACTTCCCACACCACCAAGTATCCGACATTACATTTAGTACATGTCCCTCTCACTGTCTGTGTATTGAGGCATCTCTGTGTTCCCTGCTCTGGCTGGACAGTCTAGTTTTTGGAGGTTAAGCTTGACCCACAGATGTCTCTCTTTGGAAGGGTTTTACAACTGTCTCACCCCACATCCGTGCTTTCTGAATTGGTATGTACAGAAGAGTCACATAGATGGCTGGTGAGAACACACCACTGAGCTCCATCTGCAGTTTCTGTTGCCATGGCTCTGGGGTGGGGCCTAAGAACTGGCATTTCTAACAAGTGCCCAGATGCTACCACTGGTGGTTCAGAACCCTCGCTCTCAGAATCGCTGCTCTGACAATTTCTCCACCTGATCTACTCTTTGTCCATTCACAACTTCAGAGACTGTGGATGTGGACAGAGGCGAGCCTAATTTAGAAAAACTAGAAGCCATGAATGAAACAAGTCCCACCCCTTTTCTGGTGAAGCACATTCTGTGACTTGATAAGCACCTCTGTTCTTTGGAAGGATGGAGGTTTCCTCTGAGCAGACAGGGCGATGGGGAGAAATACAAGTCCTCCAGGACACTGGCCGTTTGCTCATGCCTGACGTGGGGACAGTCCCATGTGCTCATGGAATAACTGTTTAGCCAGGTACTTGTGTGATCTGTTGGCCGAGCAGCTGCTCTGCTAGGCTCACAGGAGTGCTGAAGGACCCCGCATGGCTGGGCTCAGAGTCCTGAGCTAGGCTGGAGCCTTCCTGCAGACAGAGAGAACAGGGCTGACTTCTCTTAACTCCCTGACCTCCCATCCTGGGTCAGTTTGACTCCTTCCCAGGCACAGAATCAGGGCCCTTCAGAAGAATATGGTTTGGTGGCACTGTTAAATCTTTAACTTAGGTAAGTTCCATAACCCGTGCCCATTCTGCTGACTGTCAGGGCTCGGGGCTACTTTCCTTCATCTCTACTTTCCCTTTCAGTTTACTCGCCTGGCTGCCTTTCTTCCTTTCTATTTTGTTTTTTATATTTGGATTATTTTTGTTTGTTTTTATTTTGAGACAAGGTGTTACTATGTAGCCCTGGCTAGCCTGTAACTTGCTAAATAGATAGGCTAAGCTGGACTTAAACCTGCAGCCATCTTTCTGCCTCTGCCTCTGCCTCTGCCTCTGCCTCTGCCTCTGCCTCTGCCTCTGCCTCTGCCTCTGCCTCTGCCTCTGCCTCTGCCTCTGCCTCTGCCTCTGCCTCTGCCTCGAGTGCTGGGATTACAGGGCCACACATCTGGTGCACATCTGGCTTTGATGTCTTTTCACATATTTGTAATTCTGAAAGAGGCAGAAAGATGGCTGCAGGTTTAAGTCCAGCCTAGCCTATCTATTTAGCAAGTTACAGGCCAGCCAGGGCTACATAGTAACACCTTGTCTCAAAACAAAAGCAACACCAGCGGACACAAGTACCCGGCTAAACAGTTATTCCATGACCACGTGCGACTGTCCCCATGTCAGGCATGAACAAACGGCCAGTAGCCTGAAGAACTTTTATTTCTTCCTGTCTGCTCAGAGGAAACCTCCATCCTTCTTGTCTTTGATACACTTTATTATACTTTATTTATTTATCGCACGTGTGTGAGAGGACGGTGTGCACATGTACAGGATGAATATGTGTCATGGTCTCCGTGTGGCAATGAGAGGACAACTCATACTTGTCAATTCCCTTCTTCCACCATGTGGGCCTGGGGATCAAATTCAGGCCATCAGGCTTGGCGGCAGACATCTCTGTCCTCCGAGCCACCTTGCTCACCCATCCTTATTGTAATGGCCACACGTTGTTCTTCTGTTTTCATTATTGTTTTGCTTATGGAAATTCATGTCTTTAAATACGGAAGTTTAGTTCTCTGTGGTTTTGAACTTTATCTACATGGATCTAAACAATATGTATTCTTGTTCAAAAACATTTTTAAGACATATTTATACGTACTTCATTGGCTCTGCAAAATTTCATTTTTTTCTAGTATTTTCCACTTTGGTTTTTCTTTTTGTTTTCTTTTCTTTTCTTTTTTGGTTTTTCGGTGTTAAGGACTCACACACGCTGGGCAAGCACTCTTTCATTGAGCTACAACTCCAGCCCCGTAAGCTCCACTTTTTATTTATCCCTACCCATAATCCCATTGCCTTTAGATTTTATAAATGCATATGTAATAGTAAATATAATGGCACAATGACTATAAAATTTAAGCAACTTATATATTGCTTTTACTTAAATTGAGAGGTAATTTTTGACAGATTTGAGAGACGCATATTTTTAATGGTGATCTATGCAAATGAATCTAATTTGCATGGGGTGGAGAGTGAAAATAAATTCTCCCTTTCCTGGCTCTTCCTCAGGCATGAATTTTCCTTTTCTGGAAGGAAAAAAAACAAAAAAACAACTTGCTCTTACTAGTTTCCCCTGAATCCTTCCAGAGGTATATTGCACACATGGATATGCACAAACACATACATACCTGTTGCTCTATGTACCCAGGGACATGTGTGTGCAGGTGGTCATACCATGTATTGTTTCTGTGCATCTTGTAGCCAAAAGCACAGGATAATAGATGCTCTCTGCCTTTGTCAGTTGGCCACATGCTGTGTAGAAAAGCCTATCTCATGTGTTCATGTAAAGCCATCTCATTGGTTTTATTTTGCTTTTTCTCTCAACCTAGACTTTTCATTTATGTGAATGTTTAACTAACTGCTCCTAGTAGGCATTTTGCTAATTCCTAATCCTTAGCTGTATTCAAAGGCTCCACACCATGCCACATCTCCCCTGCAAAGCAGCGCACACACAGAGGACTATTCCTAGGGTGTGGAGTACACTACACTGTGTATCAAATTTTGAGACGTAGTCAAACTACTCTTCACAGAGGCTATCCACAAGACCCAATTCTTTACTCTTTCTAACCCAGTGTGTCACTAGATTCATTACTCTTTGCCAGAATTTTACCATTGTAAGGTAACAATGGTATCTCTGTGAACATTGCGTTTCTCTTTGATCTTCAGTATCTTTTCTCCTGTGAAAGAACTGTTTGCATTTCTTTTTGTGTGGCTTGCCTGCCTGTATCTTGTAGCCATGTCTCTCTGGGATGATTGGTCTTCTCTTAATGTTATGATGCTAAGCTTTTGATTTTTCTAGTCTCCCGAGCCTGTTGCAGCTTGTGCCAACTAATCCAGGCTTTTGATTGTTGGTGTTTTTGTAAATGAGAATTCAAAACAGCAAAGAGGACGGGATGAGGCCATGCTTACTTCCTTTGCCAGATGGCACTGATCAAAGGACTTGGCATCTGTGGGAACACTCTGGACATCACGTAGCTGTGCTTAGATGTATCAGTGACACAAGCGTTTAGCAGAGTGTGGCGTGATACTGATCCACACGTGGCTGACGTTATCTGCATCCCAGACATGTATCGGGTTGGTTTGTTGCCACAACTCTGGCTGATTCCTAGCATCCAACTACAGGGCCATTTGTGAAAGATGTATTTTGATGTTGTTGATGGTAAATTTATAATTTTTTTTCTCTTTATTTTGCCAATATTCCTCTTCTAGAAAATGGGCTAAGGTGCTTTCTTTGACTGCAAATTACTATTGTGGTGTAGTTGATATATCCAGAAGACAGACACCTCCAAGTGCTGCTTTACTAGCCTTCCTTTTTGTTGTTTGTTTCTTTTTCTGTTTCTGTTTTTATTTTTTCAAGACAGGATTTCTCTGTGTAGCCGTGACTGTCCTGGAACTTACTCTGTAAACCAGGCTGGCCTCGAACTCACAGAGTTCTGGGATTAAAGGCATGCACCACCATCTCCTGGCTTTGCTAGCCTTCCTAAAAGCATGCACATTAACACAGCATTTCAAACCACATTCATAAATCTCCAGCATCCACATGGCAGTTACAACCCTCTGTAACTCCAATTCCAGGTGAGTCCAATGGCCCCTTCTAGCTTTTCTGGGCATCAGGCATGCATGTGACACATATATGTAAATGCAGGCAAACACTAATACACATGAAATAAAAATTAATAAATCTTTTTTTAAAGGTAATAAAAATCAGATATATTTGCAAACTGTAACAAAATGGAATGGATTAGATTATCCTAAGAAATGCCTTTTTTAGCTACTTCCCTTCAGAGCGCTCCTTTGAGTGGGGAAGAAGTGTTCTGATTGCAGATCTTATCGCAGTACTCATGGTTGTTTTGTACTTCCACTTCCATTTTCCCTTTTGATGAAATTACTCTTGAGCTTGAAAGATGCCAGGAGCATTTGCACCTGTCATAACACAATGCTTACGATCACCCGATGAGTGGCAGCCAAACCATGCGAGGAAATGCTCAGTAATGGTATTGTGATTTCGAAAATGTAATCAGGTTCATTATTCGCATTCTCTGGCCGTCTGCACTTGATCTCTTGTAGTAGTATTTGTGTTTCCTAAGGAGTAGGACGATGAAAAGTGAGTCACTTTAAAAAAATGAAGTATTTTCGTAAGTATGATCTTGATTTTTATAACTGCCACCCGACTGATCGATTGACGATCCCTTACCTACACGCTTTCTCTTCTCTATTTCCCTTCCCCAAAATGGCATGTCACGCTCATTGTTAATTTCATCAAAACTTGAGCCGCCCACTTGTGTGTCACTCAAGGGAAGGTCATCTCCCTGGAGGCTGATGAACAACTCAGTGCCAAGGGGTGCTGCCTGTGGCCTAAGCCTAGCTGATGACATTAGTGTTTTGAGCTTTCATGGCAGCAGCACATCTGGACCTTTGTACTGGGAGACCAAGCACAGCTGTACATTGTGGTGACAGAGGGAAGGTGTTGTGGTGACAGAGGGAAGGTGATCGTGTTCTCATAAGTGCTCTTCCCAAGTTGGCTCTTGCTGGCAGAGTGGTATGGAGATTGTGTTCTAAAAGAAGGGCCTAGCCAGCATAGCAAGGTGGGGTGTTGCAGAAGTTCACTTTTAGTTATGTTTAAAATGGTTGTTTTGTGTACTGTTGGGGAAAGGGCTGCCTAGGCCTTGGTGGTGTTTTGTAAGGAGGTGTTGGCTTTCTGTGGGGGATGTTTGATTCCTCATGATCTGCACATGCTATCAGTAGAACACCTGAGGAGCTTAGGTATCAATTAAAACCCCTGAGATGAGCTGTTTAGGGTTTCACTATCCAGGATGGCGCTTGCTATGAGAGTGGTTCCCTATGCTGAGGTCTGGCAGGGTTTGTACCTATGAAAATGCCTCTGTTTCTTCCTTTGTGGGCTCACAAAGTTCTCTACACTGTAGGGGACTACTATAGTGGAGGGCAGGCTACACTTGGAGCTTAGATAGACTAGCTGGATTCTGAGTCTTATGCCACTAGTCAGCTTGCTGATCCTGCCAATGCCTCACTGTCCTGAGCTATAAAATAAAGATGTTAACCACTGAACACCATACCTGGCACATACAGACAATGAAACATGTTACCTCAAAGCTGACATACTATAGGGCAGCAGAAGCCCATTGTGGAGGAACAAGACAAAACACAGAAGATGCAGCATCATTGCCAAGTGAAGTCACCTCTGTGTTGGAAGGTCCCTGGAGCCTAAATTTCCACTGACTGCTGGGTTTCAATAATAGGGCATCATGATATAGAAAGAGAGCAAGCTGATCCATGAGTTTAGCACTTCCAAATCATTCTGAAGATACTTTTGGTGCTACTGTGTTCAGAACACATGGAGGACCTGTGAGGAATTCAAGGACAAGCTTGGTATGCTCTGAGTTCTCCTGGGAACTAGTCCAGGGAGGAAGAAGGACACAGTATCTGTGGCAAGGTATGGATAGAACAGCAGTGGTCACTGCTGTCCCCGTGTCTGGCTTGGTTACAATGTAGAGCAAGTGTCAAGACGCTTGCCACTGGCTAGCTTCCTATGCATCTGTGTACCCCTCAAGGTGGGTGGAAAGATACCTTGGGATATAGGAAAAAATACATGTATCTCATGAAGCTACCATGAAGGATCTCATCAGAATTTAGGCCATTCCAGCTGTGGTCACCCATGGACATGCTTGTATTTGTAGCAGAGGTGTGGAGAGTCCTATGCTATAGGAGTTTCAGGAGATTAGGATGGATTTGACACCGAGAGCCTCTATCCAACACAATAAGCAGGCTTAGGAGAGAAATTGGCTACAAGGAGGGAAGGATGGTGTCCTGGTTTCATGTCTGTTGCTGTGATCAAAATATTCCGACACAAAGCAATGGCCTGGATTTCTACTTAACTTTTTTCTCTTTCCCTTTTAGAGATTGCACATGACAAGTCAAAATAATGATTGAAAGTTCCACAGCCAACTTCATTTTATCAGCATAAAGTTATTTTGTAGTATGGAGAGGAAATATGTGATTTTATACTTCCTCACAATTCCGGGTTACAATCCATTGTAGCAGGGAACTCAGGTGACAGGATCTTGAAACAGATCACATCCACAGCCAAGAGCAGAGAGAAGTGGATGCATGTATGCTTGTTACTCAGATAACTTTCTCCATTTTATACAGTCCAGAACTCAAATTTAGGGAATGCTGCCACCTACAGTGGACAGGGTCTCCCCACATCAATTAATCTAATGAAGACAACCCTCCATAAATATACCCATAGACAAAACTGATCTATCCCTCATTGAAACTCTCTTCACAAGTGATTCTAGATTGTATCTAGTTGACGATTAAAATTGACCACCTCAGTTGGAGATAAGATCAGAGCACAAAGAGGTGCATATACACAGGCTTCAGCAGAGCCGGAAACTGCCGTGTGAAAGAGAGGATCTCTGCCAGTGACCCTAGGGATCTACCCTAGGGAGAATCTAGTTGCCAACCTGGTATGGTGGACATAGATAGGGATTCGTGTTTAAGGAGACATCTGTTGACCGCAAACTATTCTCAGCAGCAAAGATGGCTATGGACTTTCTCAAGTTCCCTGGAGTTTAGACATAACAGCAGCATGAAATGAACTTGGAAAGATGACAGGCATAGGTCACCAGGGAAAGGCAAGCCAATCCAAGATCTCGACTCAGATGTGTGAGTTTAGTTGGCGATACACTTCTTTGTGATTAATTCATTCACTAAATGTTTAAAGCAATGTAAATATTAGAAACCAAATCAATGAGATTGAAAATTTAATATATGGCAGTGAACTTCCGCATCTTTGGCGCCTTTGTTTCAGTCATGTTTAGAGATAGATTGCTCTTTTAGAGCTCTAATGTTTCATGAGCAACTGGTCAAGTCAGAACTTGAGTAGTCACTTGCTGGGACTACAAATGGTAATCTAAACATCGGATATGTATTCTTGAAGCTCCCAAGTCTGAAAGGCTGAGATCAAGCCGTTAGAAGGCTTGATTATTTCCAAGGATTGTGAGATTGGGATCTGTCTTATTCACTTTTTTATGACAAATACACAAACAAAGGGAACTTAAGGGAAAGGGAGGTTTATTTTGGCTCACGGTTCGGGGATACAGTCCATCATGGCAGAGAAGTCCCAGCAGTAGGAGGCTGAGTCAGCCATTCATCTTGCAGCCACTCTCACTCAGAGCAGCTGGAGATGAACATCAGTGTTTGGCTCCCTTTCTCCTCCTCGTTTAGGTTAGCACCTGAGCCCATGTGGTGTGCTCACAGTTAAGGTGGGTCTTCTACCTCAGTTAAGGTAATCAAGGCAATTCCACAGGCATGCCAAGAGCTCCATCTCCTGTGTGATTCTAGAACTCATCGTCAAGCTGAATTGACAACTGAGATGGGCCATCACAGGTTCCACCCCGGGCTCTGTGACTGTAGATCTCCGTCTTACACTCTGTAGATCACAGCTTCCTCCTGTCTTATTGGCATTCCTGTGCTCTTTGAGAGGTCATTGTGCACATGGTGAATTAGGGCCCACTCCAGAAACCTCTCTTTAATTTGTTTCCTTCCCCAGTGACCCTCATTTCGCCTTATAATTCCTTTCTCCTTCCCTTCTAAAGATTGCACATGGCAAGTCAAAGCAAATGACCGGAAGTTCCACGAACAGCCTCATTTCATGAACACCAAGTTCTTTTGTATAAAGGAGAGCAAATATGCGGTAAGTTAATGACTAAATTGTTTTTATAGTAGCCAGGTTTGCCATGTCACTGTCATGCTGGTCAGTTTCAAACAGTACCTTCCATGTAGGTAACCACCAGCCTGGAGCTACTGATAATATTCTCTCATTCTATTCAATGCCATTTTTTTTTATTAAAGTTTAACTACCCTGAAGGTTGGTAGATGTGACTTGAAACAAAGTAGAATTGTGTCAGTGGAAACTTCCCCTGTGTGGCTGCGAACTTCTTCTTAAAATATTTTATAAAAACTATAAAATATTGTCACTGAAGCCTTTTTTTTAAGTAACAAGTTGACTCTGCCTTGGACATATTTAGAGATATTTTCTAAATATCTAAATTTAGAGCTATCTCTAAATATCTAAATATCTTTTCTAAAATAAATAGACAAGTGGGGCTGGAGAGATGGCTCAGTGGTTAAGAGCACTTGCTGCTCTTGCAGAGGACCCTGGTTTGGTTCCCAGCTCCTACATGGCAGCTCACAACTATCTATAACTCCAGTTCTTGGGAGTATGGCACCCTTTCCTGGCCTCTGCAAGGACCAGGAATGAATGTGGTACACATGCATACATGCAGGCAAAACATTCATACATATAAAATAAAAATCAATAAGGCTGTATAAAAAAGAATACAAATACATAATTGTTAAAAGAAGAGAAAGGAATTTGTTCAGTATGGCCACACTGAGAAGAGCAACAACTAAAGCAATCCAGTGACTTCCCAAGTCCACTTTCCAGACCCTCCTGTGAGGTGAAGGATAGCTAGGGGACAAGATGGATGCAAAACTAAGCTGTCCTGGTCAATAGCTGTCCACCCATCACCGACCCACCATTGCGATGGTTATAGGCAGATCTGACAAGTTGTCATAACTGTGTGAAATATCTTTCCAGGAAGTTTTTCCTGGAAAAAAAGAGATTTTTCCCTTTCCTCTGCCTGGCACCAAGTTTCAGCCTTTTCCTCTCTCAGCATGAGACTCTTGGGAGGATCCTAATTTCTTGGGGACCATTGTTTCAATAGTGTGGTAGCCAAAGAGAAAAGTATATATGCTTATCCTTAGAATATTTTTTTCCTGCTAGGACCCTTCAAGTGCCACAGCCCATGTGACTTAGGAAGAGAATATTGCTCTCAAATAGTTTGGGGAGTTCTAAGTCCAGAGTAGAGGGGTCAACAAAGTAGATTCCTTATGGAGAATCTCAGATCAAATCCATGCCTGTCCCAACAACTGGTGCTTTCCCACAATTCTTATCATTCTTTGTTCTGTAAATCTATCACTCCAATCCCTGCTTCTGCCATCTCCCCATGTGTCTCTGTATCCGATTCCCCCCACCTTCTTCTAAGGACACCAGTCATTAGCTTAGGATTCACCCTGTGACATCATCTTGATTCCATCTGCCAAGACCCCATAGACAGGAAAGACCTTGTTGACAGGTAACAGCGTTAGGCTCTAGTATACCTTTTGGAGGACTCAGTCAACCTGCAAGAATGCCCTTTGCTCTTTCTGATGCATGACCTTCACTTTCCCTTAATAAAAGGTCCTTTCCTGCTCTGCTCATGTTGGCATCCATCTTCACCCCAACTTCTAAGAGAGCCTAGGGATCAATAAGTGTGACAGCGGGATCTATAAGGTCTCTGTCTGGTGTCTGTATCTTGTTATTTAGACTCTAGACCATTGATTTTCAACCTTCCTAATGCCGCAACCCTTTAACACAGTTCCTCATGTTGTAGTGACCCCCAACCATGAAATTATTTTCATTGCTACTTCCTTACTGTAATTTTGCTACTATCGTGAATTGCAATGTAAATATCTGATATTCAGGTGGTCTTAGGTGATCCCTATGAAAGGGTCGTTTGAGCACAAAAGGATCATTTGACCCCCAAGGAGTTGCAACCCACAGGATAAGAACCACTACTCTAACGTCATTCCAAACTGGCTAGAATTAAAAACTAAAGAAAATGGCAGCATTCTTCTGACTGAAGAGTTATGACCGTGGGTTTTGACAGGCCGTGGGAAATTGTGATTTGTGCAGATGGGTCTACTTGTTGTAAGGGGCCATTTAAAAATAACTTGTTTTTCTTAACAGAGTAATGCAATTAAAACATACAAATACAATGGATTCACCTTTCTACCCATGAATTTGTTTGAACAATTTAAGAGAGCAGCCAATTTCTATTTCCTGATCCTCCTCATCTTGCAGGTAATACCCTTTGATGCCTTGAACCTGTTGTCAACGGCATATGCTGCAGTCATGCAGCAAGTAGCCAATCTCAAACGCGTTCATATCAGGGTTTTCTACATAAAGGATCTGGGCCTCATGTGCAGAACCAGCTCAGCGAGTGTTTGGAGGGGACAAGTGGCCATGTTGCCCTGACTCTATTTTGCGTTTTTGTTTCTCAGCTGTGGGGGTTTGAGCTTTGAACCTCAGACATGCTCTGCCACTGAGCCACGTCTCCAGCCTTCCTTTTACCTCTCTAAATTTGAGGCAAAGTCTCACCTACTTGCCCAGGGGGGCCTTGAACTTGTAGTATTCCTGCTTCAGCCTTTTAAGTAGCTAGGATTACAGGTTCTGAACCACCATACATGGCTTAAATCTGTTTTTTAAAAAACTGATTTTTGTTCTGGTGTGAGTTATAGAACTGAATCCCTAAAGTAAATAAAACTACAATGTTCATCTTATAAAATTATCGTAACTTAAAATTAGTAGAGTTTTTGTTTTTTATGCTTGCTTTTTTTTAAAAAGAAAAAAACTTAGTCACTTGTTTTTCCATAAAGACGTTGACTTTTTATTGATAGTTTCTTCATAAAGCTTCTAAGTTATTTTTGTGAATTGGTTTTACATTAGAAACAAAACTTTTTTTGTTTTATTTTTAGCCAGAGAGTTCTTATCTGGAGCGTTAGACGTTTATCTGTACAGAAACGGTTACTGTAACCAAAGGGGCACTATGCATTTTAGCTGGTGCTCAGAACCAACCTTTAGTACCTGATACGTGGGTTATAAAGATAACGTAGTCAGTTGGCTTTATCAATTTCTTTATCAGAGGGGTGGACCAGAAAATAATACTAGGATTTCCTGGGAAAGCTCTAAAGTATAGTAGCATGTATATCTGAGGGAGTTGTAGGGTGTCTGGAGCAGACAGTATATATAAGATGGGAGAGTAGACACGAGATAGAAGTGAATAGTCAACAGGTGTGGGGAGACAGAAGACCTGAGAACTTGACTAGAAAGGGTGTGTCACTGAGCAAGTGTCGCGGTCTGCCCGTCAGGTCATATTAGGCTTCTGTGTGGTTGGTGGGCTACTTTCCCCTCACCGACTTCTAGAAGGGCAAAGACAGATGTTCGTGATACAGCTGCAGCCTGATTACTTTCTCTTCAGGTGCAGCAACCTGCATCAGGGTGACAGCAATAGACAGGCTGGTTGCCTGCGTCCTTGCTGTCTATGGGGTAAACACTAGCACACACCTCATCTTGCAGAGAGGAGCTGAGGCTTAGTGAGGAAAAGTAACTTGCCTGAAAGTGATGTAACTTGTCGGAAAGCCTGAGTGGGTAGAGCTGAACGGTGCTGAACCCGGGAGCCTAGCGTCAAAGAACCGGATGTAGTCTGACGATCAGCAAATGATCCCGAGAGGTCCTTATTAAAGATGTGACTGTTCCACTGAGACACTATCTTGAGGAATTGGAGCTTCCTCAAGGCCAGCCCATCTGTTTCCCATGCCAGTAGCAATGACCATGATGGGAACGTTGTCTAATCAGTTGCCTTCAGAAGCAGCCATCCCTGTTGCCATCTTTTGTTGCATTTCAGGACCCACAGTGACCACGGCTGAGCACAGCGCTGCTCAGAGCTAAGGGCTACTTCCTCCCCACTCCACTTTGGAATTTTACAGAATAGTTTAGAGTAGTTATGATGCAACCCCCCACTTTGGTGTCTAGTTAAAGCCACAGTGAGATTATTTCTAGTCTGCCACTGTCTGCCAGACTAATTCATGTGCCAGAAGCCAGAGAGAGCCAGCAGAATGCCACTGAAATGCTTTTTCCTCGATGTGCTCCAGTATGTAGACTTACCCAACGATAGACGTTAGAATTAGCGAAATCAACTACACGCTACCTGTAAGTTAGATGTGCTCTCGTGGGAACAAGTGCGTGCAAGCTTTTCAATTTCTTCTAGGCAATTCCGCAAATCTCCACCCTGGCATGGTATACCACACTTGTACCCCTGCTTCTGGTGCTGGGTGTCACGGCAATCAAAGACCTGGTAGATGATGTGGTAAGGACTTCTCAAGCCCCTTTCTTCTTATCCTTTTGACCTTACTGTCATTGGCCATTGATGCTTTATATGCAGAGATGATTCAAATCATACTTTGTCATCTCCCTTCCAAAGGCTCGCCATAAAATGGACAGAGAAATCAACAATAGGACGTGTGAAGTCGTTAAGGATGGCAGGTAAGTTTGTAATTATTCGTAATTTCGCTTCAAAGATGTCATGTGTAAACACGTCTCGAAGCATATCAAGAGGTAACTATAAGAGCCTGGATGTCTGTGGCACATTAGCATTGTATGTATGTGTTTGTGTGTATTTATGCATGTGGGAGAGTACATGTGCACGGATGCAGACGTGTGCATAGTGGACATGACTGGATGTGCACATGGTGTCAGAAGTCAATTGGGGGCATCTTTTCCTAGATACGATCTACCCCGAGTTTTGAAATCTCTCAAGGTTCTGGGGCTCACCCATTCAGTTAGATGTGGCTGGCAGTCGAGCCCTGGGGCCTGTCTGTCTCCACCTCCCTAGCACTGGG
This sequence comes from Cricetomys ansorgei, assembly GCA_026225945.1. Lineage (NCBI taxonomy): Eukaryota > Metazoa > Chordata > Mammalia > Rodentia > Nesomyidae > Cricetomys > Cricetomys ansorgei. Next base: position 12,978,897 of record JAMJFZ010000236.1, read on the forward strand.
ATTACAGGCATGTGTCGCCAAGCAATGGGCGTTTTTACGTGGGCTTCGGAGATCACACTCAGATCCTTGCGCTTGCATTTCAGAGACACCTCCTCGGCCCAAGTACATTAGTCATTTAATGCGAAGAGAGGTGTCCCTTGCCTTCAGGGCTGTCAAGCTGAACCCAAATTGGATTACTTGTAGTTGTTTTCCCGGCTTGTGTTATCAGAATATCTGGAATCGACACAGCCTGCTGCCTCCGCTGCGCTGTCGTACCTCCACCGTGCCCGACTATGTCCCCTTCAGGGATTTGCTCACACACTATGTCCTTCCCTGATTTGCCACCTAAAGTGATGTCTCCCTCATCTCCACTTTCGGAACATCCAGTGCTCATCTATTCGTGATTTGAATTGTATTAGGGTTATTTGTGTAGGCGTCTCATCTCCAGGTCCAGACTAGGTGTTTCTGCCCTGCATCTAATGTGCAGAAAGTATTCAACAAATGCGCGTTCAAGGAACACAGAACACCGTCAGCTCCAACCAAGCCAACCAACTGAGGCATCAGTAATGAGTTGTTTTAGGATTCCAAAGTCAAGTGCCAAAAATAGGGATGAAGGGCCGATTCAAGAGACTGTTTAATGTGTCCACAAGTAGGAAAACAGCCCAATTTACAGCCACACTCTACTGCACTGAGTTCAAAATAGATGCCACCAAGTTGTAAATGTTGATATAGGATTTTTTTCCTTCCTTGTAAATAAATGGGCTGGAAGTTACCTCTGGAATCACCTAGAGTCAATATTGTGAATGAAGGTGAGATTCTCTGCCATCTCACCTCACTGTTTTATGTATGTCAGTGACACTGGTAATGAGCAGCTCTCGGGGCCTGGGTATCATCCTGAGAAACACACACACGCATGCACACATATATATGCGCACACATACACACAGAGAGAGAAAGAGAGAGAGAGAGGGAGGGAGGGAGAGAGAGAAATACAGGCTCTGAGTGGCCTTGAACTTGGGGCTGAGGAGCATATCCAACAGGGCCATGGCCCTGGCAGCTCATACAGTGGATCAAGCCTGCAAGGACTTGGGACATCAGTGAGGCAGAGCCCAGAAGCTTCATCCAGTGAAACTGTCACATTACTCAGAAAGCCCAACAGAATGGCCTCTGATGTTCCCAGAATTGGGACATAAAGTTGCTAAATGTGTCCCTTTGTAGTTTGGGGTTAACTCATACAATTCTAGATCAGAATATAAGACATGTTGAAATATAAATTCAGTACAAATTTCTCTGTGCTTTCTACTTGTTTTTTTTTAGTTTTGCTGTTGTTTTTGGTGCTAGGTCTTGAAGCCAGGGCCCTTTATATACCACTAAGCTACGTCTCCAGCTCTTGGAATTTTATTTACCTAGTCATAAGCCAAGTCGGTTTTTAAAAGAACTGGGGCTGGGAAACATGTACTAAATTCACATATAAATTGGTGAATCTGGATATTAGCAAATATTTAAAATTTATTTCAAATTTCCAGTTTTCTATTGTTTGTGAGCACACGGGACATAGACACAGTAGGTAAATGTCTGTCTTCAGGCAACAGCTCACAGGTTGCTGTAGGATTCTCAAGGTCAATAACACGGAGCATCTGAAACTTCTGCTACTTGTCACTCCTTTTTTGCCTGAGAAATTTTTATGAAAGCTTGGGTATGTGGGCATATAAAATATTCATACAAATCAATCATTGATAATGAATCATAAAAAATTATTTTGGAGCAATTCTTTGGTATCAGCATAATTTTACCATTTATTAAGGACGAGATGAATGTGCTTGTTAATTTTCACATGAAAGAATTAAGTCCTGGCTAACCATTTGACACTGCAGGACTTTGAAGATCATCAACATTTTGACATTTTTAAATTGTCATTGGTAAGAACTCTGCTCCACATAAATGCATAATACAAATGGAAGAAGTAAGTTTAAAGCCATTGTAGAAATTGTTGGAAATTGTATACTAATTCCAAGCCAGAATTTATTAAATGATTTTTTTTCCCTATAAAACTCAAGACTCTAACCTGAACCAAAGCATTCTGGGTAGTGTTCATTGGCAGAGCCACAGCTGCAGTGAAGTTCCATGATGCAATATGGATGAACACTCTCAGAAACACCTCAGGCTCATTAAGCATTTGATTTTGAATTTTGAGCTATTGTGTAACAGAAATCTTACTGTTGCCAAAAATTTCTCAACCCCGGCATTGCATGACCTTATATGGTATAACAGACCCCCGGTGTGCGAAGCTGTGAGTTAGTGCACATTTCATATGTGTGAAAACCTTTGGGACGGAGTACTATAGTTTGAAGCTTTGCAAACATCGATTCATTAGAAAGGGAGATATCCTGTGGCATTTAAAGACTGAGAAGAACCCAACTGTAATACCCTTGAGGATTCTTGGTGGCCTGTGGGGGAATCATGCATTCCTGAGCTTGTACCAGCACTAAGCAAGTGATGAGTGATTGGGGGGGGTGAGGGTGGACAGGGATAGCAAGCCATAAGTACAAAAAGAGTGGTGGCCACTGTCCCCACCATACGTTGGAGTGGCCCCTAGTGGGATCTTCCTTAGTGAGCTAGGGTGGAAAGAACTCAGCAAAGTCCCTTCACCAGTGCCTCCCGAGCAGAATAAACTAACTCTTGTGACATCATTAGAAGGGGGAACTTGTAGTAAACACTTTCCTGTGGTTTACTCCTTCTCCAGAATCTTTGACAGGAAGAATGGTACTTTCTTGGTCCAAAACTTAAAAACCCAAATTGTCCTTACTTTTGATTCTTAGGTTCAAAGTCGTCAAGTGGAAAGACATCCAAGTTGGAGATGTCCTTCGTCTGAAGAAGAATGATTTTATTCCAGTAAGTGAACACATTCTGCTTCTCTCAGTCTCTGCACGCATGCCCAGCCCGTCCCCCACCCACCTCTGTGTTCCTTCCACCCTGGGGACCCTGTGTGATAGGTATCTTGTGTCTTGGACAGGCTGACATTCTGCTTCTGTCCAGCTCAGAGCCCAACAGCCTCTGCTATGTAGAAACAGCTGAGCTCGATGGGTGAGTATGTCTCGGGTGGACCCATTCCAAAGGTGGCTTGGAGTGATGGGGGGGGTATGCCTTGCATATTCTGGGTAGGAAACCCTGAGACAGCCTCTGCCTCGGCCACTTGTTGGCAGTCTCATGGTGACTGACTCCTTTTTTTCTATAAAAGGAAGCTTTCACCATTTCCCATTGCCAACCTCCTACCCATCCATATCCTTATAAACTGCTGAGCGATGACTACATTTCTAACTTTTAAACAACTATATAATTACTATCATATGAGGAAACTGAGGCCCAGGGAGGTGAGGTAGCCTGGCCAAGGCCACATCGAAAGGGATAGTCAGGACTCTGCTCCCTATGTCCCTTGTTTTCTCAAACTAGAAATGAACTGCTTTCTGGAGAGTTAGAATCACAGGAGTGGAAAGCTGGCCTTCCTTTGCACTGTAGATCAGCTGATTGACAGTCCAACCTTAGCAGCAACACAGCTCTTATTCCCAGTACCGAGAAATTCTGAAGCTTTCCAGAGACAGGAAATCCCATCATGCCCTGTCAGAACTGAACGGTGGAGCTGGGATCACCAGTTAGCTTCCTAATAACAAGCGGTGACTCCTGTGTGACTACTCCCGAGAAGGGAGGCTGACCTCCTGCATGGATGTGCCCACCCACCTCATGGAGCGCTCACACTTGCACCCCTTTGTGATGTTGTTGGAGCACCCTAAGTATTCCTGCCACCTCCTTTCCTAGACAGAGTTGCCTTTCAGAAACACATCCAATTGTCTGCTCTAGAAAGTACATTGACAGAAGGAGCTAAGCAGGTGTCCGCACTGGGTCTGTTTTGCATAACCATTTCAGTGTGGCGTGTGCTGTAGACCAGGTTGGGGGTAAGAAGTTCAGTTGAAGAGAAGGCTGTGGGTACTTTGCTTTAACTGGCACAGCGGCACACAGCAAAAGGAAGTAGCGTGTTTTTGGTTATAAGCTCGCTCCAGCATCAGACTGACCCATCTATACTCAGAACTAGAGCTTGAAAATAGAACAAACTAATGATTAAGCTTCACTCATTCCCAGATAGGCCGAATGTTAATCTGTGGAATTTGCTTTTTATTCTTTTGAGTTCCAAATTGTAGGCCTCTAATTCTGCCCCCTTTCCCCCTCACCCCTCCCTGCAGAGAAACCAATTTGAAGTTCAAAATGGCCCTTGAAATCACAGACCAGTATCTCCAAAGAGAAGATAACTTGGCAGCATTTGATGGTTTGTATAGAACTGTCTTACTTTTTAAAAATTCTAGTTGTTTTATTCTGTCTCCATTGGTTAAGCCCAAGTCTTTTGTATTTGACTGAATATGTGTATCATACCTTTTGAAAAAAGGTTTTATTGAATGTGAAGAACCAAACAATCGGCTAGACAAGTTCACGGGAACACTGTTTTGGAGGAACCGAAGTTTTCCTTTGGATGCTGATAAAATCCTGTTACGTGGCTGTGTGATTAGGAACACTGATGTCTGCCATGGCTTGGTCATTTTCGCAGGTACTTTCTGAATGTGCTTCGAGTTCTTAAGATTTAAGGAAAGAGCTAAGCATTGGTCCAGGCTCGTTATCCCAGTACTCAGGAGGCTGAGGCAGGAGGACTGAATTCCAGAGCCAGACCATGCCTCAGGAGACTTCTGTAGAGAATTAGTGGCAGGAAATGTTTTTCTGTCCTTTTTCCATCAAAGTCACAGAAAGAGTAATTTTATTGACATGTATGTGTATTAACTGAGTTTTCCAACTGCTAATGACAATCGAATTTTCCATTTTTAGGTGCTGACACTAAGATAATGAAGAATAGTGGGAAAACCAGATTTAAAAGAACTAAAATTGACTACTTGATGAACTACATGGTGTACACGGTATTTGTTTTTCATTCTGGTGGACAAGAGGCTACGCTGCTGTCCTTTGTTCTGATGTCGGTGTATGTGTTTCTAATGCAGAGTGATCCTGTGTCTTTAGATGGAGTGCAAAGAGGTCTGGACACACTAAGCCTAGTGGGATGGATGTTAAGGGACTACCAAGCCTTTTCTGAGAAATTCCACACTTCAAGCAGGAGAGCCCCATTGGGGAAAGAAAGTTCAGAGACTGTCCCTAGGTGTTTTTCATGATTGATTATTGATTAGTTAAAAGCCAGGGACACTACAGTGGAACCCTTATCAGGGTTGTTAGTGCCAGAGCCTGGGCCCTGGCATCACTAACAAGCTGGGCTTGGCCACCCAACCTCATTAGGTCAAGGAAATAGGCAAGTACCAGTTAAAAACAAAAAAAGGAGATTTCCTGAGTGTGGCCACACCGGGAAGAGAAAGGGGTAGAGCGACCCAGTAATCCCACGTCTGTCGTCGGTGTCCTGATCTGGTTTAGTCTCATCTAGAAGGAAAGAAGTATGCAAAAGGAAGTGGTCCTGGTTAGGTTGGAGTCCCACCCATCACTGATCCATCACTGTCTGGGCTCCGGTTCCAATCCTCTGGCTGGCACCAGGTTCAGCCTTTCTCTTCACCCAGCATGAGATCCCTGGGAAGCTTCCAATTGCCTGGAGACTATTGCCTCAATAGGCTGATAGCCAAAGGAAGTGGGCACAAGCATTTCTCTTTAAAATATCTCCTCTCTTGCTTGGATTGTTAAAATTCTAGGTAAAATTCTAGGAACTGTAGGCTGGATTGTATTGCTATTGGTTTCCCATAGGGGTAGCTACCATAATTGCGAGTGTGTATGCCCATGTGCTTGTGCGATAAGGCAAGGCTAAAAATAAGGTTTGTTGAGGGTCTTCAAAGCCATACCCAGGCTCAAGATTAGGAGGACCCCTGGGTCTTGGCATAGGGGTACTCACACCTGTGTCTTACTGCATCAGAAAGTTATAAAACAAGATGAGCAGAAGGCTCACAAGGCAAAACCTAGAGGAAATTGGATTAGTTCCCACATGGAGTCACACCCGATAAACACTCAGTTCCCTCAGCGACAATCTGTGACTGTGTGCACACCCCATTGTCTCCAGTGAAGCCCCTTAGAGACTTGCAGTTGAGATCTGGGTGCATAGGCTCCACTTCCCTGCCATGCTCCAAATTCCAGACTTCCTGTAGGAATGTAAGTGGTCAGCTTAAATGGTGTTTGCCCAAGCAGACACGGTGAGCTGTTCTTATATGAGAATCAGAACTAAGAAGAAAGGAAACCCTCCCCAAACCTAAATTCCCATATGCCAGCCAAGGGCCTATCTTGAAACCCCTCTTCCAAGGGGAGTGAGCTTAGACCTGCGTTGTTAACTCTATTCTGTATGCACAGGACCTGACTCTAAATAGTCACGCTTCCTAATGAGAATTGCTTTCCAAATAGTTCAGGCTGAACACAGAAACTCTTCAGAATGTGTAGTTAACAAATTTATTCAAGAATGTACATATGTAAAGCCACACATAAGTGATAATCTGAGGACCAATCCCCCCTCCCACATTTTATGAAACCATTACTTGGACTTGGGATATTATATCTAATGCCATTGTAGCCATCACGATGCAAGCACTCACAGATCATTGTCTCTCCTCTGGGCCCATTCACTTCAAGAGGGTACTTTGAGAGTCTGTGTTCAGAACTTCACATTTTCCCCGAAATCTTACTACTACTGTGAATATATAAACATTGCTAGGAAAAATTTTTAAAAAATTGGGACAGGGTCTTGCTAAGTAACCCAGGATGGCTTGAATTATTTTTTGTCCCATAAACAAATGCTTCTCAACTCCACAACATGATACCTATTGTACCTTATATATTAGGTACCTTGTCATTCACATAGATATACCTTGTCTACTATATTAGTTACCTTTCTGTCACTATGATAAAATACCAAGACCAAAAGCATCTTAGAAGGAAAGGGGACTTCCCAATGAATAGAGTCCGTCACGTGAGAAGGCATCACCTAACCAAAGAAGCATAGGGTGGGCCTGACAGTCAGGAACCAGAAAGACAGGAAACAGGAAGTAGGAGCAAGTTATAAAAGCTCAAGGCCCACCCTCATAGTGACATTCTTCTCCAGCAAGGCTCTACCTCTTAAAGGTTTCACAACCTTCCCAAACAGTGCCACCAACTGGGGACCCAGTGTTCAAACGCATGAACCTATAGGGGACGTTTTATCATTCAAACCACTGCATTTGTAATGTCACGTAATTCCCATCACACTGAACCTGTATGAATACAGGCCCAAATATGGAAGACGTTTCCAAGCCTTTTCTTTAAAATTAAAAAAAAAAAAAAAATCTGGATGTGGTGGCCTATCCCTATATTCACAGCATTTGGCAACTAAGACAGGATTGAGAGTTCAGAGACTTGCCTGGGTTAGCCCATAAGACCTGTCTCGGCAAACAACATGGGGGTAGCAATATAGCTCAGTTGGTAGAGAATTTGTCTAACATGAATCAAGCCTGGGATTGGGTCCCCGCCACCTCATAAACAGACTATAGTGACGCATCCTTTTATTCCCGGTACCCAGAAGGTGGAGGCAGGCGGATCAGAAAGGCTATACTGTAGCCTGTAGTCATCCTCAAGTATATAGGGAGTTCAAAAGGTGCATGGGCTACATGAGACCCTTTTTCAAAAAACAAAACAGAACCAACTTCCAGTATTTTCTATAAACCTCTTGATTCAGCATTCTTTGAAGCTGCTTCATGCTAAAGTGAAGTGTCTTCCCAAACAATATGTTATTGTTCACAGTGATAATAACCGAGAGGTTGCCCTGTCATGTAAGTGGTTTTAAGGATCGAATATAAGGCATTGGCTTCTCTTTTGAAAGTTATCTGTGGAAGAAAACTTATCTTATACATGTAAACCCATCCGTCATAATCATAGACTTCCAAAGCGTTCCTACAGTCCTGTTTTGTTCTAAATCTAATACTTTTACAGACCGTCGAAAGGTCATATGTATGTAAAGCGCCAAATAATGTTATTAGAATCTGTGAAATGTATGGAGTTGGAAATCCTGCTTTGCAATACTTGTCTTCTAGATCTTTATTGTGCTCATCCTGGTTTCTGCGGGCCTTGCCATTGGCCACGCTTACTGGGAAGCACAAGTTGGTAATTATTCCTGGTACCTCTACGATGGAGAAAATGCCACACCTTCCTTCCGGGGCTTCCTGAACTTCTGGGGCTACATCATTGTGCTGAACACCATGGTGCCCATCTCTCTCTATGTCAGGTAAGCCTGGCCTCTCCTTGGCCTCTTGCTTTCAGGCAAGAATGTAGTATCTTTTCCCAGTGTAGCACCTTTGTGTTAGCAGTAATTGTTTCAAAGGTCAAAAGGAAGAAGAATATAAGTTCCATTTTAGAATCGGGGGGTGAGTTAAAGGAAGCCCGTGAACTTTGAGTATCTACTCCGTGCCAGGCTCTTTCTATCTTGTCCTCTGTCCCGATAAGGCCACTGACGTTCCCTGGCCAAAGGTGATAAGTCATTTCTTTGGTGAGTCCTCAGTGGATTCCAAAGCACAGGGTTCAAAAAGAGTCTGGGAGCCGGTGGAGATTCGGGATGCCGTGGAAAAGTGCTTCCTTTCTATGTGGTAGCTGAGGAATCGACTTTACCAACTGAGCAATCTCCCCAGCCCTGTCTGTTTGTTGTTCATTGTTTGTTTTGACAAGGTCTTTCTTTGTACTCCTAGCCTAGAGTTCATTGTTCAGAACAGGCTGGCCTTGACCTTGAGGCAGCCCTTCTGCCTCTGCCACCTGAGTGCTGGGACTATATGCATGCCCTACCACATCCGGTTACGTGTACTAGTACGTTTCTGTCAGGACTTGGCTCAGGGGTTACCTTGTACCCTTGGCTTATGCCTCACCCGATCTAAATGGTCACTTCCCTTCCTAGATTGGTCTCTATCTCCCATTCTCTGCTTTGATTTTCTGTAGAGAATGTGTTACCCCTGAGAGTTTATATTTGCTGCGCTGTGTTTGTGTATCTGCTTAAGCGCAGGGATTTCATCTGCTTTATTTGTAGTGTTCAATACCAAATAGGACTGCCATTTAGAAGGGGGAGAGTTATTCTTATCTATGGGACTTGTTAAGCAGCCACCATTGCCCACGTATGTATGTATTAGCAGTCCCTGGGTGTGTAAACAGACTCCTTAACAGCTGAGTTTTCAAATCAATATGATCCTCTGAGACTACCTCCTTTGGGGCATTTTATAACTTCTACAAATTTAAAAAGTAGAATATACTTTTCACAGTGTGGTAAGCAAGTGCTAGTTACCAAAAGACTTGACACATTTGAGATATGATGGGGTGTCACCTAGTGGACCCTCATTCACTTTGCACAGGTGAACTTGACCGTTCCAATTGTCCCTAGGCTTGAGAGGCAAGGAGAGAAAAGAGTGAGATGACTGTGTCTGTGTTTCTGTCCTCAGCGTCGCTGTTACTGTTCCCTCTGGGCTATGGGTTCTGAATGCCTGTGGGTTCTGAATACAGAGTTCCTTAGCTGTGGCTGATGTGCTCAGGAGTGAGTAGGAAATCACACTGAAGAGGTGTCACGAGGAGACACCACTGACCTCGAAGCCAGAGAGGGGGATATGTTTGGTCAGGGGAGCACAGTGTGGATTTTAAGCTGGGTGACTTCAAAACAACAGAACTTTAGTCTTCATAGTTCAGGAGGCTGGGGAGTCAGTGATCAAGGGCAGCATTCTGGGTTGGGTGGTGAGAAGCCATACTTGTGTTGCAGGTGACCTCTTCTCACACATCTCATGGCTACAGGGGCAAACGAGCTTCCTCAGGCTTCTCTAAAATGATGTTAATGTCATTTGTGAGTTCTCTGTATGTAGGGTCAAACCAACACAGAAAAGCCCTATCAGTACTGAAGCATTGAAGATTAGGCTTCGCTCAATGGGCCGGGGGAGGGTAATATTAGTAACTTTTCCCATTGGTATAACAATACATCTGATAAGAGAAGCTTAAAGAAGGAAGGATTTATTTGGGTTCATGGTTTGAGGGTGCAGTCTATCACGTTGGAGCAAGTGACCAGAGTGTGTGGTAGCTGGTCACAGATTTTCTACAGTTAGGAAGCAGAGAGGTATACTGACACCCAGTTCACTTTCTACTTTTTGTTCCATCTGGGGACCCCAGCCCACCATACGGGGCTTTCCCACCTGAGCTAAACTTCTCCTAGAAATACTCTCATAGCCACAACAAGAGTTGTGACTCCTAGGGAATTATAAAATCCTGTCAAATGGACAGTTGTGATTAACCATCATGGGGCTGGAGAGAGGGCTTAGCAGTTAAGAGCACATATGCTCTTGCAGAGGAACTGGGTTTGATTCCCAGCACCCGAGTAGGGAGACTCATAGTCCCCTATATCTTCAGCTCCAGGGAGATGCAATAACTCTGTCCTTGATAGCACCTGCTGTCACATGCACATCCAGAAACACACACACATAGACAGACTTGAAAATAAATAAATCTTTTTTTTTAAAAAAAGAACGATCAACCATCACAGGAGTGGACACTAAGTATCTACCAAAGCAGTAGATAAGCAACTCACTCTCATGTGCACAGGGAGGGCCGAATCCATTCCCTGTCAATCCCCTCAGCTCACTGTTAAAGCCTTCTTCTGTCCCCCTAGTGTGGAAGTGATCCGCTTGGGACAGAGCCATTTCATCAACTGGGACCTACAGATGTACTATGCTGAGAAGGACACTCCTGCCAAGGCGAGAACAACCACACTGAATGAGCAGCTAGGGCAGATTCATTACATCTTCTCCGATAAGACCGGGACGCTCACGCAAAATATCATGACCTTCAAAAAGTGCTGTATTAATGGGCAAATCTACGGTGAGTGTGAGGGTTACGGAAAGGGGAAAGTCAGAGCATGCCCTTTTCATGCGTGTACTCGAAGCTTGGATTATTGTCTCTCTGCGAAGTAACTCCAGAGATGTTCCTTCACTTACTAGGCTCAGTTATGTTTTGGGTTTGAAATAAACAGGAATGGTTGGCTATTGGATAGGCTAGAAACAGATTTTCTGGGTTCTGTCTGGAGAAGAGCCTGCCTTTCTAGGGTTTTTGGAGCCCTCCCTGTAGGGACCAATTGCTGAAGAAGCATCATAGGCACTGTTAGGGAAAGAGACAGACAGACAGACAGACAGACAGAGGAAGAGGGAGAGGGAGAGAGATCAACAGAAATAAACATCCCACAGAAATTTAAAAGCCGAATTGCCACATGGCGTGACAGTTTCACATCTAGGAATACATTGTGCTCAAAAGTTTTGAAAACAAGGGCCCAAGGAGATACACATTTACCCTTGTTCATAGCATCATTCACATTTGACAAAGGGTAGAACAACCCAAGTGTCTATGAGTGAATGAAGAGATGAACAAAATGTGTTCCCGCATGAGTGAGCCCTCAGGGCATTATGCTAAGTGATATAAGCTCCCAAAAGCAAGTTCTGCATGATTGCACTTAGAGTGCAAAGTCACAGGGACAAAGGAGAGTACCTGTTGCCAAGGCTTGGGTAGGGCAATCGGAAGTTGGCATTTAATGATAGAGAGTTCAATTACGCATGATAAAGTCTAGACTCTAGACGTAGTAGTGGTGACATATTCGCAAGGTGACTGTACCAACTGTCACCAGAAAATGATTACAACAAAAAATGATTACAATAGTTTACAGTTGATTTCCATCCTACTTCTCAAAACATTCCTCGCACACATGAACAATGTCAAAGTGAATGTTGCCTTAAAATATGGATTGTTTTAACTTTTGATGTTTTTTCAAGAAATTTACATATGCACATTTTTCCTCTTTAGAAAAAAAAATGTATAGGGTGTATGAGTTTCCCATCATTCGGGAAGATGGAACACTATGGGGTTGAGGAGTATGTCCTCATGGTGATGGCAGATTGAAGCACATCGAAAGACACCAGTCTGGTTCCAAAGGACTACAGTGTGACAGGCACCAGTATCTGAAACAACTCCAGTGAGGATTTGGCCACCTTTTTCTGTGAAGAGCCAGATAGTAAATACTTAGCCTTTGAAGACCATACAATAGTTTCCACCAAACATCCTTCGTTCTTACAATGTATTTATATATTTATTTAGTTAGTTTTTGAGGTGGGGCTTTACTCTATAGCCCAGGCTAGCCTTGACTCACGGTGCTTCTCCTACCTCAGCCTACCAAGTGCTTGGATTATAGACATGAGCCATCAATACTTAAGTCTCATATTCTTCCATTTTTCATTTTTTTCTCAACTCAAGAAAAATGATTCTTTACCCCAGAACCATTCAAAACTAAGTTGTGAGAGCCACATCAGATACTATAACTGTATTTGCAAATCCAGGTAGTAGGGCCTCTGCACACACAGACTCAACTTGCTTTGTCCTGTTTGTTTCTTAGGAGACCATAGAGATGCTTCTCAACACAGCCATAGGAAAATAGAGGTGAGTGGTCTGGGTGAAGCAGCTGTTCGTTGTGTATTCACTTCCTTAGGGTGCCAGAGAAGAAAGCAGCAGAAACTTCTCTCCCCATGGTTCTAGAGCCTGGATTCCAGATGTTGATCTCCCAAAAGTTCTAGGGAGGCTCCTTCATGGCTTTTCCCTAGCTTCTGGTAGTTGCCAATGATCCTGGCTTGTAAGCACCAGGCTACAGTCTCTGCTTCTCTTGTCGTGTGAGGTTCTTTCTCCTCATGTGTTGGGCTCTGTCCATGTCTTGTCTCTTACAAGGACATCTCTGCCCTCCACCCTAATCCAGTAACCTCATCTTAACTTGATTACATTATAGATCGTGTTTCCAAATAAGGTCACATTCAAGGGTTGGGATGCCGACATGCCTGTAAGGGAGACACAGTTCAGCCCACCACAGTATGCCTTTTGTTTTAAGCAAAAGCTTCCTAAGATTTAGGACATCTTAGGGTGGGGCCCCAAGGAGATGGTTTAGCAGCTGAGAGAAATTGCTGCCCTTTCAGAAGACCCTGGTTCAGTTCCCAGCATCCACACAGCAGCTCACAACCACAGGTAACTGCATTTCCAAAAGATCAAATACTCTCATACCCTCTTCTGACTCTATGGGCACCAGGCACGCACATGGTGCATATACATACACGTAGGCAAAACACTCATACACAGAAAATAAAAATTCTTAAAAAGAATGTGCTAAAATCCCAAGGTGACTTTGACATAATTAAAAACTTAGCTACAAAGAAAAGGGATTATCAGTTATTGATACAGATTTTTAAAGCTCTTATCTGTGTATGTGCATGGATAGATAGATAGATAGATAGATAGATAGATATACACATACATACATGTGTGTTGCCAACGCGCATATGTGAAGACCAGAGAATGACTTTCAGGGATTGGTTCTCTCCTTCTTTGAGGATCCCAGTATCAATATCCGACTCAAGAAGTCAGACTTGTCAGCAAGTGCTTTTACCCCATGAGCCATCTTGTTGGCCCTAATACGAATAATTTTCACTAATTGCATTTTCCTTTTTTCTCCATTTCTTTCAGCAAGTAGACTTTAGCTGGAATACATTCGCTGATGGAAAGCTTGCGTTTTATGATCATTATCTTATTGAGCAAATCCAGTCAGGGAAAGAGCCAGAAGTCCGGCAATTCTTCTTCTTGCTTTCCATTTGTCATACGGTCATGGTGGACAGAATCGATGGTGAGTGTTTCTCTGGCATCTCAGAAACCAGGGGCCAGTTGGAGTTGGCAGGTGACTCATCATATGACTCAAGTGTAACAAATGCCAAGTCTGTCACATATACTCAAAGCAATGGCCACTTGTGAGTCCTGGCACTAGATATACATAAGTAACAAAGCATGGGACAGCTTATTATTGAGTTTTTCATTGCTGGATTTCATTTCATTTTGGGGTGGGACTGGGCTTGAAAAGCGCTCAGTGTGCTAAACTCACAGCTCCAGAAAAACTTCTTACTGTGCAAAGTCGGTGACTAATTTGATTATAGCTCTGAATGAGTTATCGCTTTGCAAATGAAATTCTATTAGAAGAGATGGTTGGTGGCCTGGGGAGATGGCTTAGCAGGTAAAGGCACTTGCTACCAAGCCTGACAACCTGGGTTTGCTCCCCAGGCTCCACATGGTGGGAGGAAGAGAACTGACTCTCGCAGGTTGTTCTCTGACCTCCATATGTGTGCTGTCTTATACACCACACACACACTATAATCAATAATAATAAAATAATAATAATAAACTTTTAAAACAGTAGGGCTATTGAATAAAATAACCTAAATCTTTTCACCATACAAATGTTCAATGGGAATACATAATCAAATCAGGGCCTTATCTTTATTATGACTTGCCTTTAAACTTAAGCATTATTTTCTATATATTTCTTTCTGCCTGCTTTTGTGTTCTAGATTAAAGTATTAAGAACTTGAATTAGATACACTAAGACCCAAGGCCTCTTTAAGGTACCTTTCTCACTTGACGAGGCAGAATTACTGAGAATTCAAGAGTTTAGGGTCTTTCGCAGACTTCTTAAATGCAGTGTGTGTCAGCTTTGTTGGAGGAAATCTGACCGGTGTCCGTGAAGACTAGTGACACTGGTTGCCGTGGGTACGCGTCCTCCGCAAGTGCGGTGTGGAGGGAGTCAAAGGAGCACTTCTGCTGTGGCTCCCGCGCAGCCCTCTGTGTGCACTTCATTCATCCCTTCATGCCATTCTCGGTCTACTTCCATTCTTTGGTCAACTTTCGTCACTGCAGAGCGGGGACGCGCCTCCCGATCGAGTCCCAACATACACAGTGACCTGAGCACTCCAGAAAAGGCACACATGTAAAAATATCTCCCGCAAGTTCCAAAGAAATCCATTCTCCAAGGAGGAAACAAATAGCTCAGTAAAGCAAAACAGCAAAACAGCACAGTTCAGACAGAACGGATCTGAGGGAGGGGTTGTCAGTGGCCAAGTGAGAATAACGGAAGGGAGAAAAAGTTGTCAAAGTAGGGTTCAGAGTCTGACTAGCCAAGCAGATCTGATTCTTTTGTTTGTTTGTTGTTTTGTTTGTTTTACAAGACAGGGTTACTGTGTAACAGCCCTGGCTGTCCTGGAACTCGCTTTGTAGACCAGGCTGGCCTCGAATTCACGAAGATCCACCTGCCTCTGCCTCCCAGCAAATCTGACTTTTAGAACAAGAATAAAATAGGATCTTTTTAAGCACCGTGGTTCCCTTAGGTCTTAATTCATCAGTAGAATTCTTCAGGTGTGTGCTAATACTTTGGGAGTAAGCTAGGCCCCTTTAGATAAATGTGTGTTAGCTGTGTGGCCTGTTTTCTTTTCCTCCTTGGACTGATAGGCAGAGCCCAGGACTATATGCCAGAAAGGACTCATCCCGGTTTAGTCCCCATCTGGCTACTATTTTCCTCAGCAGTGCTGCAGGAAGGATTCAAGTTCCTCCCAGCACAATCCTACAGCTGTCTGCCCCACTGTCCACTGTGAGGTTCAGGGTTGTCCATGCCAAGCATTCTTCTTGGCCTGGAAAATGCCAAGTAAAAGCCACTGAGAGCCAAGACAAGTTGCATTTTGAGGTGCAGGATGTTAGAGAAGACCTTGGGTTTTGATCCATAAGGGAACCATGAGAGTTCTTTGGAAGAGATCTTAGGCACTGTACCTTCAAATTTGGTAGCTAAGCAGATGCAGATGCAGAAAGCAGTAGAGACTGTCCTGAGGCCATCCAGCAGGGTCAGTGCAGTGTAGTCCTTTTACGAAGGCTCTCTCTTTTACGAAGATAATAGCGTCTAGGGATATAGCCCAGTGGGAGAGGACTTGCTTGGCATGTATAAGGGCCTGGTTTTGGTTCTGAGCACCACAGAATAATGGAGATGGACTTTTTAAAATTATTGTTAAGAGGAAGAAGTGTTTTCATATGTATGGCCCTGAGCATTTGACTTCCTCAGCAGACATTCCTGGTGGTGATTCTTCATAAGTTTCCAGTTTCTCTGAAATTGATTATTGTAGCTTGGCAGCTTGAAACATCTGCTTCCTATCTCATAATTCTTTGGGTCAGACTTCTTGTATCACATGACTGGACACTCTGCTCAGCATCTCACTAGGATCACCAAGGGGCCATGTCCTCAGTGGTGCTCGGTATCCGCCTCCAAGTTCATCTGATTGCACCAAGATTCGGTTCTCTGTGGTTGTAGGTCTGAGGTCCCATCTCCCTGTGGGCTCACTGCCAGAGTTGCTGTTTGCTCTCAGTCCTTGTGAACTGGTTTATTGCCAGAGCCCTTTTTTTTGGGGGGGGGGGGGGTTCCTTAAATGGAACTCCAGGCTCTAAATATCTCTTCCCAAGCAAAGCATGTCCTCTCTAAGGGTTCAGCTAGTTAGCTGACGTTCTCTGTTTTTGTTTGTATGTTTTGTTTTTGTCTGTTTTTCCTTCTTTCTCTGCAGTCTGGAGGATCAAGCCTACTGTTAAATCTAAAATGTTCTTTTTTGCTAACCCCTAGGTTACGGGATGACTGGAAGAGAATGAACGGGTGCTACTGGGGTGGGGGCCTTGAAGCCAGGGAGCCTCTGTTCCCACAGAGGCTGTAATGAGGTCAGAGTCTGAAAGGTCATAGGCTGTCTAACCTAGCACTCTCTAATCAGTGCTCATGGGAGACCAGCATCCTGGGGTGTGGTATTGTGGAGACTCTGGGGTCAGTATGCAGGGTGGGGAGCTAGATTAGGGTGAGATGCTCACAAAGAATGAGAAAGCTGTGACTAGAGGAGGCATTCCGTAAAGAATGCAGACTGTGTGGAAAGATGGGTGGGGATCTCGGAACACTAAATCCTTTCAAGGCTGGTGTCAGTCAGAAGCAGCTGGAAAACGGGGGACATGAGAGACGTGAGGTGGCACTTGTGGTGGGTGTGTTTATTTTCAATTTTTAATTGAGATAGACAGGGGAGGAAGACAGAGATTTGCTGCCCACAGAGGCCCAAAGACGGCTTTGGATCCTCTGAAGCTGGTGTTAGGAATGGTTGTGAGCCACCTGCTGTGCTGCTGGGATCTGAACTCAGTCCTCAGTAAGAGCGAAAAGTAGCTGGAGTCATCTCTCTAGCCCCATACTTTGGGTTTTATTGTGACACCATCCTAATCCATAGACGAGTCTGTTAAGGAAAAAAGGTTTTCAGTTGTCTCTAGGAGTGCAGTTAAAGTAAGTGTTCTTCAGAGGAGTGTGATAATTAAAGCATGAAGGTTTGGGCTGCAGTTAGAGCTGAAGACCAGTTCCTGAGCTGAAGACCAGTTCAAGCAGCACAGTAACACACACCCCTCCAACACATATACACACATACACACACATACACACACACACCACACACACGTACACACACACCCCACACACATACAACACATACACATACAACACACATATAACACATACACACACCATACACACATACACACATACACGCACCACACAAACACTACACACATCTCACACACACACATATACACACATACACAAACCCCACACGTCCCACACACCCCACACACATACATATACACACATACACACACCTCACACCCCACACACATACATGCACACACCCCACACACACCACACACATACACACACACCCCACACACATACACACACCCCACACACATACACACACCTCACACCCCACACACCACACACATATCCCAAGACTAGAAGAAATAAAAACAGTACAAAAAATGCTGACTTGATCAGAACGAATCCTCTGAGTCCACAGGAGAAGCAGGGCTTCCATCTACGGCTGCCTTCCCTGGAGCCTCCTACCTTCTAGGTAGATTGAAGGGAGAGACCCTGGCAACACACCCGTGCCCTACATTAGTTGGAAAACTAAATATCTTTTTCTGTAAAATTTCATCTGGCTGTGGAAATGCTTTTCCTTCTTTACTGAGGCACACTATACGGACAGGAAGCAGAAGCTCTGGGCGAGGTAGTTTTCTTAACCTTTTTATTTTTTTGTATATCATATAACAGACACATATACATTTTTGTAGAGCTCCAGAAAATTGGTTTTTTGTATCGAACATCCAGGTTTATGAAATACGTACATGCATTTGTACACACGTGTGCACACACATTACACACACACACACACACACACACACACACACACACAGAGTGGTTATTACCTTTTTTTTTGGTTTTTTTCAAGACAAGATTTCCCTGTGTAGCCCTGTCTGTTACACAGAGCCCTGTTTCACCTACTGTGTAGACCAGTCTGGTCTCAAACTCACAGAAATCCCCCTGCCTCTGCCTCCCGAGTGCTGGGATTAAAGTTGTGCACCACCACCACACAGCAACAATTTTATTTTTAAGAGCCAGAAATTTTGGAAATAAATCAAATACCCATGAGAGAAGAGAATAGCAGACTCCTATCCAATAAAATAATATAAAGAACCTTTAAAGATACGTCAACAGGCTCAAAATATGACATTTGAAAATTCGGGTTGTAAATATCCATCCAGCGTGTTAGAGTCACAGACACGCTGCAGAGCCCTGAAAGAGACAGTGTGATGTTAGCAGTTCTTCTCTGTTAGCCAGTGGAATTCTGAGAATCCCCCACCCCCAACCCATTTTTAAGTAGCAGTTTTATTTGCAATTTCTATTACCACTTTCAATTGTGAAGAAAGTTTGAAGCTTAAGATGTTTTGGTTTCTGTGTAGCCCTTTAGAGCCGCTGAGTAGTGCTCCCTGCAGTGTGCTGGGCCTGCAGAGGACCCTCGCACAGGCTGGGGCGTGAGTTCCAAGCTTCGCCTCACAGCTCTCCTGGTTTCCTCTCCTGCTTCCCTCCTCAGGTCAGATCAACTACCAGGCGGCCTCTCCTGATGAAGGTGCCCTGGTAAACGCTGCCAGGAACTTTGGCTTTGCCTTCCTTGCCAGAACACAGAACACCATCACAGTCAGTGAACTAGGCACAGAAAGGACCTACAGTGTGCTTGCCATCTTGGACTTCAACAGTGACCGGAAGCGGATGTCTATTATCGGTGGGTCTCTATCTCAGGCCTTAGGAGTCCTTCCATGTGCCCTCTTCTCTATTTTATTTAGTGGTGCTTGAACAAATGAGAACATAAATGGACAGCTGGCTTCTGAATGGTGTCCGGATTTACAGAGTCTGTTTTTTTCCTCTGTTTTCCACTCTGCCGCTACTCGACGGCTGTGGCCTTCCTGAATCCTGCAGGACTGTTGACGGTCTCTATCTGTAAGACCTGGAGCTCCTGAGTCTGTAATGGCAGGAGCAGCACACCCAACGGTGCTGCCCCAGATCCGTTCTCCCCTCCCAACACTTCTCTACTTGAGGCCAGGAAAGAGAAACATCAGCAGGCAACTGTGTCCACGAGACCTTACCTCCAGTCTAGGCTTTTTAACAGACTGCCAGGTGGATATGAGGGTCTCGTTCTGCATTTGAATTCCTTTTCCTAAAGCATTTGAAATAATTTCCAACCTACGGGAAAACTACAAGGATGGTTGGTGGTACTTTTGTTTATTCTTTAATATCTACCGTTGTTAACCTTGTCTACGGTTTCTTTGTCAATTTCATTATAGATATAGGTTACTATCTTCTGAACTACTTGAAAGTAAAGTACAATTTCAGTACTCCTTTCCCATATATACGTTAGAGATATCTCATACCAACAAGAACCTTAGATGTATGTGAGTGATCAGAATCGGAAACTTGCTTTGATACACCATTACTGCCTACGCTCTATAGCGCTGACCCGCAGACATTTTCAGATCTTACCAGGAACTCTCTTTCAGGAGTTCTGGTCCGCTCCTCTTTATCTCCATCCTCCTCCTTCCATTTGTCTGAGTTTTGGGCTCAGAAATCCAGCATTGAATTAGATCATGACTCTGATTTTAAAAAAAAGTCTTTGTCCTTTTTGGATCTTTCCGATATTGACATTTTCCAAAAGCAAAGGCCAGTTTTACTGTAGAATGCCCCTTATTTTGTGTTTGTCTTCATTCCTGGTTGTTTAGATCCTGGTCACACATCGTTGGCCAAAAGATTTCACAGTGATACTGTGCCCTTCTCAAAGTGTCCCCCTCCAAAGATACCTGATGCTTTATCTCATGATGGTGATGTTAACTGCTTGCTTGGGTCAGATGATGTCTATAAACTTTTCTCACTGTGATACTGAATTTTTAACAAATGTATATATATATATATATATAATTTAACAAATTATACTTTACTAATTGCTCTCTAGGCACCAGATATGGGTTTATAATCATGCATGGCATCTACCTCAGAGAACTTAAAATTTTAGTTTTAATCAATGGGGCATATTTTGGGATTACATTATCGTACAGATGGAAAAATATAAGAATATGGTCACAGGGTCCTTGTAAAAGGCAATAAAGGGTATGAACTCGAAGACAGGTAAGAAAGATTCCCACTGGACAGCGTGGACAAAGAAACTTCTGTGGAAGGCATTAGCTTTCACAAGATAATGCACATAGTATGTGGAGCCTATAAATCCTTGTCAAGGACATAGAAAACTGAGCTGACCCAGAATGAGTGCTTTCACTGCTATATTCAGTGAAGGAAGCCAACACTGTTGAGGGTAGCCCTTCAATTCACATGACAAATGTAGTTTTTATTACGAAACCAAAATTAACTTTATTGTTTCTTTTTCTTCCTTTGCTAACAGTAAGGACCCCAGAAGGTGACATCAGGCTGTATTGTAAAGGTGCTGACACTGTGATTTATGAACGGCTCCATCAGATGAGTCCTATGAAGCAAGAAACACAAGATGCCCTGGATGTAAGTCTCATGTTTGCTCTTTCTGCTAGAGCTTCCACTCTGGCTTTCTGGGACTGTCTCTCCAGCTCACATAAAAGCTATGCCCACTGCTAGTTAACCTTTCCCTTGCTTTGGTGTCATGTTCTGGAAACACCAAAGTAGAGACATGATGGGCGGTAGTTTTGCTCTTGCTGCCAATGTCCCAGAAAATGGTGAAGTCCTTTCTTAGCACCCCAGTCTGCAGGGCTGATGCAGGAGAATAATGGCTCATTGCTCTTCCAGGGACCTTGAGAAAGGAGCAGCTACACTGAGCTGTCGACTTAATATCTCTATGGTCTCCAAGAGTATTACCAAATTCTAGGTATAGCGCGAAGGAAAGAAAGCATTTCTATATGTCAGGATAATGAAGCAAACTATGGGATCACTGAGGTCTGGAGTCTTTGTTGTAACCCATATAATTCATAGGTGTTTCATATGCAAAGCCTTATCTTAGGGAGCTACATGCTTATTTCCTATTGAACTACTAGAATTATCTGAAACTTGCATTTGGGGAACTTCCCTCCAATTCTATTTTAGGTTTATATGATGGTAGTGGTGAGGTCCCCAGGAGATCATTCAGAATCGTGTCCCTTTTCTGTCTTTTTACTGATCTTATATCTTTGGGAAGGATACTTATCATATTATATGAATCATTAAATTCCATGTGAAGAGTGAAGGAAAAAATTCTGGTGTGACAGAAAGTCGCAGAGAAAGTCTTGCTAGAGGAAGCCTGCTGCCTTCTTCTGTACTCAGTACATTCTTAGGAAAAAGTTGTTTCTGTCCTTAAAGAATTCACTGGGCAGGCTAAGGATCCATTTGAACTTTAAAGTCAACCAAGTCAACCAAAGTCCCTCAGAGAGAAGCCTGATAAGTGTGTTATTTATGGAGTGAGGTCACACTTGCAGATTATTTACTGATACACATTAAAAATGAATGAGTTCTCATGAGGATGAGAAGAATGCCAGTCTGGTCAACACCGTGCAGACCCTTCCAAAGAATCTTTGGAAGTCAACCTGCGTTTGAACCTGGTCTACTGACTCAGTTACAGACAATGGAACTGAGAAGTGAAAACCTTACCAGTTCATATAGAAACTGTGTGAGCTTGTTCACCATGGGAAATTTCCCAGATACCTTTTCATTAATGTTTGATCTAGCTTTCAGTAGCTTGCCAACTTGAGTACATTTTGGTATCGATGTTTGGTTGAGAACTCACAGCTGATTGGACTTGAGACATAGTTTGAAGGAAGAAGGTCTGAATTTGCCATGTCTCTGTGGTTGTACTCTTCCTTTTGTTCTTAGTCATTAAGAACAAAGGGTTTTCTTTACTCTCGGGACTTGATTTAAAAGAAAGGCACACATTTGTTTGCTTCATCTAATTTGGGTACTAAAAATATAATATATAGGACCCCTAAGATGCTTAGAAAAGCAGAACTGACCAGAACACCAAGTTTAATCTCTATAGAATCCTTCATAGCCCATGAGCTCTTTTTAAATTCTCTTAATATAATACTTCAAAATAAGGTTTCACACTTGATCTACCTAAAAGTAGATCAAGAAAGGTTCTTGGGACCCTATGGGATGGTTCAATAGGAAAAGACACTTACCTCCAAGTCTACAGGACACACACATGTGCCACAGTGTGCATGTATGCATGCATGCACTCGTGGATGCACACATACACACTATCTAAATGTAAGCATTCATGTAATTTTAAAAATTAATTTTTTTGAAAAGTAACTATTCTTTGCATGGGTGGATTTTATCTTGCAAATAAAACAGGTCTTTGCGAGCGAAACTCTCAGAACCCTGTGCTTATGCTACAAGGAGATTGAAGAAAAAGAATTTGCAGAATGGAACCAAAAGTTTATGGCTGCCAGCGTGGCCTCGGTCAATCGGGATGAAGCTTTGGATAAAGTGTATGAAGAGATTGAGAAGGACTTGATTGTGAGTTCAGCCTCAGTAATGTTCTCCTGGAGATTCTGAACAAGTCTACATTTTTGTTTCATTGCTATCATGGTTTGGAGATTCCAACCTTGATGTGCATAGTTGGTACAAAAGCTACATTTGAATTTTTATTGTTTAACAAATGAATAAAAGTTGGCATTACAGAACAGAAACCAAAAGAGAAAATACCTTTTTTCTTTTTTTTTTTTAACAGTCTTGCTACGCTGCCCTGGTGGGCCTAGCACTCACTTTGTGGTTCAGACTGGCCTTGAACTCATAGCACTAAAGAAATTTCATTTGATGTTTAATAGTTCGTATTTCGTATTTAATATTTAAGTGGCAACAAAATAGCATTTAGTGGTTTCATTGAGAGAACTACCAAAGCAATTTAATTAATTATGAAAAAGTTTATAATAAAAAATTGAAATGTTTCAAAAGCCATACATGGATTTCTTGAATTTATATTAATGGGGAATAATCATCAAAAGAGTAGTACCACCTTTAGCTTGAGAAGCAGGCTTCTATCTGTACGGTCCCGAAACACAAAGTGGATCTTTAACATCTTCTTGTGCTTGTATTTTTCTGTTTGGAGAGAGGAACTCACCAGGTAGCCCAGGCTAGCCTCTGACTTGTTGGTAAGCCTCCTACCTCTGCCTCTTTCGTGCTAGGTTTTTAGGGTTAGACCACACCCTGTGTCTATACTTGCCCTTTCTGCCTTGGTAAATTAAATCCTTCAAGAAGCACATTGTAGGATGCTTTGGTTTGGGGCAGGTGTGCAATGTCCCAGCTTTCGATGACCATGCCACACATTGCCATCAGAGCACTAACCAGCTTGCATGACTAGCTCTCCTTAGAAGCTGGCAAACCACATTTAAAGACACTTCTAGATACTAATTCTTTTTTTTTTTTTAATGTCTACTCTAGCTCTTGGGGGCTACTGCTATTGAAGACAAGCTACAGGATGGAGTTCCAGAAACCATTTCAAAACTTGCAAAGGCTGACATTAAGATCTGGGTACTTACAGGAGACAAAAAGGGTAATTCATCACATAATTCATCACAATATTTGTAGTTGCTCCCCACCCTGTGGGAATGGAGGTGCTCCCTCTTCCTGGTCCAGCCCACACTGACCGCATCCTTCCCAGAATCCCTCAGCACAGAGCTTGCTTCTTAGGACTTAGGCCAGGTTTTGTCTTAACTCCCCAGCCAGAGGTGAGCTCCGATCCTGGAAAGGCCATGCCTCTGTCCCTGCTGTCTCTCCAGCGTTCTGCCATTTGTCAAATATAAACTGAAACAATACAAAATGTTGCTAGCGCAGCTTTGGTATTCCTGCCTATCTCATCGTGACTTGAAAATTGTAACAGACATTGTATGTGCACGGAAATTGTTTAGCGTTTACAGTTAGAGCTGGGTGAGTCGTTGCTGAGTGTTGATGCCTTATCCTGCATCCTTCCTCTGGAGATTGCTGTCTCTTGCTCCAACGCTCTTCCAAGTTAAGAGAGGCACAGCCCTGGCCTTTGACAAATACCAAATGAAAGCTAATGGGAAGAGGGAAAGGGAACCTTTAGTAGCAGCCCTTAACACTTAACTGTGTGATTAAGCCATGGGATCTGAGTGTTTAGTATTGTGATGGACATTAATTCATCATATAACCAACTTCTGGGTTCGATGATGTAATACATTTGATCCTTAAGAGTGCCTCAATTAGACTCTGACTCCGACTTCTTTCACTACATAAATTTTCCTTTGGTCTCTATACATTGCTACAGGAAAACAGCATATTTAGTTGAGTATGATTACATCATCAGGGAATCCCTCAAATGCTTAAAATCTGAAACTCTTTGAGTCCTGCCATGATGTCACCTAACCTCATGATACACAGGCCATAGACAAAATGCATGTCGCTTGTATGAAGTTGTATAAGTGATTTGTGTAAAGTTGCCCTCAGGCTGTGTGTTTACGGTTCATCTGGAGTACAAGTCACTTCATGTTTAGACTTGCATTTGTTCCATCCTCCAGATATCTTGTGTGTGTACACACACTCCAAAGTCAGAAATCTCAAACACTTGTACTCCCAAACATTTTAGATAAGGGATACTCAACATGGTCTAGATAAGTAGAAATCACAGCTGACTTAATTTTGATCTCTTGTAGAAACTGCGGAGAACATAGGTTTTGCCTGTGAACTCCTGACAGAAGAGACCACTATCTGCTATGGGGAGGACATAAAGTAAGTAAAATAAGGACCCGCTGTGGGCGGATGTGTAGTAAGTACTGGGCATGCGGTGTGAGAGGGTATAGCGTCTCAGGGTTTTTTGTTTGGTTGATTTGGTTTGGGTTTTCTTTGGGGGGGGGTTGGCTTTTTTGTGACAGGGTTTCTCTGTTGTAACTCTGGCTGTCCTGGAACTCACTCTGTAGACAAGGCTGGCCTCGAACTCACAGAGATCCGCCTGCCTCTATCTCCCTAGGGCTGGGATTAAAGGCATGGGCCATCAAAGTCAAAAGTAGATGCAGAAGTCAGAAAATATAGAGGAACTGGAGTGAGACTATGTACTTGGGTCTCCTTTTCATGTTCAAATGAACCAATAGGAAAGCAGTCATTCCCGTGTCACCATGGTTCAATTCATTTTGAACAGATCTCAGTCTTAGGGGAACCTGGGAGCTTTCAGGAGCTGTCTTTCTCTTTTCCTCCACATTTGTCTTCTGGGAAACAAAGTGAGCCAGCACTGGGAGTACAAGTGTATGCAGCCACACCCTGTTTTCTGTATGGGTACAGGACATCCAGACTTGGGTCTTCATATCCATGACAGTCACTACTCACTGACCCAGCCCCATCGATAGCAAATTAATATAGATTGTGTTTATGTCTCTTCCCTAGGGACTTCATCTTTTGAAATAAGAGGCAAAAAAAAAAAATTGTCCCAGAAAATTTCAGTGAGTTATATCATATAGGTAGGTCATTTATTAGTAGTCTCTAAAGAGAGCACACCAGATATTTCAAGCTTGGTTTTTGCTGGGACATTCATTAGCCTCCAATCAGCTGCAGTAGACCTGGAAACGTGTGATGTAAAGGCACAGTTTTATTATAAGCTGTAAGTGTTTCTGTGATAGGTTTACTGCTGGCTTAATGGTTCCATTTATCGCGGTCTTGTCTAACGGCACAAAGTCAAATTAAGTTGTTAATACACATCTGCTGTGTGTCCTAACACAGGGTGGAGTTGATGAGTCTTCCTAATGCAGACACACAACTCTGTAAGTCATCCCAGTACACTGGGCGGTTTGCTAAGTTAGACAAAGCTGGTAGTAGCCTTATGATCTAAATCACTTCTGTTTAATGCACATAAACCATACCTCTTTGAACTTGCAAGTTAAAAACAGTACCAAAAAAGCATGTTTACTTCAGTAGTTTTTGATTGCAAACAATTTGGTGAAGTACCATATGGTTTTATTTACTTTCTATGGATAGGGGTCTTAATAATGTTCCAATCTCTCCTTTGAAAGTGTCGGGCCGGGCCTAAGCCAAACTAAATGTCAAGTTTATACAAGCACCAAATTTTATGATCATGCTCTCAGCCAACTTCCCATTTAGAGAGAAATGAGCCGTCTTTCTAGATAGTTCTTTGAAATGATAGTTTCTATCAACTAGTTTGAAGAGGCAACTTCATAATTATTATTACGATTACTATTATTCCTGTGCATGCACACGCCATGGCACATATGTGGTGGTCCAAGGACAACATTGTAGAGTCAGTTCTCTCCTTTCGCCTTTATTTGAGCTCTGGGGGAACAGACTCAGACTTGAACAGCAGGCGCCTTTGCCTACTGAGCCACATCACTGGCCCTGGGTCGATGGCTCTGATTGGGATTGATTTTTGCCTTTCAGGCATCATCGACAGTGCCTATAAACATCTTCGGTGGGTGTAACAGGGGAATAAGATCCTACCGGGTTCTTGTAGGCAGAAACTGAGAATATGTTAAACCTTATATATAGGAAGTATATATTCTATAATAGGTGGCCATGCAGGCTAAAGAATTATCTGGCTCAAGATACCAAAAGTGACAAGGTTGAGAAACCTGCTTTGGACAAGGAAGGATAATAGGGGTGCCTGTTGAATAGGAAAAGCCTCAGGCTGAGTGGGGAGACATGAATCCTTATACCAGATTTCCCATTGACTCCCTGCAAGTAAAATCAACATCACCTCTTTCTGCCTTCATTTCCTGATTTGTAACATGAGACTGGACTCTTCCACTTTAAAACTCCATGACTCACCTTTCCATCATTTGAAAGTATTATAATATAATAATTAATAATAATAATAATAACAACAACAATAATAATAGTAATAATAATAATGTAATAATAAAGGAATAAGAAGGTTAGAGAGGTTGCTCAGCAATTAAGACCACACACTGTTCTTGCAGAAGACCTGAGTTCAGCTCCCAGAACCCATGTCAGTCAGCTCAGGCACCCACACAATGTGGCATACATTCACACAGACACACACCTGTACATAATTAAAAAAATAAATAAATCTTAAGGGGCCAGAGAGATGGCTCAGTGGTTAAGAGCACTGGTTGTTCTTCCAGAGTACCTGGGTTCAATTCCCAGCACCCACACAGACATATATGCAGACAAAACATCAATGCATATGAAATTAAAAATTAATAAATCATTTCAAAATTATTTTTTAAAAGCACTGAGAATTTTGGAACCCAAATATAATTGTGTCTATATGGAAATAAGCTTTTTTTTTTAAGTCATATAGTGCAGTGATGAACTTCACATCAAGACTGCCTCCTTTCTCTTCCTTATGAGCACAGTGTCACCCGCATCTTTATTTGGCTCTTTATTTGACAAGTGGTAAATTGCTGAGGACACGGTGCCCCACGGTGGGGGAGGCAGCACTTAGGCATTTCTCCACAGCTGAGGCGCTGTGGCTAAGGGGCAAACAGAAGTACTCGGCATCTCTAGTCACTAGGACATGCAAATCAAAACCACAAAGTATGACTTCTCTCTGGATGACTGGAAAAGAAAGAAAAAACCAAAATAACAAGTGCTGGTGAAGCCGCAGGTGAGCTGAAGGCTGATGTGCGTTGGTGGGGTGAAAAGCTCAAGGCCACTGTGGAGCACAGCGTGGGACTTGCTCGAGAGCACTAGAAATAGAATTTTCATATTCACTAGTCCTATCCCAGGTACCCACTCAGAAGAATTGAAAGCAGGACTTTGAAAACAAAATATATGCACAGCAACATTTATATAGCACCGTTCACGATAGCCAAAGAGGCAGGGGCACCCATGCGTCCATTAGCATATGAATTAGATAAACAAAAATCAACATATCCATGCAATGGAATTTTACACACCCTTCAGAAGGAGAGAAAGTATGACATTTTGTATAATATTGATGAACTTTAAGATAATAGTGATGTGAGCCAGTCACAAAAAGAGTGAGCTTTACAAAAAAGGCTAACTTGGGGTTACAGAGAGATAGCTCAGTGGTTAAGAGTGCTGGCTGCTCTTCCAGAGGTCCTGAGTTCAATTCCTAGCAACCACATGGTGGCCCACAACCATCTATAACGGTGTCTGATGCCCTCTTCTGGCAAGCAAGCACTCATAAATAAATAAACAAACAAGCAAACAAAACAGGCTGGCTCCACAACGTGTGAATAGACTCCACACTACTGAGCTGCACGCTCAACGATGCGATGAATGTTGCTGTATGCACCTATAACATGGTTTTTAAGTGATGCCAAAATTAAAGTCTAGAGCTAGACATGGTAATGCGTGCTTTTAATCCTAGCACTTGGGAGGCAGAGATGGTGGTGGTGGTGGGAGGGTGTTTGCTGTGAGTTCAAGGCCA